>NW_021025098.1:894422-1066975 GCF_004153795.1 Camellia sinensis
TTTTTTTATTTTTACTGAATTTTTTAATAGTTTAAGCAATTTTTTATTTTATTTTAAACACATCTAACATAAACACACTTAAAAAGTATAATTTTTGTAAAAAAAATCTGTAAAAAATTTACTAAATTCCAAAAATACAAAAACATACGAAAATTCAGTATATTTTTCATATTTTTGTATATTTATTAATTTTTTAAAATATTTTTTCACAAATATTTTATTTTTTTAGATACATTGACTAATTGGTTCATAAGAAAACTTTTGGAATTAAATAAATCAACATTCCTCTGTATGAGATTTGTGGGTAAATTTTCCCTAATAAATTTTATTTTTTTATATTTATTTACATGTATTTTGATAAGTCTAGAAATTCAAAAATCAAAACATGAATTTTTACTTTTTTTTTTATTTTTTCGACACACCTAATCTAGATACACTTAAAAAGTATATTATTTATGATTTTTTTATATTTATTTACATGTATTTTGATAAGTCTAGAAATTCAAAAATCAAAACATGAATTTTTACTTTTTTTTTTATTTTTTCGACACACCTAATCTAGATACACTTAAAAAGTATATTATTTATGATTTTATTTTATTTATTTACATGTATTTTGATAAGTCTAGAAATTCAAAAATCAAAACATGAATTTTTACTTTTTTTTTTATTTTTTCGACACACCTAATCTAGATACACTTAAAAAGTATATTATTTATGATTTTTTTATATTTATTTACATGTATTTTGATAAGTCTAGCAAACAAAAATAAAAACATGATTTTTTATTTAATTTTTTTTTATTTTTTAGATACACTTAAAAGTATAATATTTGTGGAAAAAAATTAAAAAAATTACCAAATATAAAAAATTAGTACATTTTTGTATTTCATTGTATTCAATAAATATTTTAAAGATTTTCGTATAAATTTTTTACTTTGTAAATATATTAAGATTAAGTGGATCTAAAAAATAAAAAATTTCGAATTAAAAATTCAGAGAACCGTTTTTGAACTCCAAACTAAACATGTATTATTGCGACAATTAAAAGAAAAAAAAAAGCCCTCAATATTTGACTAAAAAAGTATGAAATTAAATTATTTTCTTCTATAATTATAAGGTGAATATGATATATGCTTTTTAAAGAGTGTGTACCATAGTCTTTCATGTACTGACATTCTCTCAAAATTTTCAAAATGACATTGAACTCCCTAGTCAATGGAAATCTTTTTCTTTTCTTTTTTTTTTTTTTCAATTCCAAAAATACTTTTTCCTCATATCATGTAACCCCGGAATCAGGGTTGGTAAGGTACATCACCCTGCTGTAAGGCCCTGTGGGAGTGTCTCTTGAGCCTTTTTTTAATAATCTGAACTTTTTATATTGTAATCAATGTATAGAATTGGGGGCTGGTAAGGCATAACACTCATGTTGTGAGGTCTTGTGGGAATGTGTCTTAACTTTTTTTCGATAATGTGAACCGTTTATATTATAGGGTTTGTCCAACATATTATTTATGAAACAATTCAGGTTAATCAGACATACGTAACCTTATGATCAGCGCTAATAATTTTTTAAAAAATTATCAAAGTTATACCAACCGCTTATTTGTATAAAACAAATGTTGTCTTGTTATGGGATATATATCCATCTGATTTATATATATATATATATATGATCTACTTGACAAACCTTAAAATATGAACGATTAAGATTATGATAATAGACTCGGGACACACCCCAACAAACTTCACAACAGGCATACTGTGACATAAGGCACAACACCTACCTTAAGTCCTCCACTCTTCATTACACTTTTTACAAATTATTTTTAGATGAGTTTTCGTTTAGTTACTAAATTGTTTTTCATATTTTAGGTTCTTTTAAAACTTTTTAAATGCATCAAAATTTTATACATTTAAAAAATAAAATAAAAATTAACTAAAGTGAAAAATCTAGAAATTCTCTAGATGTTGATTTGTGATTATGTATCAATTTTAAGCAGTAAATAACAATCCCAATCAAACAATCAAGACAAATCGACACAACGATTTTACGTGGAAAAAACCACAATTGGACACCTCCAATTGTGAAAAAAAAAAACCACGGGCAACAGTCACAAAACAATCTACTAAGAAGATATAAAGGAATTACACAGGTATACTCTCAATTACCTAGCGAATCCACGCCCGAATTGAAGCAACCTCTATGTGTCTCTTCCAACCCCGTCTTCACCTCGGAATGACGATAAGCCACTCCGGAATCCACCAAAGCTTCAGGCTCGAATTCTTCAGAATCCACCGAAAAACAATTCTCTCTTTTGTGTAGAATAAACAAACAAACCTTTGATGTATGCTTCTTAAACCATGAGTTGAATACTCAATGAAAACATCAAAGAAAACTAGCAAAAATATTCCCAGATATAAACCTTAGAACCCAAAATGAAGATCTGGAGGAGTTCTCGAAATTTTGGAAGAAAACCAACTACTTATAGAAATCCCAAGTAATCCTAGTTTTGGAAGAAAACCAATTCCTTATAGAAATCCAAGAATCTGTGTTCGCGCGGTCCGCTCGAGCGTGGGAATTTCCGCTCGAGCGGAGGCTTCAAAATTGTGTGATTCAAATAGGCTTCACGCTCGAGCAGCAGTTTCCATGCTCGAGCGTCGAATCACACCATCCAGTACTTTTTCAAGCGAAGCAGAGATGCTGTGAGTTTACAATCCCCGCTCGAGCAGGACGACCAAAAATTGGAAAATCTGGAAAACTAAATCTTATTACAACCTCGGTTTTGATCCATGGAATTTGACAACAAAGAGTCCTAACATAAAGTATGAAGAAGAAAAATTTGACCAACTTCTTACCCGAAAAAAAAAGAAAAAGAAAAAAAAAAGGTGAGTGTTCGCTTGACACTCCATTAGTACGGTTTAGCTATAGCGATACTCTACTTTCTAATTTAATCTTTTATTTGCATCTATTAAGAAACAGAGCAAAATTCAAACAAAAATACATACAAATTTTATTCCATTTTTTTTTTTTGCAATTTAGTAATATTTTTAGTCAATTTATTTCCTTTTTAGATATATCTTGATTAACTGATTAACTGCATTTAAAAAGTTTTAATATATATATATATATTAAAAAAATTTAATTAAAAATATATATATATATTAAAAATTTAATAAAAATAAATGAGAATGTATCTTACAAATAAGGGAAATATTATGGTATAGACCCCTCAAATAGTGTGTACCATATGTATCTTATAAGTAAAAAAAAAAATGACATAACTCCATATTTTCTGAGTAATAGTTAAAAACAAAAATCTCAAAACCAAACCCCACATGAGACATAACCAAAGATCTTATGAATCATAACCAAAATATTGTCATAACTAAAAAAGAAAATTGGTCATAATTAAAGAAGAAAATAGCAAAACAAGGAGTGCATACCCTTTCAAGGGGTGTATAAATTTTCCTAAAAGAATGAAAAGGGATTGGCTTCTCTCTAGTTCTCATCTGGATTGGAAGGGACTGTCCAGAACTGTGGGGCCTATTATAGGTCCTATTTCGATCATACGAATTGTTCGTTTTATTAGACCCTGTTTTTATATCATCTATAATAAAAATAAAGTTAATCTAATATTCATAATCCCTTCATTTTATAGAATTTTGTATCTAAAAAAATTAACAGTCAACGTGTTTTAAAAATAAACCAATCATTTTTTTGGTTACAAATTTAATAAAATGAAAAGGCTACAAATATCGGATCAACTTGATTTTTTTTATGAATAATATACATACATAGAGTCCGATAAAATGAATGGTTCAAATCATCAAAAAAGTGTTCATAATGGACCCCATGGATCCGAAAAAGTTCTCTCCAGTCTGGATGAGGACTGGAGACAGTGGCGGAGGGACTAAGGAAGCAGGGGAGTCACGTGCCCCCTTGGATTTTGGGATTTTTTTGTGTGCAAAAGATAAAGAAAACATTTTCAATAAAAAAAATTACAAAAATATTATTAAACTGAAATGTCAATAACATTTTAAAAATTATGAGAACAATAATAGTTGTTTTGATTGAAAATGAAAAGACTACTGTAAACAATATTATCTATGAAATTTTTATGAAATATTTTAAATATAACGGTGATGTCATTATTAGTGACATACAAGTATAAGTAATCTCACTATAAAGATATGAAATTTATTGGATTGTTAGTTACATTTGACATGTGAGGTTCACTCTCTATGTGTTTATTTACTATTAGTGGGTGATATCACATACCAATGATGACGTGGCATTACCATTATATTAATTTTTTAATGAAATTTTATATAAAAAAATAATTTATCATTATATAATTTATTTTAGGACTTATATCCATATTTTTTTTTGTACTGTCCATGATATACTACTTACAAATAATATTATTTTTTTAATATTTCTCTAAATCAATCGTAAAAACTTGCATGAAATATTTTTGTAAACATTTTTGATATTGTAATTAATAAGTGTCCTCTCTAATTTAATTTTCTGACTCCGCCGCTGACGGGAGAGAAGTTTTACGCTTATGAAAGATCAAACTAGACACCTAGAGTGCGTCTGGTTGAGTTTTGCAATCAAATTTTCAAAATCCAAAACTCAAAAACTGTTTGATTGAAGATTTTCATAAAATTCATTTCAAAGCCCCATTTCAAACCGCCTAAAACACAAAACCTGTCTAGTTTTCAAGCTTTCACAAAATTCTTTTGAATTTACAGTCGGTGCTGCCCAAGCCCACGACACTCAACTCTCTCTCTTTCTCTCTCTCTCCCCCCTCTCTTCTCCTCTCTCGTTTATCTTCTCCACTGTCTCGCCTTTCTCATCTCCTTAGTAAATTTCTCCCCCCTTTCTTGTGAGTATTTTTTTTATATTTTATTTTTTTAATATATTTCTCATTATTCAGTAGTTTTATGGGAAAAAAAATTATAAATGTAAAACATTTTAAATGTATGTAAATTAAGTAAATATAAAACCAAAAAAAAGTAATAAATTTTTTTGAACTTTTATAAAAAATAAAAAATAAAAAACGTGGAGTGAAACTCTGCCATATAGATTAGAGTAGACACATCTAAACCACCCGTGCCTATTTGGGCAATGTCGTAGAATTGTTAGGGTCAAATTTGGTTTAGGATTTTCCTATTTTACGGGTTGCGGGTGGGTTTACTCATGGCTGCACTCACCCGCCTGCATTTGTGTATAATTTTTTTTTTTTTTAAATCTAGACCATTAGATTTTCTTGTAAGTTTTGTAAGTGTGTGACTCTAATCTTCTATTCTCTGACTCACTTTAATCTGATTATTAAACCTGTAGGCTCTAACATTATAACATTATAATAATATCACACACTGCTTTGTTTAAAATACTTATCATTAAATTGGAATTTTTTTTAATTTTTTGCAAATCTAGTTATGTGATTTTTTTCTATGTTAGTTTTTATTTTCATTCTAATTTTTTGAAATCCAGTTCTAATTGAGAATAGTGTTGAATCTCCTGCAATCAAAAATATTTTAAAAATGAGAAAAAACAAGCCGAAAAATAAATTTTTAAAGGAAAAAACTTAATCCGCAAATCGCTCGCATATCCACGAACCCTATCTACACAAACCGCAACCCGCATTGCGGATGGTTGCGGGTTCAATTTTTCCAAAATTGCAAACATGCAGGTGAGTCCAAACCGCAAAGCGAATTGTCAAAAATCGATCCGTCAGCACCCCTAATCATGATGACATTCTACAACTTTCCATTATTAAATTCTACCTGAACATATTCTCATTGTGTGATAATATACAAACATAAATTTTATAGAAAATTATCAAATACAACGATATAGTTTAATGGTGATCTTTCACTTTAAAACAAAACACCTATAAACATGATTTATATTTACAACAATATCACTATCACAACATTTTTATGATTTTTTATATAAATTTCTATATATGAATATAAATTTTTATTTTTATTTCCACCATTATACCTAGATTAAATCAATTTCATCTAGATATATTTAAAAAGTATAAAATTTGTACAAAAAACTTTAAAAAAATAAAAATAAATCTATTGAATACAACAAAGTAAGATAATGTATTGAATTTTTATATTTTTTGTATTTGGTGAATTCGAAAAATAAAAAAAATCACAACACAATATATTTCTTAAGTATATCTAGATTAGGTGTATCTAAAAAATAAAAAATAAAAATAGCTAAAAATATTTTAAAAATTCAGTAAAAATAAAAAAAAATGAAAAAAAAAACTCAATTTTTTGTGTGAGTTAAACCAAAGAATATGACTGTTATTATAGCGATTATGGCTTAGACTTGACCCATTTGATATTCTAGATCCGGGTTTCATTATTTTGTATCGTGATTCATGTCTTATTTCCCCTTATTCCTCTCTAAGTTCAGTCATTGGAGTGTCTTGGTTGTGTTCGGAATAGGTTGGGGGCTTCTTTTTCAAAACTGTTGTTGCCCAGAATTAGGCCTCTTCGCTCAAACAAAGCTTCTTGCGCTCAAGCAGTCTTTGAGAACCCCAAATTTTTTTGCAAGCCTACAGAGATACTGGGAATTTGTATTCTCCGCTCGAGTGGTAACTTCTTCGCTCGAGAGGTCCCACTTATTTTTGTGTCTGGTCGCTTGAGCAACACTTCTTGCGCTCATAGCGGTTTGCACGTATATCAGTTTGTAAAAGTCACTTTTTGAGTCATTTTTTTTTCATTTCTCTCTCTCTAAACATTCTAAAAACCCTAGATCTACACACACACACACACACACACGCTCTCTCTCTCTCTCTCTAAAACTCACATTCTCTCTACAAATACAACTAGATCCATTGAATTCTTCACCCATGTCCCATTGATAAAAAGGTAAAGCACTCCGAGAGCTCTCTTTTGATTCGAACAAAGTGGGATTCGGTGTCGTTGAAGTTTCTCCATTTCTTCTCTTGTCTTTTAAACATGAGGTAAGGATTCTTCACATTTTGCTTATGGATTTTAACTAAGTTATTTGCTATTTTTAAAACAACATTGTGATTTGGGAGATTTTTGAACAAACCTAGGGTTTTGGTTTGAAAATCAAAAGAGGGGTTTTCAAATGGATTCTTGAAAATGGTTGTGTGATTGGAAATGAGGTTGATTTGTGATAAAATGGTTAGTTTCAATACTTGGAATTGATTTTGGAAAAGAATGAGGTTTTGCCCTAAATGTCTCAAATGTTGATTTTGTATAAATAAATGAAATTGATGTTGGAAATGTGAAATTGGGTTGATATTGTTGAGGATGGTGGAGTTGGGTATGTATTACCACTCATATCTTGGAATTTAGAAAGTTTGTCTTTATGGAAAATTATTTATGTATTTAGAGATATCTATTTTGGGCTATCGGTGGATGATATTATTGTAGAAATTGCATAAGAATTAGGAGAATTGAAATTAATTTCTCATTCTTTTGCATTGGGCATTACTACACATTCATAAATTGAAAATGTAATATTGTTTTGCAAAAAATGGGTGAATTCGGGATATAAGTGTTGTCTCGTTGAAATAAGTTGGCCTGAGTGTCCATGGTGAAAGTCCTAAAACCCGCGCGTATGCATGGGTGCTAATCCTACGGATGGATTTTTCGTGAAATGGTAATAGTAGTGCTTGTATACCTACATTTACATGGGTGCCGATTTATGGTTTCCTACGGACAAAATTTTCATGAAATGTTGTATTTGTTTGAGATCCCCAGAGTTTGTGATTCACTGCTCGGTTTTCTATTGCAAAGAAAATGGTTTTATGAATTGTAGTATAAACCTAACATTTCATGGTTTTGGAAAAAGATATAAAATGTTTTGGCATGAGTATTGCATATGCATTACACCTTATGACTTTGCTAAGATTCATAAACTGTATTGGATTATTTCTACTAGGCTTTGGCTCACCCTATGTGGGAAAAACCATTTCAGGTGTTGATGATATTCCTCCATGAAGGCAATAGCTTGGGAGGCAATACCTTATGACTTCCATTTGCCATTTTACAGATATTTCGTCCACGGGAATCGACACCCATGTATGAGCGTAGTTTTCGGGACTTTCACTCTAGACACACAGGCCAACTTAATTCAATGGAGTCCATCACCTTTCTCCTTCTATAGATGGAGTACATCCCCTTTCTCCTCCCAAATATCATACATTTGCAATGTATTAAAGACATAGTCATATTCAATGACAACGACTAAGAGATTAGTTTCAATTCACCTAATCCTCATGCAATTTCTACAACAATCATAGTTATCTTCCACCGATAGCACAAAACAGATATTTCCAAACAGATATACAATCTCCAAAACAGATAAATTATCCAAATTTCTGTAGGTAAGAGGTAATACATATCCAACTCCACCATTTATATAAACATCCATCCAAGTTCATATTCCCAATGCCAATTTCATTTATTTATACAAAATAACTATATGAGACATTTTAGGGCAAAACTCCATTTTCTTCCAAAATCCATCCCATGTATCAAAATCAACAAATTTATCACAACACAACCTCACATCTACTCCAATAACCATTTTTAATACATACATTTGAAAACCCCTCTTTTGATTTTAAACCAAAGCCCTAGGTTTGTTCAAAATCATTCCAAATTCCAATATTCTTTACACATCAACAAATAACTAAGTTAAAACTCATAGAAGAGTGTAGAACATCCCTTTCTCAAGTTTAGAAGACGAGCAAAGTAAGGAAGAAACTTCAAAGTCGCCGAAACCAAGTTTTGTTCGGACCAAAGTGAAGCTCTTGAGATGCTCTACCTCTTTTCCAAAGACACTGGGATAAAGAAACCAATGGATCTAGGTGAAAATGTAGAGAGAGAGAGAGGCTCTAGATTTAGGGATTTTGAAATGTTTAGAGAGAGAGAGGTTTGAAAAAGTGATGTAAAATGACCTCTTTACAAATTGATATACGCACAGTCCGCTCAAGCACACGAAGTGACACTCGAGCGTCAGACACAATAAGTTGTTTCCCTCGAGTGCAAAAAGTGATGCTCGAGCATATAATGCACACTCCTGGTAGTTTTGCAGACAACTAACCAATGCTGAAGCGCGAGAAAAGCCGCTCGAGCTGAGACCACTTGAGCGCAGAAAGCACCGCTTGAGTTTAGAATACACTTTCCCAGTTGTTTTGCAAACCTGCAAAAGTACTAAGAGTTCACAAAGCCCGCTTGAGCTCAAGAAGTGCCGCTCAGGCGGAGGAGTAAAATTCTAGACAACAAAAGTTTGAAAACCAAGCAACCAACCTATTCCAAATGCAACCATTACAATCCAACAGCCAAATTCAAGGAAGTATGAGGGGAAAAGACATGAACAACACTACGAAATCACGAAACCCAAGTCTAAGGTACAAAAGGGTCGGGTCAAAACCGGAATCTCTATAATCTCCCCCCTTAAGGAATTTTGTCCCCGAAATTTCTAATCAAGTTTTAAAACTATGTTTAAACCAATCACAATAAAGATGATTAATCAATTTTGTCATCATGACCTATCCTCCAGTCACCCATTCTCATTAACTTGATACATAAGTTCCAACATTGAAAGAATAATTCACATTTTTTTCCAAAGCATATACAATGTTTACATTAAATCCGTGTTTCCAAAACATATACAACATATACAATGTTTCTATGTTCTCAAAACATATACAATGTTTTCATATTTCATTAACAAAATCAAAATTTCAATACATGCTCAAACATTAACAAATAAGTCCGAATACTTCTCATGGACTTCTAACTCACGTTCTTAAGTTTCTTCCTCAACCCCGTGATGTTTCCACAATACTTTAACTAAGGGAATTGTCTTGTCTCGCAAGACTTGGTCCCGAGTGTCCAACACTCTCATCGGTCTCTCCTCATACAAGGCATCCTCATCTACCTCTAAGTTGGTCTAATTCAACATGTGCGATGGATCTGGTTCATACTTCCGAAGCATGCTAATATGAAACACATCGAGAACCCCAGAAAGTTGTGGCGGTAAGACCAAACGATAAGCTACCTCTCCAATATATTCAAGGATCTCAAAAGGCCTCAATAAACCGAGGGGATAACTTCCCACTCTTTCCAAACCTCATCAAGCCTCTCCTAGGTGATATCTTCAAGAATACATGGTCTTCCACCTCAAAAGATATAGGTCTTCTCCTACGGCTGGCATAACTTTTCTGGCGACTCTGAGCCGTAACTAACCTCTTACGGATAAGTGCAACTTTCTCCATCGTTTCTTGGACTAACTCTGGACCCAACATAAGTGCATCATCCACATCGGCCCAATACACAAGGGATCTTCACGGTTGACCATACAAGGCCTCAAATGGTGCCATGCCAATACTCGATTGGAAATTATTGTTATAGGCAAACTCCACTAAGGGCAAGTGTCTTTCCTACGACCCCTTAAGTTCGAGAACACAACCTCGAAGCATATCCTCAAGGATCTGAATGGTGCACTCTGACTGTCCGTTAGTCTGAGGGTGATATGCGGTGCTAAAAGTTAATCTAGTGCCCGAGGCACTCTGTAAGCTTTGCCACAACCGAACCGTGAACGCGGATCTCTATCCGAGACAATCATCATAGGGATCCTGTGCAACCTCACTATGTCCCTAATATAGAGGTCGGCAAGATGATCTACCGAGTCACTCACGCGCAAAAGTATAAAATGCGCAGACTTGGTTAACTGGTCAACTGCCACCTAAATTGCATCACTACCCTGTTGAGTCCTCAGAAGGCCCACAAAAAAATCCGTTGTGACATGCTCCCACTTCCACTTGGCTATAGGTGAAGGTTGCAACAAACCTGCTGGCCTCTGATGTTCAACCTTCACTTGTTGACAAGTTAGGCACCTCGATACAAACACAGCTATAGACACCCTATTTTTGACCGCCCGTAAGACTCGGGCACTTTGTCCTGTGCACTCAATGATGAAAGTTACATTGTGTGTGATTTTAATTCTCAACGAAGTACTCCAACACTTTCCTATTTACGTTGTTTATACTTCAGAGGTCCCTTTTTGAACATTGTGCCACCCTACATTGAGCTTGAAACAGAGAAACAAGGAAACACATTGAGACCCGATCGTGCCTCATTGGGAGCCGGCCATGGCCATTTGGAGCCAGTCTCCCGCCCACCAACTATCTATTTTTGAAGATATTTTCCACCTATTTTGCTCAAATTCTATAAATACAAGGTTATATCTCTATTTTAAGGGTTGAACAATTTCCAAAGAGCCTATACACTTACTTGAGAGTTCCTTCTTCTTGTGCAAACCATCTTTGAGAAAGCTTGCCATCTTTGAGTCATAGCTATACACCATACACATCCTCAAACCTTAACCTTGGAGCCTTGGTTGAGCCTTGAGAATCACAATTCAAGCTTGAGAGTGTGTTTGGCCCAAGTTTGATTTACAACAAAAGCTTGTCCTTTTTAAGAGGTATAAGCTTACCATCTTTTCTCTTGCTTTCATTTCTGTCTCTTACTATCAATTTCTTGTGTCTTTGTATTGTTTTAGATCCATTTCAAGTGTTGGAGCTTGGGTTTGAATAGCTACCAAAGGTAGAAAGGTTTAATACCCTTTATTGCACCTTATTTCATAGCTCACACCCTTGTCTTTACACTCTTTTTTTTTTAGTCTTCAAACTAATTTTCAAAGTTCAAAATAGGCTAAAAAACATGGTTTGAGGTCTCAAAAATGGAGGGGCTAGCCATCTCTCCTTGCTCTTGTTCACTAGCCTTGTGATTCCTTGTTATTTCCTATATTTGTCATACTCTTTAAACATCATTTTAGTCACTGATTTTTACATATTGCTGTCTATTTAGACTGGTTTTAATTCATTTAATTGGTTTATGCTTTGAATACTTTGCCTATCATGTTGGAAGTCCTCATGGCTTTGCTTGTTTAGGCCTTAGACATCAAGCCATTTGAGTTGATAGCTTTTCTTTGCTTGGTTTTCATATTAAAAGTCTCATTCTTAAACTCAATCGCATGCAATCATGTCTATAACCTCCCTCTTTTCTTATTTCCTTTTGTTTGAGAGTTGTCTCAAAAGATTGATGGTAATTCAAGGCATGAGAAAGAGACATATACTTAATGTCTTAACATCTATGAGGGTTCATCGTCAAGGCATAGTCCCTCTTTCATGCCTCGGATCACTTCTCGTTTGTCATTTCTTCTCATGTAGTGGATTTAACCATCACTTTGGACAAATTGATTAAAGAATGGAAAGGACTAATAAAATGGGTTTAAGACCAATGAAACCAACGTAAAGAAAATGAGTAAGATTGCTTGGATTTGGCCGGACGTTATGCCGAGTCCATAGTGTCAAGAGTCATCTCGCACCAATTCATGATGTGTTGATGAAACTTGAAGCGTCTCTATCTCCCTCTTTGAGCCCACTTCATGATAGGATGAAGGAGTGGTTGTTGTTTATTGTATTTATTGATTTTTGTCCAATTGTCTCCGAAATGATCAAGAGTTCAAATTGCTTATTAATGGTTTGAAACCAACTTCGTTTTTCTCTTGAGCCTCTCAATGACAGAGAAGAGCAGAAGGGACAAACAGAGCTCCGAAAGAAACTCTGTCTACACTGTTTTCACCTCAGAGCACAGAAGCAGACTTTTACATGAAATTAGGGCACGATCGGCCTTGTTGAGCCTAACCAGGCCTCATTGGGGGATGGTCGGGCTCCAATGTTTGGTAAACAGTGTGTTCTTGCAGAAATAGAGGACAGTAGCTGAAGGTGAAATAGGGCAGATTACGAGGGAGGCAGACAAAGTTACTTCTGAACACAGTCATGTGCATGCAATCCTTGTGCATATTTGTTTATATGAATGTTGTAAATTAATGTTCCCATTATTGTTATACTTAATTAATTAGCATTAATGTTAGCATTGTTGTATTTATTATTAATGTTTATTCGTAATTGTCATAGTTAAATCAACTTAGCTAGTTAGTTCTATCGCTCATCCTTGTTGTAATAACTTAGATAGCTAGTTAGTTATTTAGTATTTCATTAGCTTAATTCCTTCATTTGGTTTTGTAATAGTTAGTTTATTTCAAACACTTGGACATTCAATCGGACCCTCTTACATAAGGGAAAATATATAATGATATGTATGTCTTCTAACCCCACGTCTTTCTCCTTTTTATTTACTTGCTTATGATGGTAGCATAGAGTATCATGTTTCCTTAACATTTTCCAGGATTTGCATTCACTTATCATGCATGCATAAAAGCTCGGTTCATCATTCTAACCAAGCATTGTTATTGCTTAAATTCTTTGAATACGTGTTTAGACCGTATGCTATCAAATTACTTCAAATATCATGTTAATAGCCGATCCCATTAGTTGCATAATTATATGTGTTGGCATTAGTCATATTGCATTAGCTAGGATCACGCATTTTTTCTAACTCTTTTATCTTTTTTGGCTTGCCTTGGAGTACTAGGCGAGCATTTAATTGCTTTAGCATACCACATGCATGTGATTGGTGCCATGTTGTCAAAGTATGATTCATGAGGCTAAGTGCTTAAGTGTTATATCTGTTTGAATGTCGGGGGATGAAGGGTAATTGCTTGAATTGGAATAAATTGATGAATGTACATATGAGATCACTTTTTCAAGTGACACATATTCAAAACAATTTTCAAACAAACATAAAATTAAATGTTCCAATTTTTGGAAATTAGTCTATACTTGTGTGCATCACATTGTAAATTAGCCTAATAAATCGGAACAAGAGCATATAATGCAAATAAGAATCACATCACGATTAATAGAGGCCGATCTTTGATCGGGCGAGTGGGGTGCTCACTTCATGACCTTTCTCTCTCGTACCTAAGTTCCCGAGCCGAGACACTTTAGTTATGACGGATAAGTGGCCTTTGGCATGAGTCTCGAGTTTTCTAAATTTTCCAAAAAAATATTTAAGTGGCGACTCTATATCTGGAAAAACAATCCGTTCTTGGCATTTTGATTCAAAATTGATTTTCCGAAAAAATTACCATATTTGGACTTATTTGTGTTTATCTATTTCACATTGCACTTATGGAATCAGATTCAGAACCACAGGAGTCTGAACTATATGGCTAGTCTGCCACAACCCAAACCCACCCCTATAGGTTTGGTGTCGTAACCGGCTAGTAATCCTTGAATACTAAAGGCCTCTGAACAGAATAACATATAATTAGGGGCTGGGGAAGAAAATATACAAAATATACGTAGTCCATTGAGTTGTGAAAACATATATGAGATAGATAATTTGAAACTATAAAACACACATTTGATATCATATATATATATATATACCTTAGCCATGCGTCACTCTCATAAATAGATACAATAAAAAGTGGGACTTAGCCCAATATACAGATAAACAGAACTTGTTTATGTTTCAAAAGAAAGAAAGTTTCAAATATGTGTCCTATAAACTTGACTTGATCACAAAAGCGAACCTCCTCAGGGAGGCATAATAGCTGGCTGACAAAAATAAAGACACCAGGTCATCAATTCTGAGCCTGGTCACGCGCCTGGTCACTTACATACATAAATATAAGCAGTGAGCGGAAGCCAAGTGAATAATAACAGAGTAAAGGGTTTAAATGAATGATGTCCCAAAACCAATTCAGAAATCAGAGTTCACATCAAAGAAATATTCATATTTGTGTTCTTGATTAGAGCATATACAAAAATCAAAGTTCATGCTTAATTATTTGTGGTACATCCGTTAGAGCTAACAGAGCACATATAGAGCATCAAAGGTCATACTTGTTAGTTCTATAAAGGAACCTTCGGCCGAGTACAGATAACTTGTTAGTTCCTTAAAGGAACCTTCGGACTGGAAATAGATAACTTGTTAGTTCCATAAAGGAACCTCCAGCTGGGTGCAGATAAATTATTAGTTCCATAAAGGAACCTCCGGTCCAGGTACAGATAGCATACTTGAACCATAGAATTAATGCTACAAATATTTGTCAGAATTAGACAATCATTCATTTCACAGAACATAACATTACATAAAATAGATCTTATTCCATATACGAAAAATACATAAAGTTGAACATATCTTTACTATGTTATTACTCACAGATAACAAATGGCTCCAAGTAAACGAACAGAGTAAGCAATTCAGATGTCTTATGGTGCGTGACCTACATAGATACAGAATGAATACCTACTGAATTACACCAAACAGGGGTGTCGCTCAACCGCTGTAGACGTCCTCGAACGTCTCGGGAGGGAAATCCCGTTCTGTAGTTCGGACTCAAATTGTCACGGTTCTTAATCTGATCTCACAATGTGCGATGTGAGATTAATAAATCACCAAAGAGTCCAAATCCGGCAAATCGTTTTGAAAAATAGATTTTTAGAAAGAAGTGCCAAACATGGACTGCTTTGCCAAATACAGAGTCGCCACCTAAATGTTTTATTTTTGGGAAATTTAGGAAACCCTGACTCATTGCCTAAGGCCACATGTCCATCATCACCAAAGTTGCCTCGGCTCGGGAACTTGGGTACGATTGGGAAAGGTCAGCTATGAGCACCCCCGCTCGCCCGATCAAAGATCGGCCACTACTAAACATGATATCTTGTTTTTGAAAACACATGTGCTCTTACCCGGTTATTAACCTAGATTTACTATGTGATGCACACAGCAAAGCCAGTATAGACTAGGTCGCCTAATTTGGAACAAAGCATCGCATATCCGTTTGTTTGGAAATGGTTTGAAGTTTGCTACTCGTAAGTAGGCTAAAACACGAATTTCAATGAATTATTCCAATTCAAGCAACCCAACCTTCACCGACAAGCATTTAGGCAGTTATATCACATAAGCACATAGCCTCATGATAAACATGCTATCATGGCAACACTTACACGCATGCAGTGTGCTAAAGCATAAACGCTTACGTAGCACTCCGAGCCAAAACAAGGAACATGTTAGTAATCAAATGTATGATCCAAGTCTATGCTAAGATGGCTAATGCATCGCATATAAAATGCAACTAGAATAGGCTCGGCTAATCTAAAATGGCATATGAGATGCACAGATAACATGTATTCAATTTGAAATTGAAATACTATGCAGTTAGTATGATGTGCCGAGCTCGGTGCATGCAATACAAATGAATGAATGCACGCATGCATAGCATAAAGTATGCTAAATCAAACATGCCCTAATACTAACCATCAAAAGCAGATAATTAAAAGGGGGAAAGAAGTGGGGGTTGGAAGACATGCATCACACACACGCACGCTTATTACACAATTGTGCCCTCTTTCAGAGGGACCGAAAGATTAATATAAATTAATTAACCTACAAGCTAATTAAATATTTACAACACTTAACTAACTAACGAAATAATTAAGTTAAGAAAAGCAGTAAAGAGTCCTCGGGAAGAGGGATGAATGCATGCGTGCTCGATTCCGCTCAGAAATCCATCGCCATGCTCTTACTGCCTCTATTTGCATTGTTTTTCTTCTCTGGAGACTGCAAAAGTCCCAAGGATGCTTCTGACCACCTTCTGAGCACTGTGGAAGGTCACCGGCCAAGAGGAATAGTCACCGGCCATGGAAAAGTGGTCATTGACCAGTTGTATAGCTCTCAGCCATAAATGAATAGCCGGCCGGCACTGAATGTGGTCGGTCGACCAACTCTTCTGGCAAAATCCTGTTTTGCAGCAGCAGAGGGCAAACAGAGCATGACAATGCATTTTCAAAGCAATGTGTGCACGACCACCCTCCTTATCATGTTATGAACTCAAGGGAGGATGGTCCTCGACCCTCGGGCCACCAATCACGTATTTCCATGCATGATGGCCAAAGAGTCAAGTGTGCAACTCAATATGGAATGAAATGCACAAAACACATAAAGGGCCCCAACCTCTATCATGATTGATCAAGAGGCAAGAGATGCACACACAATGCAATGCAACCTAGGCAAGCAAGCAAGCATGCAAATAACTCAAGTGTGCAACAAATCTAATGCAACATGAGCATATTAACATGCAATATGCAATAGGCATACAACCTAAACATGTGGACGTGTATAGCATGCAACAACATGGAAAATGAAACAAGCATGTAACAACATGGTAAGATGGACTTACACTAACATGGGTAGCTCTCAAGCATGCCAAAATCAGTGGCCAATATGATGCAACAAAAGCATGGAATAGACATGCAAGCATGCATGCACAAAGGCCTATCATCTAAGGCATAAAAGAGGCAACTTTTAAATAGATTTAAAAGAGACTAATATGGACAAATGACAGGCATTGTAAGCTCTGAAATTAAGTTAGAAATGGTGCCAAACCAACTAAACAAATCAAGCAAAGCATGCAATCAAGCCTAAAATTTGGAAACTAGCCATGAGACTCGAACCAAGACTATATGCCATGGGGACCTAAAACAGTCCCAAGGCAGGTCTAATCAAGACCAAAAACCCACTTAGATGGCATCTAAATGGCCTACACATGATGGCATACACAATGGTCCAAACATGGAGCATAAAACAACAATTCTTTAAGGCACTAAAGGAGCATCAAATGTAAGTAAAAAAGCATGCCATATGGACTGAAATGACATGGTAAGTGACTCTAAATCACTGAAATAAGCCAAGTAATGCATGCTAGGGGGTTCAAAACTCAAAGCCTTCAAGCTAGATTGCGTGGTAGCTACTCAAAGAAAGTCATGGATGACTCAAACGACCAAAAACAAACCTCAAGCATACCAAAACATGGATAAAAACTTCTTGAAGCCAAGTCAAAATCATGCTAGAAAGACATGTTACAACATGATGCATGTTAGGCCAGAACATGGGATTACAAGACAAGTGTATGGAGCATACATGGCATGTCTAAACTAACTTAAAATAGTGTTATATCATGGGAAAATAACACTAAATACCAGCTTAGACATGGTCAACATAAACTTACGAAAGGTGCTCACACATGTGGCAAATATGATAAGTATTGAAGGCAACAAGGAGAGGGGATCCCCTCTCCTTCTTAGGACCTCAAAACACCATCCCCACCACTGAAATCTCTAGATTTCAGTGGTGGGAAGGCCAATACAAGGTGGTCCCAGAGCTCACAAAAAGGGCACAAAAATGAGGCCAAACAAGGCCTAAGAGGGGGTAAACAACCCTAAACACCAAAGTGATCTTAAACAACTATTTTAAGCACTTAAAATCAGAACTTTTATCAGTTATAGACTAAGCTTGAAAACAGCTGCAAGATAGGTTAGAAGCTTATGCAAAAATGGAGAAACTAAAGCAAGTAGACTCACCCTTGAAGAACACTTCCAAGAACACAAAACCAGCACCTCTCTCTAATCAAAACCACCCCAAAAACTTGAAAAACAACCTCTCAACACCTCAACACCTGAAGTATGGTGTAACACTAGGTGCCTTAGTGCAAAACTAAGAACAAAACACACTTTAAGGCACTCTAACACACACAAATGTAGAGAGAGAGAGATATATAGAGAGAGAGTGATGTGTGAGATATATATGTCTGATTTTGCTGAACCTCTCCAAAGGAGAAGGGAGGCTCTCTTTTATAGAACAAACAAGGGCCTAAGCTTCTTAGAGAAGCTAAGGCAAAGGGGTCAAGGCTTCTTAAAGAAGCTAAGACAAAGGTCCAAGCTTCTTGAAGAATCTAAGACAAAGGGTCAAGCTTCCTCAAGAAGCTAGAGTAAAGGGTGCAAAGGGTGCAAATCCTCCATACACGTGTATGGAGGGGGTATAAAGCTGGCATAAAAGATCTTCAAAAAGCATATGGAAGGGGGTCGACCAGCAGAAATAGCCGATTGACCAACAAAGGTGGCCAACCGGCCATTAAGAGTGCCGACCGGCCACCACTAATGGCCGGTGGCAAGAAATCACGGCCGGTGACATCATGTCACAGCCGGTGTGTTTCAGGGATGGCTAACAAGCTATTTCCCACCCTTAGAAGCAAGAACACAAGTGTTTGGTCCATGACCAAGCACAAAAAAGTCAAGTTGAGAGATCCTAAGGCAAGGCGCATAGCCGAGGCCTTCGGGAATTCAAAATGAACACGGACATGGATGATCATCGAGTGTTCAAACGATGACGCCCAAGTCTTGAGGACGGTCAAAATGGGGTGTCTACAGCTACCCCTCTTTGACAGAACTCAAAAGTCATAACAATGACGAGAGTCAGTGTCAAAGCCCAGAGACGACCCATTTTTGACAAGGCCGAAGACTTAGACAGAGCATACAGGCTACAAATAAAGATATGCACCCGAAGGCAGGGGCAAGATGCAAGAACAATGCACAAAGCCGAGCATAACTTATGATCATGCAAAGAAACCTGTAACGAAGCATAACATGCAATAGTTTTAAGCAAGCCAAAAACCAAACTACATTATAATGCAGGGAGGGTGTAAGAGAATTATTCAATTTTCAATACGTCTCATACGGAGAATATAATACCTGTGCGGTTCGTCTGGTCGTGCCAGCTTCAAATGAACCGTACATACAATATCGTACCTGAAAGAGAAAGAAACTTAACAGGTACAATATTGTTAGAAGTACGCATAACAACGCAATTGAAAGTTCGTGACAACGCGAGTGAGAGGGTGCACGACAATGCAGGTGGAAAGGGTGCATAAGAATGCGGGATGGATGCAAAACAATGCAACCCGAGGGTGTGCATAACAATGAGATTTGAAATAAGCATAACAATGCTATGAAGGCACAAACACATATAAGTAAAGTACACGTGACAACGTGTACAATGTGTGGAGGTGAGGAAGAGTATACACATGTAAGTAAAGCACATGCGACAACATGTACAATGTGCGAAAATAAAGGAACTTGAACAAATATAAGTAAAGCATAACGCGACAACGCATGCAATGTGTATAGGAACTTGAACACATATAAGTAAGGCATAACGCGACAACACATGCAATGTGTATAGAAACTTGAACACATATAAGTAAAGCATAACGTGACAACGCATGCAATGTGTATAGAAACTTAAATACATATAAGTAAAGTATAACGCGACAACGCATGCAATGTGTATAGGAACTTGAACACATATAAGTAAAGCATAACGCGACAACGCATGCAATGTGTATAGGAACTTGAACACATATAAGTAAAGCATAACGTGACAACACATGCAATGTGTATAGGAACCTGAACACATATAAATAAAGCATAACGCGACAATGCATGCAATGTGTATAGAAACTTGAACACATATAAGTAAAGCATAACGCGACAACGCATGCAATGTGTGTGCGGAAGGATGCAAGACAATGCAACCTAAGAATGCGAAACAACGCGGGTGGAGGGGAGGACGCAAGACAATGCAACCTAAGAATGCGAAACAACGCGGGTGGACGGGAGGACGCAAGACAATGCAACCTAAGAATGCGAAACAACACGGGTGGACGGGAGGACGCAAGACAATGCAACCTAAGAATGCGAAACAACGCGGGTGGACGGGAGGACGCAAGACAATGCAACCTAAGAATGCGAAACAACGCGGGTGGACGGGAGGATGCAAGACAATGCAACCTATATTCTGTATGCAATGGATGGAATGGATAAGGCGTGCGACCGAAACATATCTTGCCTAGGAAAAGCATGGACACAAACAAACCACGTCTAACACGGAAACGGTGCCGTCACCCTCAACACTAGGTGCGTACATATAATATCATAACCGTGCTTCAACGTGAAAAGTATGGGCACATACCAGACCAAGCTCAACATGAAAAAGCGCAAGCCATAGATGGATATGCAGCAAATGCATGCGAACTACAATGCAATATATACAATGAATGTATGTAATGTATGCTATGTACAATGCAATATATGGAAATGTACGACAATGCACATGGTTTGAAATGCATGATAATGCGAATGAAGGATGCATGACAATGCATGTTGTTGAAAGTGTGTGACAATGTGGGTGAAAATGCATGATAATGCAAAATGAGAAACATGCATGACAATGCAAGATAGGGAAATGCATGACAATGCATGTGAGGTGCGCATGACAATGTGGGATGTTGAAATGCATGACAATGCATATAATTGAAATGCATGACAATGCAAACAAACTCGAACGCACGACAACGCATGCTTCTTGAGATGCATGACAATGCAAATGAACTCGAATGCGCAACAACGCACGTTTCTTGAGATGCATGACAATGTAATTGAACTCGAATGCACGACAACGCACGTTTCTTGAGATGCATGACAATGCAATTTGTGTATGTTTATTGTAAACAAGACAACATACATAATGCAACGCATTCAAAGCAGTTATTGAATCTCCCAAGATACTAAAGGATACGAAAAAAGGATACACCATGCACGTATCGAGTGCTACGCACAGAAGACACGATCCGAGGTCAAAACGGAGACCGGTTAAGCTTCAAAAATACAGTTTCTTGCACTGTTTTGAGAAAATAAGACCCCAAACCACATATCTGACCTAAACAAGGGTGTAGAAAGTGCACCGACCACCAGGGGAGACCATTGGCCATCCACCGGCCACAAAATAAGGCCACCGGCCATCTATTTGGCCGACCGGCCAACAATGCGGCCGACCAGCCAAAAATGCCTGTTCGGGGCAGTTTTGTCCTTTTGGCCACGGGTCTTTAAATATAGGGCTTCTAGCCCTATTTCTTCACTTGCCTCTTGGTCGAAAATATCTCTCCTCTCTCTCTAGGTTATTTTTCAACCTTCATTCCTCGTTTTTCCTCGATTTTTGAGCCCATTTCGTCGTTCGATTCGCGAACACCTCCTCATTTCGCACGTTTTGAACCGAACAAATCTTGGTTTCAGTGCATTTTTCTTGATTTCCACCACTCGGGGTTTGTTTCCCTCGAGTTTACCTTGATTCTCGTGCCTTTTCCGCACTCTGAGATTTTCGCCCATTTTTCACCCTCTCGGGATTGACTTTTTAGTTGACTTTTCACATTCATGCCTGGTTTTCGCACTTCCGGCCATTTTTGCACTCTCTTCGAGATAACAGACGACATACCACAGGGTGGAGCTCCCTCGGAGATGGACGTGGATCCCGAGGTCGAGCTCCTGCCTCTCCATATCCGGCCGTTCGATCCGGCGGCCTACTGGCCATCGATACATGTGTTGCCTCCCGACGGCATCCACCACTTCAGCAGCTTTGCGAGGGGTGTGGCACCGGAGCTTCTACTGCGCGAGCCAGAGTCATATCTGTCCTTTGGCGCCTCCGAGGTACACTCTTCTTCATTTCATTTTTCGCAAAGTAGAATACATAACTGCAATAGTTGATGCCGTTCTTTAACTGCTTAACTCATGCCCACTAATACATTACATGCTATGTTTGATTGCGAGCACAGCTGCACCCGATATCTGTTTGAATCTGAACACGTGTACACACGCTGTATTTTCCAGTAAACCACTAAAACACACTGACACATCATTTGCTGTAGTTTACTTGAGAGCACACCCACACCTGATATCTGTTTGAATCTGAACACGTGTACACACACTGTATTCCCAACCGAACCACTCAAACACACTGATACATCACATGCTGTAGTTCACTGCGAGCACACCCGCACTCGATATCTATTTGAATCTGAACACGTGTACACACGCTGCATTCTCATCAATTCTGAGTATATTCAACACTATATTTGTAACACTGCTTCGTAATTGTTTATTTTGATCACAGGGAGATTCCCATGCCTTTCGGGGGTATAGGAACACTACCGCCAGAGGTTGGTACATGGAGCTACCTGACGCAGTTCATCGCATCATTGACCGAGCTAGCTTTGGGACTTTTTGCATGGGACTCTCGCGCCTCACTACGAGTAGGCCCCTCCTTGTTGTTCTGGTGGAGAGGTGGTGGGACACCACCGACTCTTTCCACCTTTCTGCCACCGAGGAGATGACGATGACTCCCTTCGACTTCTCCATGCTCACAGGCATCGGAGTTGGGGGTGATCCGATCCCCTTCGATACAGACATGGACGAGTGGGACGCCGCTCAGATGTACCTGCTCAGCGCTCGGCCACCTCTCGCTCGGGTAGGATTTGTGCGATATTCATGGTTCGAGGACCATTTTCGGATCTAGGTACCTGCTACCCAGGAGGAGGAGGAGCAGTACGCTCGTGGCTTTATCATGTTCTTGCTGGGGACCACTCTGTTTACCGACCGGGTGAACACCGTCGCCCTCTACTTGTTGAGCGCACTGGTGGATGTGACACAGATCCGCCGCTATGACTGGGGTGGCGCAGGCTTGGCCACTCTCTATGGCTACATGAGTTCGTCCTCCCGCCTCAGCGAACTGCTGCTCGGAGGCTACTGGCGAGCTTGGGCAGCACATATTTCCTTTTCTATTTTCTCAGTTCTATTTGACATTATTTGTACACTGCACACATTGTACACTCTGCACAACACACTGCACATACCGCTTTCTGCTTTATCTGTATACCGCTTTATTTGTATACCGCTTTATCTGATAAGCATGCTCATATTTGTTCTGTCACACTGTACAGTTGTGGGTGTATGCCTACTTCCCGAGGCTTGCCCCAGTGCCAGACGAGGAGATGCTCCTTGGCGTTCCATTCTCTTACCGTTTCGACGTGAGGTACGAGCGGAGACCACGGGAGTCCCTCATTTTCTTTCGCCGCTACTTCGATACCATCATCGCAGCCGAGGTATGTCAAAACATTACAATTCATTTAAGCTTCGCTTTGCATTGTTCTTTCAATATCAGTAGGTAACAAACTACATTTCATTTGCAGATTACCTGGCAGCCTTGGGCTCCATTGCCTGACG
Source organism: Camellia sinensis (assembly GCF_004153795.1). NCBI lineage: Eukaryota > Viridiplantae > Streptophyta > Magnoliopsida > Ericales > Theaceae > Camellia > Camellia sinensis. Next base: position 918,305 of record NW_021025098.1, read on the forward strand.
CAGTTCGGGACCGGTATGCTGGCGCCCGAGAGACGGCCCGATTCAGAGTTCTATTGGAGGGCCCCGTCTGCCGCACCTGGTACCTGGGCGAGCGCTTTTTTGTAGCAGACCTTAGGCATGCCAGAGCAGACAGTTCCGAAGCTGCCTCCTACGACCTTGAGGCAGACAGAGAGGTACACTTTGGAGGAGATGATAGAGTATACGATTGGCTGGGACTCTGAGGGATTCAGAGGCGAGGGTGACTACACTGAGTATATCCAGGCCTATCTGATGCCACTCTGGCCGGTCCTCATCGAGCTGAGAGGGAGAGGCCTGCGACACCAGCAGTCGGAGTAGAAGTACGGAGGGCGGCTCGGGCTCGCGGCAGGAGCGGATCTCAGCGAGAGGAGAGAGGCGAGTGGCCAGCTTTACCTATGATGATGACCTGCCGAGGGCAGGGTGGGGAGACTTACCAGATCCCCATCGCTCCCCTTCTAGCTGATCACGAGCTAGTTGGATTCCACGGCTTGCCTCCGGTATGCACTACCGCATTTCGTATCTTGTACAGTCATTTCATTTTATCTCTCTTGATGTTCCGCAGAATACTGATGCTTCTAACACCCTTGCCGACTTCTGCCGAGTACACTTACCAGTCTTTGGAGTTGACTGCCTCCGTGATGGGGATGCTACAGCAGAGCCTCGACCTGCTGGCTATCTACAGTATCCCGGTAAGCTCTTTCAACCACAATCTCAAACCCTACATAATCTGACGCATCGCATTATCAACACAGCACTTGATACATGGCCCTCATGGTGTTGATACATTGCAACTCGCATACTGTTCACAGCGTTCATCACGGCCTTTATACATTGCACTCACACACTGTATTCTGTACCAATATACTGCTCACAGTACTCATACACTATACTCACACACTGTATTCTGTTCTGATATACTGCTCACGGCATTCATACACTATACTCACATACTGGATTCTGTTCTGATATACTGCTCACGGTATTCATATACTGTACTCACACACAGTATTCTATTCTGATATACTGCTCACGACATTCATACACTGTACTCACACACTGTATTCTGTTCTAATATACTGCTCACGGCATTCATACACTGTATTATGTATTCATACTCTGCTTTGCTGACGCATTTACCATTCGTCCTTTTCAGCCCCCATTCCAGATGTCGGCTACAGGGGGTGCTCCAGCAGGACCATCTGTATCTACCTAAGGAAGAGGGAGAGCAAGGCGAGGGACCACAGTACACCCCCGCACCAAAGCGGGGCGCACTCACGTTAGAAGCAGCTCACGAGCGCCAGCTCTGGATGATGACGAGTCTGAGACGGAGGCAGAGGCAGAGTCATCGGAGGATGAGACTGGAGATGATTCGGGCTCGAGCTCAGATGGTGGAGTCGGCGACGATGCTCCTGGACCTTCGTCCAGGAAGAGGACGAGGACAGACTCTCATGCCTAAGACTTTTTGACATTGATCTAGACTTTTTGCTACTTTTCTTCTTCTCTTTTTTTTGCTTTTCTTTTGTTGGTAGATTGAGCACATTGTACTGCCGCAGGCAGGTTTTGTTTTCTTCAAAACTATGTACTTGAAAAGATGATGGAATGAAACAAACATTTTCCTAAAAAAGTGTTGCATTTGTACATCACATCGCATCGCATCACACCATATCACATGACAATGTAATCGGATGGAAATTGAACATGCATGTACTACCAGGTCAGGTAGACCAACGTAACAAGGTTAAGTCAATAAGCAAAAATGAGACCTTAACAAGTTTACAACTCGATAAGCAGAGAGCAATAACTCGATAAACAAAATTACGACAATTTGGTAATCAAATGAGTAACAACTCAATAAGCAAAATGAGTAATAACTCGATAAGCAAACGAGTGACAACTCGATAAGCAAAATGAGTAACAACTCGACAAGCAAATGAGCGACAACTCGATAAGCAAAATGAGTAACAACTCGACAAACAAATGAGCAATAACTTGATAAGCAAATTGAAGTAATACAGGTGTGACTTTGCAAAATCGTCACCGGAAGGCATTGGAAATGGAACTAATCACTAGTTCTCAATATGTTCAACATATAGAGTGTTCGTTTTGAACACATAGCTCGCAACACAGTACTCTGTTCATTTTGGTCAAACGGCTCATGGAGGACACTGCTGATTCTGAATACACAGCCCATTCTGAACATTACTCATTCTGAACTCACAGCCTATAACACGACATTCGGTTTACTCAGCATACAACTAATTCTAAACAAACAGTTCGATCCGAACAGACGGGATGCAAAGATGGGATTGGCAGAAGTTGAAACATACTCATATACTCCAAATATCGAAGAACAAACGTGGAGAATGGCACAGCACTCTGAGCACAAAGCGATTCATTTTGAAAATCGAGGAATGAGTTCTCAATCGGGTATTGAGCCTACGACTGAACACAACTAAAAAGACTCAACAACAGAAAACAAAAGATATACAACCTAAAGACAAACACACACCTGAAACGACTCAAAACAAGAATCAAGACAAACAAAAGATGCGACACTCGGACGTGTTACAAAAGCGAGAGGCCAGTTTCTCCGAGTATTGTTTCCCACCCTTTCTCATTTGTGATTCTCACATCACTCTGGCACTCAATCTCTGTTTTTCTTGAAAAAGCCTTTTTCCTCACTTTTTTTCTCAGCGCACATCTCTCTATTCTTCAATCTCTCATTTTTTTTTAATCCCTCCCCTGGGTGGTTGATGGACAAACAAGAAGTTGTGGGTTCACGCCCAACACTATTAGCTCGCGGCTATTTCCTCCGGTGACGTTTGATTGATGCCTCAGATAAGAGAATGGAGTATCTTGATCCACTCGAGTGTGTGCTTCGCACTTGGTTTGATACCTCGTTGCTCGGAGGATACTGAGAGCTTTTGGCCCTTTGTTATTAGCTTTAACTGTGTGCTTTTCTGGCAGGTAGAGTTCCCTTTCTGGCAAATGCATCGATAACGGGGAAAAAGACAGGAAGCCTAACTCAACTGTGCCCCTAGTTCATCAGTTTGACCCTTTTTTGTTTTTGCTTTCTACTAAAACAATTTTGATCAATATAAAAGTTTGATTAACATGCTCGTTAAACTTTCTGACTTAGAATCATGCAAGTTAGGTTGTGAGCACTGAAAATTTTTCCTTTTGGGTCCAAGAAAGTGGTCCGGTTTTCGAAAAATGGAATAATTTTCAAGAAAATTAGTCAACCTCAGTAAAAACTCTCAAAAACTGTTTTTGCAAACGGTCACTGCTCAACGAGCACGGAACCTACTTTTAAGATGCGCTACCTCGGATCCATAACAATGGAAAATTGCCCCTTGCTTGCACGGCAATAGAAAGTTGCCCCTTGTTTGAATGGCGTCGCGGCACATTGGCAACGGAAAGTTGCCCCTTGTTTGGACAGGCACTGCAGTGCGTTGTAATCAGTCCTCGTAGTGATGGTCACAACCGAACTCTCAGATACAGAGAAGGCGAGGACAATTAGAACCATTACATGGACATAGTCATTTTTAGAAGTGTTTATGGCTGGACGTCAGAATGAAGTTGCCTACGTATCCCAGACATGGGAATCAAGCCTTACGTAGTTTCGGTTAAGGGACACTCAGGTATTAACCTCTCCTTTTACGCTCTAACTTTTGCCAAGGTCGCCCTTCCGGGTTTTCAACATTGCGAGCTTTGTTCTTCTTTTCTTTTCAATTCTTTTCTTTTCATTTTTTTTTATTTTTGTATTTTTCCTTTTTTTTTCTTTTCTTTTCTTCTTTTTTCATTTTCATTTTTTTTATCTTTGCAGTTTTTCTCTTTTTTCTTTTTTCTTGTTCTTTTCTTTGCTCTAACTTTTGCCTGGGTCGCCCTTCCGGGTTTTCGGCCCAGCGAGCCTCTCAAGGGTAAAAGTGTAGCTTTGTCCATGTCAAATGGTTTTGAGATCTCGAAGCCATATGAATCCAAGAGAGTGGCTGTTACTTGCTGATGATGTCGAAGTCCATCCAATGGGGGCTGAATTTGCCCCTAGTGTTGCGGATAGGAACTCAGTTGTTCTCCGGTAGTACTTTCTTCTTTGCCCCCTTCTGGGATTTGGTATTCTTGCCGATCTTCGTCTTGGACTCTTCGAGTGCATTATCTAACGTCTTTTGCCCCTTGTTCGAGAGGTGCTTCTGATCTGGCCATACAAGTCTCACATTGTAATTGATTGTTGAACATTCCAAGTTCAAGGTTTGAAAGTGAGGGGTCGAGTCTTGAGGCTGAGAGCGATCCTAAGCTGCACAATCTCAAGAGCGATTCCACACAAGTCTTCACAGGACCGCGCAAAATATTTTTGAAAACTTTTAAGAAAGCGACGAATCGCTCGCGTTGAAGACAGTGCGGAACCAATCTGGATCAAGTCAAGATCCTTCTTAGTACTCACATTAACAAACATGATCTTAATCATTAAGGGCTTGGCACGCCTTTCTTGCTCTCAATTGATCAAATTTTGCAAATCCCGAGGAATTTCTCCCTCTTCATTTTCATCACAATGTTTGAAAAGTTTTGGAAAACTTAGGTGAATGCAATGAGTTCGAGGCACAGAAGAATAAGTGAAAAGCACTGCTACTTCGTTCTGAACATTATTGGCACAATAGGCTCAAAGTAGCAACAAGCACAAATGCATGATAGCCACAGCTGTTTCAATCAGATTTCTTGGTTGCAACTGACTCCACAACAGAGACAGACTCAAAAGAAAGGAAAAGACAAGCACAAAAACGACAATGGTGTCCGAGGTAACAACCCCGGGATCACCCGACTCCTATACAGCAGGACTGACTCGATACAACAAGACAGACCTTTAAGCAAAAAGACTGACTCAAAATGAAGAGGCAGACTCATAACAAAACCACAGAACTGACTCAATACCCAAGTCAGAGACTACAAAAGTTAGCATTCGTAGATGCTCAAAACAATGCGCGCCACACACCACATCTGAAGTAAAACGAGCACCGCCCGCGGGTGGGCCAACCCCTGATCACATACTTGCATTATCTTTGAAGTCCAAAAACTCAGTGATGATAGACTTTGCTGAACTGGGTGGGAGGATGACCTCATTATCAATCAAATCTTGCACTTCGTGGCGAAGGCGGAAGCAGTTGTCGGTGGTGTGACCGGTTTGTTGGTGGTACGCACAGTACTGGGTAGCATCATGACCCGGTGGAAGATGAGTAGGGAGAGGCCGAGGCTCATGGGGTTTAAGATGTCCTTTTTCCGCAAGGATTTGAAGTGCCTTAGACAAAGGCATGTAAAGGGCATGAAAAACCCTGCGCCCTCAGGGCAGGTACTTTGAAGTCTGTGGATTTTTGCTGGGCGCACTAGCAAAAGGATCAGCAGGTGCTGCCTTGGCTCTCTGATCTTTCCCAGGTGCAGGATTAGGGTTGAGAGGAACGATTCTGGTGCGACGGTCCCTATCTCGATTTTTCCTTTGGCTTGAACTGCTCTCGGTTTGAGTGGGGAAAATGTCATCCACAGTCTTAGCCAAAATCGCGAGTACTTGTTGCTTATTCAACCCCCCAGCTTTCAGAGCCTCAACAGCTTGCTGGAGTTGTGCATAGGGATCTGTGTCTGCCTGCGTTTGTAAGCACAACTAAACAACTATATTTGGTCACTGATCACTGTTCCCCAAAACTACTGCCCCAAAACTGAATCTGATATTCGTAGATACTACTGATTCTCAAAACATTGACAGTGATGCCTGTAGGCCTGATGCCCAGTCTTGCAAACGGATATGTGCGTTCCCTGTAGAGGTCAACTCTAAAAGCACATATAACAAGCAAATGAAAGCCAATACACCCCTATGTTGGGGTAAGGTTTCCCTGTCCTATTTTGTCAGGAGCTAGGGTTTCACTACGCATGCAGCGGTTTCAAACAACCTATAATCGGGTAAGCAACCTATCCTAGCTTTGGAATGGTCACTATGGATTTTGAATATGCACTAGGTCGAATGGTCAAAAGGGTGCCCCGGTAAAAACCAGGGTTTGTGTTCCCATCGTGGCAGAGCCCGTAACCGGTCAGCCTTATGGCACGCTTCTCGTAGCGAGCCTCCAACAAACCGTTCAGGAATAGCAGACGGCAAACACTGTGACTTAGGCGCACCAATGCAAATGAAATGCAAAGAAACACATAAGTGTAGTCAAAACAAGATATCATGAGTTCGAGTCAAGTTCTCTAACTCCCCAGCAGAGTCGCCAGAAACTGTAGACGTCCCCGAACGTCTCGGGAGGGAAATCCTATTCTATTCACTTGGGGCTCACTACAGTTCAGACTCAAATTGTCACGGTTCTTAATCTGATCTCACAATGCGCGATGTGAGATTGATAAATCACCAAAGAGTCCAAATCCGGCAAATCGTTTTGAAAAATAGATTTTTAGAAAGAAGTGCCAAACATGGACTGCTTTGCCAGATACAGAGTCGCCACCTAAATGTTTTATTTTTGGGAAATTTAGGAAACCCTAACTCATTGCCTACGGCCACATGTCCGTCATCACCAAAGTTGCCTCGGCTCGAGAACTTGGGTACGATTGGGGAAGGTCAGCTATGAGCACCCCCGCTCGCCCGATCAAAGATCGGCCACTACTAAATATGATATCTTGTTTTTGAAAACACATGTGTTCTTACCCGGTTATTAGCCTAGATTTACTATGTGATACGCACAACAAAGCAAGTATAGACTAGGTCGCCAAATTTGGAACAAAGCATCGCATATCCGTTTGTTTGGGAATGGTTTGAAGTTTGTTACTCGTAAGTAGGCTAAAACACGAATTTCAATGAATTATTCCAATTCAAGCAACCCAACCTTCACCCACAGGCATTCAGGCAGTTATATCACATAAGCACATAGCCTCATGGTAAACATGTTATCATGGCAACACTTACATGCATGCAGTATGCTAAAGCATAAACGCTTACCTAGTACTCCGAGCCAAAACAAGGAACATGTTAGTAATCAAATGTATGATCCAAGTCCATGCTAAGATGGCTAATGCATCACATACAAAATGCAACTAGAATAGGCTCGGCTAATCTAAAATGGCATATGAGATGCACAGATAACATGTATTCAATTTGGAATTGAAATACTATGCAGTTAGTATGATATGTCGAGCCTGGTGCATGCAATACAAATGAATGAATGCACGCATGCATAGCATAAAGTATGTTAAATCAAACGTGTCCTAATACTAACCATCAAAAGCAGATAAGGAAAAGGGGGAAAGAAGTGGGGGTTGGAAGACATGCATCACACACACGCACGCTTATTACACAATTGTGCCCTCTCTCGGAGGGACCGAAAGAATAATACAAATTAATTAACCTACAAGCTACTTAAATATTTACAACACTTAGCTAACTAACGAATTAATTAAGTTAAGAAAAGCAGTAAAGAGTCCTCGGGAAGAGGGATGAATGCACGCGTGCTCGATTCCGCTCAGAAATTCATCGCCATGCTCTTGCTGCCTTTGTTCGCACTGTTTTTCTTCTCTACAGACTGCAAAAGTCACAAGGATGCTTCTGGACCACCTTCTGAGCACTGTGGAAGGTCACCGGCCAAGAGAAATAGTCACCGGCCATGGAAAAGTGGTCATCAACCAGTTGTATAGCTCTCGGCCAGAAATGAATAGCCAGCCGGCACTGAATGTGGTTGGTCATCAAACTCTTTCTGCAGAATCCTATTTTGCAGTAGCAAAGGGCAAACAGAGCATAGCAATACATTTTGAAAGCAATGTGTGCACGACCACCCTCCTTATCATGTTATGAACTCAAGGGAGGATGGTCCTCGACCCTCGGGCCACTAATCACGCATTTCCATGCATGATGGCCAAAGAGTCAAGTGTACAACTCAATATGGAATGAAATGCACAAAACACATAAAGGGCCCCAACCTCTATCATGATTGATCAAGAGGCAAGAGATGCACACACAATGCAATGCAACCTAGGCAAGCAAGTAAGCATGCAAATAACTCAAGTGTGCAACAAATCTAATGCAACATGGGCATGTTAACATGCAATATGCAATAGGCATACAACCTAAACATGTGGACATGTATAGCATGCAACAACATGCAAAATGAAACAAGCATGCAACAACATGGTAAGATGGACTTACACTAACATGGGTAGCTCTCAAGCATGCCAAAATCAGTGGCCAATATGATGCAACAAAAGCATGGAATAGACATGCAAGCATGCATGCACAAAGGCCTATCATCTAAGGCATAAAAGAGGCAACTTTTAAATAGATTTAAAAGAGACTAATATGGACAAATGACAGGCATTGTAAGCTCTGAAATTAAGTTAGAAATGGTGCCAAACCAACTAAACAAATCAAGCAAAGCATACAACCAAGCCCAAAATTTGGAAACTAGCCGTGGGACTCGAACCAAGACTATATGAAGCAAACCCCAAAGGGCCATGGGGACCTAACCCAGTCCCAAGGCAGGTCTAATCAAGACCAAAAACCCACTTAGATGGCATCTAAATGGCCTACACATGATGGCATACACAATGGTCCAAACATGGAGCATAAAACAACAATTCTTTAAGGCACTAAAGGAGCATCAAATGTAAGTAAACAAGCATGCCATATGGACTGAAATGACATGGTAAGTGACTCCAAATCATTGAAATAAGCCAAGTAATGCATGCTAGGGGGTTCAAAACTCAAAGCCTTCAAGCTAGATTGCATGGTAGCTACTCAAAGCAAGTCATAGATGACTCAAACGACCAAAAATAGACCTCAAGCATACCAAAAACATGGATAAAAACTTCTTGAAGCCAAGCCAAAATCATGCTAGAAAGACATGTTACAACATGATGCATGTTAGGCCAAAACATGGGATTACAAGACAAGTGTATGGAGCATACATGGCATGCCTAAACCAACTTAAAACAGTGTTATATCATGGCAAAATAACACTAAATACCAGCTAAGACATGGCCAACATGAACTTACGAAAGGTGCTCACACATGAGGCAAATATGATAAGTATTGAAGGCAACAAGGAGAGGGGATGCCCCTCTCCTTCTTAGGACCTCAAAACACCATCCCCACCACTCGAATGACCCCAAACACCAAAGTGATCGTAAACAAGGTGGTCCTGGAGCTCACAAAAAGGGCACAAAAATGAGGCCAAACAAGGCCTAAGAGGGGGTAAACAACCCCAAACACTAAAGTGATCCTAAACAACTATTTTAAGCACTTAAAATCAGAACTTTTATCAATTATAGACTAAGCTTGAAAAGAGATGCAAGATAGGTTAAAAGCTTGTGCAAAAATAGAAAAACTAAAGCAAGTAGACTCACCCTTGAAGAACACTTCCAAGAACACAAAACCAGCACCTCTCTCTGATCAAAACCACCCCAAAAACGTCAAAAACAACCTCTTAACACCTCAACACCTGAAGTATGGTGTAACACTAGGTGTCTTAGTGCAAAACTAAGAACAAAACACACTTTAAGGCACTCTAACACACAAATGTAGAGAGAGAGGGAGATATATATAGAGAGAGTGATGTATGTGATATATATGTCTGATTTTGCTGAACCTCTCCAAAGGAGAAGGGAGGCTCTCTTTTATAGAACAAACAAGGGCCTAAGCTTCTTAGAGAAGCTAAGGCAAAGGGGTCAAGGCTTCTTAAAGAAGCTAAGACAAAGGTCCAAGCTTCTTGAAGAATCTAAGACAAAGGGTCAAGCTTCCTCAAGAAGCTAGAGTAAAGGGTGCAAAGGGTGCAAATCCTCCATACACGTGTATGGAGGGGGTATAAAGTGGATGCCAGCTGGGACAGCTGGCATAAAAGATCTTCAAAAAGCAGATGGAAGGGGGTCGACCAGCAGAAATGACCGATTGACCAACAAAGGTGGCCGACCGACCATTAAGAGTGCCGACCGGCCGTCACTAATGGCCGGTGGCAAGAAATCACGGCCGGTGACATCATGTCACAGCCGGTGGGTTTCAGGGATGGCTAACAAGCTATTTCCCACCCTCAGAAGCAAGAACACAAGTATTTGGTCCATGACCAAGCACAAAACAGTCAAGTTGGGAGATCCTAAGGCAAGGCGCGTAGCTGAGGCCTTCGGGAACTCAAAACGAACACGGATATGGATGATCATCGAGTGTTCAAACGATGACGCCCAAGTCTTGAGGACAGTAAAAAATAGGGTGTCTACAACCGCAACTTTCTTCGCTCGAGCAGACATGGAAAAATGTGAGTAGTCACTCGAGCGCAACTTCTGTCGTTCGAGCGGTCTGTAACTCTGCAAAAGTGCTGGTTACTTACTTTTTCCGCCCGATACTTGCTCGACGCTCGCTCGAGCGTAAGACTCAGGTCCTTGCTCGAGCGGTCTGCAAAAACATGAAACTTCTGGGAGCTTGCATTGCACGCTCTAGTGAACTTCAAGTCTCTCGAGCAGAAGTGCAAGATCACAGAGTGGTCGTTCGAGCACAAGTTTAGTCGCTCGAGCGGAGAGACAGAATCTTGAATTTCCAGATTGCACTCTCAAGTTCAAAACTTGAATTCAACACCTCAAAACATATCCCCTAGGCCTTAAAGTTAAGAAAACACATCTAAACTTGGAAAACATTAAGAATTCAAGATCATTTTGTGAAATCAAGGCCCATAATTATGCCAATTATTCAAAATCCACCTAGAGACTTTGAAAACATAACTTGAATACTACATGCATGAAATGGTTTGAGCTCTAAATGTCCAAAACACAATCAAATGAGGTGTTTAGCTCAAAAACATGTTGACTTCTTAAACTATAACCAAAATATGAACATGCATGGGACAATTCTTAGACAACATGCTCTAATTGTCATGTGATGCACATGCATGCAATGATATGATCCAAATTCTTCATTCTAGCTCAATTTTTATGTAATCCTTTCAATTCTCTTGAATTCATGGTTTAAGCATCCATATTACACAATCTAAAGGTAGAATTCTTACCTAGATTTCCCAAGATGCGAGCTACAGGCTTAATTCTTGAATCTCTAAGTCCAATCCTTTTTCTTCCTAGCAAATCCATTAGTTGAGGTCAATATTCTCCTTTCTCTCTCTCTCTCTCTCTCTCTCTCTCTCTCTCTCTCTCTCTCATGTTTGTTGTATAAGTATGGTTCAAAGGTGTGATTAAGGAGAAAAGATGGGTGGTGTCTCATATAAGAGCCTTATATAGGCTTAGTGAGTGGTAATTAATTGAAGCTAATCAAATGGGCATCAAATTAGTCTAATTTAATAGTTCCGAATCGAATTTCAATTAAACCTACCATAATGTTCTAAAAATTCCAACTAACACAAAAACGAAGTCAATTTCATGGTTGGATGCCGATAAGGCCTTCAATTCAAAAAACGAAACAGAAATGTAAACAAATACTTTTACGAGAGACATATAGGAACTCAAATAATGTAATGCACATGTAGTTAGCTCATGATTCCATCTTAATTACTTATTAAACATACTTAATCATGGTTTAACAATTAATCATGAGTCGGGGTTGTTACATATTCGTATCTGAAAGGAGCACGAAAAGCAAGCTACAACAGCCACATCCTTCTTCATTCCCCTTCACCAAAACTGGCGACTAAGGTCATGATATATCTTTTTGCCTCCTGGATGCATCGCAAGGCGTGAATAGTGAAACTCTCAGAGTACTTCCTCTCGGCAAGACTTCGACGCAAAAAGACGGTCACAATAGCTAATATTCGAATCGGGATACACATTCAAACCTTTCTCCACCTTCTCACTGGAGATCTTCTCTCGAAGGGCTTCCACTTCAAGGTCACCCCTCTGTGCTTCTATCACTCGGTTCACAAGTATAGGTTGTGCAACTACTGAAAACAAGGCTGCAAACTCCACAGACTTGCCAAGATGCAAGTCAAACTCACCAATAACACCAACATCTCCCATTCTCGAATGGCAATACTAGCCACACTACCAATGGATTTTCTACTTAAAGCATCGGCCACGACATTTGCCTTCCCCTGATGATAATACAACTCAAAGTCATAATTTTATATAAACTCCATCCACCTCCTCTGCCTCAGATTCAAGTCTTTCTGTGTAAATAGATATTTTAGACTCTTGTGATCAAAAAACACTTCAAACTTCTCACTATACAGATAATGCCTCCAAATCTTTAAGGCAAAGATCACTACTGCTAACTCTAGGTCATGAGTAGAGTAGTTCCTCTCATGTGTTTTCAACTGCTGCGAGCCATAGGCTACTACCTTCCCTTCTTGCATCAATACACAACCCAAACCTTCCCGTAAAGCATCATAATACACCGAATAGTCCAAACCCCTCTCCGGAATAATCAATACGGGAGCAGTGGTAAGTCTAACCTAAAGCCCTTGAAAAGACTTTTCACAAACCTTATTCCACACAAACTTAATCACTTTCTTCATCAGTCTAGTCAAAGGTGAAGCTGATCTAGAGAAATCCTTAACAAATCGACGGTAATACCCGGCCAACCCTAAGAAACTATGGATATCAAAAGCATTCTTAGGTTGTGCCCAATCTTCCACTGCCTCTATCTTGGATGAATCTACAATCATCCCTTCTCCGGATACCACATGGCCTAAGAACTTAACTTCTCTCAACTAGAATTCACATTTTCCAAACTTAGCATATAGTTTATGGGCTCTAAGCAACTCAAGCACCACTCGCAAGTGTTCCTCATGCTCCTCCTCAGAGGGTGAGTAAATCAAGATGTCATCCACAAAGACGACTACAAAAAGGTCTAGGAACTCATGGAAAATCCGGTTTATCAAATCCATGAACATAACTGGTGCATTGGTTAGCCCAAAGGGCATCACTAGAAACTCATAATGGCCAAACTGCGTACGGAATGCCATCTTCTGGATATCCTCCTCCCTTACTTTCAACTGGTGATAACCCAATCTCAGGTCTATCTTAGAGAAACAGCAAGACCCCTTCAACTGATCAAACAAATCATCTATACGAGGCATTGGGTACTTGTTCTTAACAGTTACCCAGTTCAACTTCCAGTAATCTATACAAAGTCGCAACGCACCATCTTTCTTTTTGGCAAAGAGAGTCGGTGCTCCCCAATGTGAAGTACTAGAGCGGATAAAACCCTTATCTAACAATTCTTGGAGTTGAATCTTCAACTCTCTCAACTCAGTAGGTGCAAATCTATATGGTGCCATAGAAATCAATGTCGTACCAAGCATTAACTCAATAGAAAACTCGATCTCTCACTGCGGTGGTAAACTAGTAAGATCCTTAGGAAAAACATCTGGGTATTCACAAACCACCCTTGACAACTTAACTCGGAATTCGTTACACTAATTACCTAAGAAGTTGGCAAGAACACAACTAAGTTCACTTCGCCCACGCAGATTATACACTGATGATAAGACTCTATCAACCCGGTCCCCCAAGAAATAAAAGCAATGATCGCTTAAGGTACATACAGTAACCCTCTAACGGTCGCAATCTATGATAGCCCGATATGATGACAACCTGTAGTGACCCAGAATTTTTTTTTTTTAAATAGCTAGTACATAATTTAATTGAGCAAACTTTCGAATTTGAGTGTTGTGTAAATTCTGTGCATAATGTAAATGAAGGAAAAGGGTGTATTTCCCAAGAGAGATTGATTGTTTTGTGACTTGGTTGTAAAAGATGAGATTTGAAATGGACAATCTTCATAATTGTTGTTACCTCTACTTATTTAATTGTTTTGCCCTTGGGTGTCAAGGGCGGGAGTGTCCAACACTCATTGGTAATAGAATTATCTTAAAGGGAATGAGTTGTGTTTTGAATCATTGTTGTATTCAGGGTGGACCTTGTGAGTCACTGTAATACTAGTGTAGAGTTTGTGTTGTAACTCGGAGTAAATGTCTTAGAAGTTGAGTTGAATTAATTTTTAGCTTGAGGGCCATGAATAGTTTGGGTGTTTACCTAGTTGTGTTCAATCTTGCTTAGACTTAAAGTATATTGTTGAGATCATTTTGTAAACCCCATATCGGAGTGGAACCATTAATATTGATTTGTAGTCTTGTTGATGGAAATCCTAACCCGTTGTCTGAATTGATTTTATTTCGTTTGGGTTATGGGGAGTGGCATCACTCTAGTGTTAGCTATGTATTGGTTTGCCTTGTGACGGTTGGCGGTCACTATTTGAGTTGGTGGTTAGTGCTTTTGAAGAGGTATTGTTTCATTTTGTTAAGGTCTCGGAGTATACTAGTGATAGTTATTTTGGCCTTGGGATGCATTGTGCATTAGGCGATGGAGATAGCTCGTTGAAGTTGGGTTATCACCAATAAGGTATAGTGTCTTGGTATTTTGAGGAGTCGTTTTGCCAAAAATTTTGCTATGCTTAAGGAATTAGATCCTATTTTGTTGTTTTAGGTTATCGATGTGAATAGAAGAATCATTTAATGGTTTATACTAGTAAGGGATTTTATAATCAATTGTTGTGCAAATGTCATGATTTGGTTTGTTACCGGTGTGACTTGTTGAGGCTCATGTAGTAATCAAAGAAATTTTGTTGATGCATTAGTAAGTACCTGAGTGAGTTTGTGGGTGACTATAGAGTGTATTACATTACTTTAGTTTAATTTCGAGGACGAAATTTCTTTAATGAGGGTAGGATGTAGTGACCCAATTTTTTTTTTTATTTTAAAATAACTAGTGCATAATTTAATTGAGCAAATTTTTGAATTTGAGTGCTGTGTAAATTCTGTGCGAGAACAGTGGTTTTATATTTTTTAAAAATGGTTTCCGATCTTAAAAAATTATGAAATTTTTATATGTTGTTCCCATATGAGTCTAGCACGTTGGATAAAAATTGAAAAATTAAATGATGAGTATTTATTTTATGAAAATTCACGGACTGATTGGTGTTCAGTTTAATGCATAGCAGAATTTTGTTATTTAATTTTTAATGTTTAGATCATGATTTGGATAGATTTGTTGGGTCCACTTTGATATGTAATTGGGCGATGTTTGGCTTATGGGTGGAAATTTAATTCAAGACCCATGATTTAGATTTAATTTAATTTAATTTGAGTTTGTTTAATTAACTCATACTTAACTGTTTGGTCCTTTTTGATTATGTGATTGGTAGTAATCACCTTGTGAGTTGTTATTATTTATTATATAGGATAATAATAAATATTTGATAGTTGATTTTATGGTGTGTACCATATCGTGAAAAATTATATTCTTTTATAGTGAATAAAATGAGTGTATATTTCGTGGTGAGTACAATATTATATTCTGTGATATACAAAATATTATATTTTGTAGTGAGAAAAAATTATACCATTTTATAATTTATGTTACAAAATTTTTAAATATTATTACAATATATATTGTACTAGTTAATGGGTTGACTAATACAAAAATAAATAAAATTTTGAGAAATATGTGTGTTGGGACGGGCATTATGGCAGAGTCCATGTAGGCTGTCTCTTCCTTTTCCCTCTTTTCCTCATCTCCTTTACTTCCATCTCTTTTCATTCTTTCTTCTTTTTTTTTTTGTTGCGCAAAGGCTCTGCTTCTCTCTTTCTCTCTATTGTATTCCATAGAAGCTCAATCTTTGAACTTGAAATGAGAGTCTTTAGAGTGAGATTTTGTAAAGGTGTTGTAAATGAAAGTTGAAGAGCTCATCGTGATCTTCGCAATGGTGTTCTCGGATTCATGATTGGATGATGTTTGCATTTTCGGATTGCTTTTCTTCATATTCGAGGTATGGACTTTCTTCATATTTTTACATTAAAGCTATGTTAGGGTTATTTTGAGAAAATATGTCATTATAAGAGGTATTGTATAAATATATATATTGAGATTTTTGTTTGGTAATTTTTGGAAGAAAAATTATGTCGAAATGTTAAGAATGTTGGCATTTTGAGGTTGATTTGGGAAAATCATTTTGTGTTGATAATTTTGCAAAGAAATTTGAAAATAAAATTTAATAGTTGTATGGATTGTCTCTACATCATATTATGATTAGATGATTTATTTTGAGAAAAATAAAGTTGAATTTATTTTATCTTTGATTTGAAATTTATTTTTGAGAAAAATAAATTAATGTTCAGGAATATGGAGTAAATGCTTAAGTAGCAATTATAGAGTTTCTTTGGGATTAAAAACTCTAAAAGTGTTATATTTATGATATTTTATAAAAGATGATATGTTGATGATTAAGTTGTATTCATTTTTATGAAAATAAAAATGTGAAATGTAGACTTTCAAACTCATAACCTTAAAAATGTTACTATTGGACATATTTCATAATTTTTTATGTAAATATCATGTTGGTTAAATAATTTTAGAAAAAGTTACGAAATTGTTATTGGTAAAGAATTTGGTAAAAATATTACCTCTTTAAATACCTTAGCATGAAAAATTGTTATATTGAAATATAGTTATATTTATGTTTTTGCAAGATCTAGATGATTTTCGAAATCATCCTTTGATTTGTTTTGAAAATTGATTGTTGATTCAAGAAGATGAGAGATTTTTTTTTTTTTTTTGAAACTGGGTTTACTTTCTTGTTCCTTTTAAAATAGAAATTGAGGGTTTTGAACTATGAGGATTGAAGAGAGATGTTTTTGGTGACTTTCTTTCAATAAATGAAGATGAGTGGTTTTGGTGAGAAAATCTAAAAATTAGGAGTTTTGAAGAAAGATGTTGACAATCTTTGAAGATGTTGTTATATTTATTTTGTGTGCCAAAATAAATGATGTTTGAAAGATTGTTTATTTGTTTACATATAAATGATAGTTTTCATGGAATATGAGAATTGTTAAAGTTTTGGAAATTGTTGTTCAAAATGTTGATATAGTCTTGAAGTGACTAAATAGTTAAGATTACTTTAAGCGTGGAAATTTTGTTATCCCATGGACGAATTGGAATAAAAATATTTATTTCATCTTGAGAAATTATATTGAAATGAGAAATGAAAATGTTGATCACAATGGGAATATTGTGTGGAAGTATTGAAAGAAATATTGGATTGTATTTTTAATCATTGCATTGGCATATCAATTCATTTAATAATGATGGGCTTTGAAAGTTGATTTGAAAACTTTGTATTGAGAAAGGAATGTTGGGAAACAAGTTTTCATGAAATGATTTTGGGGTAAATACAGTGGTAAGTCTTGAAAGGTGGTGTAGATGATAGGTGTCAAGCCTTCCAATTAATACTGGTAAAAATGACAGGTTACAGGTGTCGAACCTTCCAATTAACACTGGTAAAAATAACAGATTACAAGTATCGAGCTTTCTAGTTAATACTGGTACAAATGACAGATTACAGATGTCGAGCCTTCCGGTTAATACTGGTAAAAGGATAAATTGGTAGTACTTGTATAGTCTACTTGTAGACACCAGCCTAGGGATTACCTGAGCCGTATTTACCATCTTGGAATTTTATTGAAATTGTTGGATTAATGTGTTTTCAAAATGGCATTGTGCGTAAGATTTTCAAAAGATGAGAAAAATATTTTGAGCATGACATGACATATGCATTCATCTCATAAGACTGTATAAAATGGATTTGATGAATTGTTTAATTATTTGATTCAATTGATAATGAGATAATTGAATGAATTGAAAAGGATGTCCTGTTGCTATTGAAACATGTTTATTTATTTAAGTTAACCTGTTATGTTTAATTAAATAAATTGGATTTAAGAGATTATGTAATAAAATCATATGGTCTTGACATGATATAATTTCACGTATATGTATGAGTATTTTGGTACACGCATATGTTTTAATGTTTTAATATGAGATTGCTTGGTGAGCTAGTGGTTGCTCACCCCCTGCCTGTACATGTGTACAGGGAATGCTTTTCGGATTTAAAGATCAAACAATGGGTTTTACCATTTCATAAGTGTAATGTAATGATGGATTGTACTACTTCATTTGTTGTTTGACTGAGTGCTATTTTTTTTTTTTTGTAAAGAGTAGTGTCCTCTCTTTTATTATAAGCCTCAGGGCATTTCTTTTATTTGTATGTAAATGTCATTGTTGTATAACGAGAAAGAATATGTATATTTAATATTCATCATTTCATCCAAGGATGAAATGTTATTTGTAAATGGACTCAATTAATGAATATTGGTAAGGTTATTCGAGTAATAAAATACAGGGCATTACACAACCAGTCCATACCCAAAATAACATCAAAACTGGACATGTTAATCAACACAAATGCAAAAGGAAGCCGGTGACCGGCAGCCTGACATCCCTGCTTCAAAACAATCTCACCACCAATAGGTGACTCTACACAGATAGGAGATACTAATCGGGCCAACTCTAATCAAAAAACAGATACAAATGCAGACGAGATAAATGAATGGGTTGCACCCGTATCAATCAACACATTAACAACTGAATTGCTAAACAAGAAGGTACCTCTCTCTATTGAAGGAGTTGGTACAAGTTCTGGCATACTAATAGCATACACACGCCCTGTAGGTCTCTGCTCAACCTGCTCACCCCTCAGAGCATAAGCTTGATGCACTGAATGTGTCAAAGAGGCTCCCTAATGGGCCGTCGAGGCCTGTGCTAATTGTGCCAGTTGGTCGCTCTGTGTCTACTTTGAACCAGACGCACCAGGTGTACCGCCCAACTGAGGGCAAAACCTCTTCATGTGTCTCGCCTGCCCACACTGATAACAAGTGAGCGGCTGGCCTTTCCCCTGACTATGGCTCTGAGAACGAGCCGAAGACGATGCAGATCGCTGTCCTAATCTTCTCTACAGGCAAGCTAGAGACTTATGGCCTAACTAACCACACTTGAAACAAATGACATCTCCCTGACCACCTCTCCTAGAACCTAAACTTGATATTGGAAAAATGGACCTCGACTGAGCTCCCAGGGACTACTGTGGGTTAGGATCCCTTTGCCTCTTGCTATCCCCCTGAACATCATGACTCTTCCTGGTGCCCCCCATCCTCTCCTCCTTCATCTACATTACGGTCTCCAGGTGAGCCACCGCCTCCAAAAGGCGTCCATAATCTCTAATCATTGACCCAACCGCTTTGAACATGAGCCCAGCCCTCAATATCTTCTCGAATTCTAAACAACGGTGCTTCTCAATAGCCACGAAATCTGGTGCAAACCTCGACAAGGTAGTAAATGTGGCCTCAAACGTGGCCACCGGAGTGTTTAACTGCACCAGCTTGGAGAACTGATCTCTCAACTTCTTGCTAACAGCAGGAGGCAAATACTTGTCCTAAAAGGCGCTGGCAAAAGCCTCCCAAGTCACACCAATACGCCCACGCGCATACTTGAACCATTGACCTGTATCTCCCTTCAACTGGAAGGATGCCAAGGTCACTTTCAACTGGTCGTCCTCGATGCCAAGCATCTCGAACATTTTTACTATTTTCTCTACCCACTCATCTACCTTCAGTGGCTCCCTAGGATCACCTAAAAACTCGTTCGTATTCGACCGAAAAAACTCTTGCTTCAGAAAAGACGGCCTCGTGTCCGCAACATGGGCGTGGACTTGATTTTCAGCCCTGAGAATGTCCATAGACTCCCACAATGCTCCAGCCATTTCGTGGGCTAAGGCACCTATGGTCTACTGATTAACTGGTTCGACCACATTAGCTTGACCAATCTCTTCTTCTTGCACTGGAATTTCATCCAGTAAAGGCACCTCATGCCTCCGTGGCCTACCACGCCAACCACCACCACGTCCACGTCCTGACATCCTAATGAAGGTAACAAACGAGATTAGCACATTTACAAATGCGCCAAAGCTAACTTACTCGTGTCCTAATACGGTGGACAACAGTAGTTCACTCCACGTAACGTAGTCACATAAACACATGAATTTCATTCCCGGATAATAACCATCCCACGGCGTTGCCAAAGTTCCAATTAAAAATAGCAATGATGAAGTGCTCTTCTAGTAGGACTTCAAGAAACCCATAGACTCAATTAACATCCTAAAAACTAAATCCTATACCCATATAACCACATAAACATGTTATCATGTAAACAAATCGTATATACTAAAGTCTCTATCAAGCAAGACAAACCTATTGTCGCAATAACCACTTCCCACGTACCCAAAGTATTCAAACCCGATACGCTCTGATACCAAGTTGTAATGCCCCAAAATAATTATAATAATCCAACTCCAAACAACTAATACAAGGTGACATAATTGAAATGATTAGCTTTCATTAATCAGAATTAATATACAAAAAGCGATACGAAATGAAAGCTAAACAAATGTTCATATGCTTTAAAGGCTTACATCTTTCCAAGCCAAGGCATACATAAAAAATGTGTCATAAGCTCAATATAAATAACGCCCCAGGTGTCACACCCCAAAATTTGGACAATTAAATATTAAACTAGGACTAAACCAAAATCAATATTCCATCATCCAAATCCTAGGGGTGAAACAAAATCTAAACGTTCCCGTCTCCACAAGGTTTAAATAAATTTCCATCCTCAAAAGATCACAAGAGATATAAAAAAAAATGAACAAAACGCCAACCAAACTATCTATCATAAATTCATAGGTATCCAATACCTCAACATTAAGGTAGCAACAACTAGTCAAAACAACTTAAATAATGTAAAATTACAAACCATGCCAAATTATCAAAATACCAAGGTCATAAAAATAATAAATACGTGAACTAATATCAACCCTAAACAAAAGAAGTCCAAACGACATGTCCTACGATCATAGTTATTTCTTGTCAACACCATAGTCCCAACTAATCCTGTAAAGTAAGTTCGGTTGTGCTCAAATAGAACGCACCTGAGTTGCCAAGAGACAAAACGGGTTAATATACATGTATACCGGTATGAGTACAAGATTTAACACCCACGTGTCCACCAGACACAAACAAAAATACATTTAATTGTTGTTACAGGACAAGACAAGTAATTACATCCGCATCGAGATGAATGGGTAGTTTTCCGAAATACGGTGGCATTTAGATTCTTGCCCGTACATAATGAAATATATATTGGGTATGAAATAAACAAAATAGAAATAAAAATATAGTGGGTCAGCCCGCATAAAAAGTTAGTAAGATCCACCATCTTGAAAATAAAATAAAATAAAGTTAGTATAATTTAATCATAAGTAACTTGCTAAAGAAGCATAAAAATGCACCGTTTCATACTTAAATAATTCGAATTGGCCAAAACTCAAAGAGAAAAAATTGTACAGAATCAAATTTTGTAAGAGGTATTGTGGACGAATTTAGTAGAAACTGAACAGGGATCGAAAAATCTGGAACTGAAAATGAAAAGAAACTGCTGTAAGATGAATTTTTTCGGAAAAGTTCAAAACATGAAAAGTGTTATAATAATGTTTTACTTCATTTTATTGGAAACCAATAAAAATGAGCATGTTTCGTAGGTTAAAACAGCCTCTAAAATCTACATTGCTAAAATAAATCAAAACTACAATAACCAAGATCATCCGATTATAAGTTCTAATCGAATCACCAACCTGGTAACTTCTGGTAATAGAAATGGACGGAGTGCGTCGCTGACTCTGACCGCCTGAACGGCGGGATGGGGTGCGCTCACTGCGGTCACCCACTCCAGCTACACCCTTCCCTTTGACATGCCGTTTGAGCTCTTCCATCTCCGCCGCCATTCGTCGGATGACGGTGTCTTGGTCCCTCAACCTGTGCTTCAGACGTCTGGCGTGTGATTCTCTCTACCGCCGATGACCGTCTGGGCTCCACGAATGACCATAACTTCTCCCGTGCTTATCCCGCGCTTCCCCCGACCGCCCTCCGGGGAATGTCTCCAAATCCGTCAATGGAAGGATGGCGGGATGTCCCTCTCTCCATCGGATAAACTCCGGGGTGGCTTCGTCGATGGTAGACAACGGAATCTCATCGTTGTTTGCCATGAACGGCGATCAGATGAGCCTGGAAGACAAGGTTTTGTCCGTCAAATTCCCACAGACGGTGCCAATTGTGTGGGGAGCAAATATTCAAGCAAGCCCGCACTCCTTTCTTCCAAACTGCTGTCTGTCCAATCGACCTGCGACCATAACGGCGGTGAGCTACCCGGCGGTGTGTGGCCGGAAAACCCCTCCGACGATCAAGTTAGAACACACACACAAGGGATAGATAGAGAGAAGGGAGAGTCTTCAGTGTTTAGTGTATGTCTCACCAAAAATTCATTTGTCTCCGTATGGGGGGCGCAGACATGCTTATATACCTTCTGCGCCCCAAATCTACTCCCAGTGATCTCTCAACACGTGGCACTGCTATCCCATCTGTCAGCATAAACCTTGCTGAGCACCACCTAACCCAACTGCCTGCCCATGCTCCTGGGAGCTTGGCAACCGGGCAGTATCATCTCGGCCATCGTCTGCCATGCTGCGCTTCATGCCCAAGTACTCCAACAGCTAAGCTCAGATGAGGACTGGACTCGACGGCATCTCGGCAAAGCCGAGCTCGGGGCAACTCACAGTAGTCTGCGGTCGCCCGACCTGCCGAGCAAACAGGTACCTCGGTCCAACCTTGCCTTTCCTGGCGCTGGACTTTTCACCTGACTGGCTTCGTGACCACGGATCCTTGCAGCTCGATCAATCCATGCACTGCCTTAACTGAGTAGCTTCCTTCAAGGCCGGGCCAAACAACTTGGCCCAACACCTGTTCGGCCCAAATCTGTCCGGCACAACTCTGTCCGGCCCAAATCTGTCTGGCCCAATTCCATATCATTAATCTCCCTCTCATATATATATAAAAAACATCTCACTCATGAGAACAAACATAACAATGCCAAGCCCAAGACATTCAAATAAATCTCATAATCCTCACTTCTTTTTTTTTTTATACACTATTTCCCACCAACACTCAAATAAAACAACAATCCATGGAGTCATGGTGGAGTGTAAGGAATTTATCTATGGGTTCCTAATTTATTTTAATTTCATATATGAGTGTGATTACAACCATAAAATAAATACATATAAAAACCCTAAACCTGACATACACAACTAATCAAAATAATTAAAATCAATCAATTATCTAAAAATCCTAAACCTTACATACACAACTAATCAAAGTAATTAAAATCAATCAATCATCTAAAAACCCTAAACTTTACATACACAACTAATCAAAATAATTAAAATCAATCAATTATTTAAAAACCCTAACCTTTAAATAGACAACTAATCAAAATAATTAAAATCAATCTATCATCTTTATGTAAATACAAAATCAAACTAACATCAAATAAATAAAAATGAATAAATAAAAACAACGAATTAAACATAAATCAAAAGAAGTGGGTTTTGTGCTCACAATTATTTTTGAAGATCAAAAAATTATTTGAAGAACTAATCACTGTGTTTGGTTTGAGTTTTCTGGATTAAGTTTTTTAAAAACTGAGTTTTTTGATTTTCGTGTTTTTTTTTTATTTTTAGTGAATATTTTTAAAATTTTAAACATTTTTTTTTTTACTTTTTTAGATGCACCTTACTTAGATGTGTCTAAAAAGTAAAAAAATTGTGAAAAAATATTTTTAAAAATTACGAAATACATAAAAATACAAAAAATATACTAAATTCTTGTATTTTTTTTTGTATTTTTTGTATTTAGTGAATTTTTAAAAGATTTTTTTTACAATTTTTTTACTTTTTAGGTGTATTTATGTTAGGTGTGTCTAAAAAGTAAAAAAATTGCATAAAATATTTTAAAAATTCAGTAAAAAAAAAACACGAAAAATAAGAGTGTAGAATTTTCTGAAAACTGTTTTTAAAAAATGGGAACCAAGCAAAGTGAATGGTGCCACCAAAACAAAAGCCTAATCCTTTTCTTTTTCTTTTTTTCTTTTTTCGTTCTTCTCTTCCTCACCACTCTCTCTCCATGCCGTCTCTCTCTTCTCTGCATGCACTGTCTATGGTTTTGCATGAATCTCTCTCTCTCTCTCTCTCTCTCTCTCTCTCTCTCTCCACCCCACAAAGCCTTCTCTTTTCTTTTTTTCTTTTTTCCCCCTAATTCCAGCCCCTTATGATTAACCTAATCATTTATTATATAAATTTTCTATTATACTTATATTATACAAATAAAACATAAATATCACATACATAAATATATTATATATTTTATCAATATATAAAATACCTCTTTTTTTTTATAAACAACATAAATATATCAATATTTGGATTAATTACCTATAATTAAATAACATGGTAAATTAATTAAACAACACATTAAATTCTCATGTAACCACGCAATTAATAAAGACAAAAATAAAATAAAGTAATAATACTAAATAATGACTTACGAAAAGTCTGGGTCACTACAATATACACACCTCAAAAGAATCTCGTCCGAAGATTCGATAGGAGAGAGTACTAGGAAAAAAGCTCCGGGTGCATGCGCCAAACTTTATCTTCTAACTCCTAGTGATATCGTTCTCATCCTCGCTCCATTGCACTTTCAGCAAGTTCACTTTCTTGCGGCACAATTGCTTTACATCCCAATCTAGAATAGTAACCAGTCGCACCACGTATGTGAGATCATCACTAATCTCCAACACCTCTAGTGATACTACTTGGGAAGGGTCTTGCACACACTTCCGCAATAAAGAAAAATGGAACACATTGTGAATGATAACTAAGGCAGGTGGTAGGGCTAATTTGTAAGCCACATTACCAATCCTCTCAGTGATCTCATATGGTCCCACAAATCTAGGTGCCAACTTTCCCTTCTTTCTAAACTACATGATACCCTTCATCGGTGAAACCTTCAAAAACACAAAATCTCCAACATTCAACTCAACCTCTGTTACGTTTTAATTTTCTATTATACTTATATTATACAAATATAACATAAATATCACATACATAAATATATTATATATTTTATCAATATATAAACCACCTCTTTTTTTTTTATAAACAACATAAATAATCAATATTTGGATTAATTACCTATAATTAAATAACACGGTAAATTAATTAAACAACACATTAAATTCTCATGTAACCACGCAATTAATAAAGACAAAAATAAAATAAAGTAATAATACTAAATAATGACTTACGAAAAGTCTGGGTCACTACAATATACACACCTCAAAAGAATCTCGTCCGAAGATTCGATAGGAGAGAGTACTAGGAAAAAAGCTCCGGGTGCATGCGCCAAACTTTATCTTCTAACTCCCAGTGATATCGTTCTCATCCTCGCTCCATTGCACTTTCAGCAAGTTCACTTTCTTGCGGCACAACTGCTTTACATCCCAATCTAGAATAGTAA
Source organism: Camellia sinensis (assembly GCF_004153795.1). Classification (NCBI taxonomy): domain Eukaryota; kingdom Viridiplantae; phylum Streptophyta; class Magnoliopsida; order Ericales; family Theaceae; genus Camellia; species Camellia sinensis. Next base: position 943,630 of record NW_021025098.1, read on the forward strand.
CTAGTCACACCACGTATGTGAGATCATCACTAATCTCCAACACCTCTGGTGATACTACTTGGGAAGGGTCTTGCACACACTTTCGCAATAAAGAAAAATGGAACACATTGTGAATCATAACTAAGGCAGGTGGTAGGGCTAATTTGTAAGCCACATTACCAATCCTCTCAGTGATCTCATATGGTCCTACAAATCTAGGTGCCAACTTTCCCTTCTTTCTGAACTGTATGATACACTTCATCGGTGAGACCTTCAAAAACACAAAATCTCCAACATTCAACTCAACCTCTGTTACGTTTTCTATCAGCGTAACTCTTCTAACGACTTTGTGCAGTCTTAATACGTTCCCGAATAATGTTCACCTTCTCTGTGGTCTCTCTTACCAACTCTGGCCCTAACAACAGCGCATCTCCTACCTCCATCCAACAAGCAGGTGATCAACATAGCCTCCCATATAAAGCCTCAAAAGGTGCCATCCCGATACTGGGGTGATAGCTATTATTATAAGAAAACTCCACCAATGGAAAGTGTTCTTCCCAACTACCACCAAGATTGAGGACACAAGCTCTCAACATATCCTCCAAGATCTGATTTACCCGCTCAGTTTTCCCATCAATCTGAGGATGATAAGCCGTGCTCAGGTTTAACCTAGCACCAAAAACATGCTGAAAGCTCTCCCAAAACTCTGCCACAAACAACGGATCACGATCCTAAACTATAGAGACTGGTGGGCCATGAAATCACACCACCTCCCGAATATACAGCCTAGCTAGTTTATCTGCAGTTCGGTGAACACTGATAGGAATAAAATGAGCAGACTTCATGAGTTGATCCACTATCACCCAAATAGATTCATTGCCTCGCTTAGACCATGGCAATCCATCCACAAAATCCATAGAGATGTATTCCATTTCCAAGTAGGGATCTCGAGAGGCTGTAAAAGTCCAAACGGTTATTGGTGTTCTGCCTTAACCTGTTGGCACACATAACGTCGAGAAACATACTCTCCTACGTCTTTCTTCATACCTTCCCACCAAAACGTCCTCTTCAAGGTCATAATACATTTTAGTCCCACTAGGGTGAATGATATATCAGGATCTATGGGCATCATCCATAATCTCTTTTCTCAATTCAATAATGTTAGGTACACATAACCGGTCCTTGAATCACAATCCCCTATCTGAGTCCACTGACCAATCAGTAGGACAATCATTGATCAAATCCACCACAAGGTCATTGAGCTTGCTGACAAGAAACCCATCTAAATTATGCATCTGATGAACTTTACCCAATAACGTCAGCTGCACGGTCAAACTACCAATGTATGCCCTCTCAATACTCTCTATTGGTTAAACATTATGCATCGAAACGAACTCCAAGGACTTCCATTTCTGAATCATCCAAGAAGCTATAATCCCATGTTGTCAACTAAATACATCTGCGACCACATTTCCTTTTCCCGAGTAATAAAGGATCTCGAAATCATAACTACTAACGAATTCAACCCACCTCTGTTACCTCATGTTCAACTCTTTTTGAGAAAAAAGATATTTGAGGTTCTTATGATTTGTATATAACTCAAAGTGCTCTCCAAACAAGTAGTGTCGCCACACTTTCAACATAAAAACAATTGTTACTAGCTCCGAGTCATGAGTAGGGTATCGTCTCTCATGAGGTTTTAACTGTTGAGAAGCATAAGATACAACCTTCTGATGCTACATCAACACACATCCCAACCCAGTTCCACTCGCATCAGTAAACACAACTAACTTTTCCCCTTGTACTAGTATAGTTAACACCGATGCTGTAGTCAACCGCTGCTTTAACTTTTGGAAAGCTCTCTCACAATCATCTGTCCATAAGAACTTCACATTCTTGTGGGTCAACTTGGTCATGGGTGCTGTAATAGTGGAAAACTTCTCTATAAATCTCCCGTAATAATTGGCTAGTCCTAAAAAAACTTCTCAACTATGTAGGGTTTGTGGGCTGCTTCCATTTTTTCGACCGCAACAACTTTTTTAGGATCTACCGATATCCTCTGATTGTATACAACATGTCCCGAAAATTGAACTTCTTTCTTCCAAAAGTGACACTTACTGAACTTACCGTATAACTGTTGGTCCCTCAAAGTCTACAACACGACTTTCAAGTGTTCTCTGTGTCCTTCTTCATTCTTAGAATACACCAGAATATCATCTATGAAGATAATCCCAAACTTATCTAGATACTATTGAAAAATTATGTTCATCAAATCCATGATATAGGCAGGAGCATTGGTCAAACCAAAAGGTATTACAGGAAATTCGTACAACCCATACTGTGTCTGAAAAGCAGTAAGTGGTATACTTTCCACCGACACACCTATCTAATGGTAACCCGTTCTAAGATCAAACTGAGAGAACATGGTTGCCCCCTTCAACTGATCAAACAAGTCATCAATTCTAGGTAGCGGATACTTGTTCTTGATAGTCATCTTGTTCAACTCTCTGTAATCTATGCACATATAGAGAGTGCCATCTTTCTTAGAGACAAAGATCGCGGGTGCTTCCCACGGGGAGTTACTTGGACGTATGAACCTTTTCTGAAGCATCTCTTCCACTTGCTTCTTCATCTCCACAAGCTCTTTAGGCACCATTCTGTATGCCACTTTAGAAATCGGTGTAGTTCCCTGCACTAGGTCAATGCGAAATTCTACTACCCGTTGAGGTGGAGGTCCAATATCTCCTAAAATACATCCTCAAACTCGCGCACCACATCTACCTCACTAATATCCTACTTAGGGATTTCTACAGAGCATAGAAAACTCATCATCACAGACTCTTCTCCATCGCTAGAAGTGTGGGTAAGCCGTGGCATACTGAGAATATTTATATTTACAGTCCTTCCAGCACAATCTAGAGTCACAAAGTATTTTCGCAACCAATCCATACCCAAAATAATTACAAAGCCCTTAAACCCTAACATAATTAGGTCTACATGCAAGACTCTGCTCGCAAAGTCAATCTCAAAATCTTTATGCATCTCATAAAGAGTAGCTGCCCCTCCTAAAGGGGTCTCAACACGAATAGGTCTAGATAATTAGGTAGTTACAAGATGTTTTCATTCTACAAACTGCCTAGATATAAAAGAATGAGATGCACCAGTTTTAAAAAGTACTCTAATGGGTTCTTGAAAAAGATTAAAGATACCTACCAGCCATCACCTTCAAGTTAAACACACAAAAATTCGTTCATAAATACTCAGAATAAATTCAACCATGAAACTAAACTAGCTAACCCATGTTTCCACAATCTGAGGATCACCTAAACTCTCACAAGTCTAGGATAATCTAGGGCTCTGATACCAAACTGTCACGCCCCAAAATTTGGACAATTAAATATTAAATTAGGACTAAACCCCAATCAATATTTCATCATCCAAATCCTAGGGGTGAAACAAAATCTAAACGTTCCCGTCTCCACAAGGTTTAAATAAATTTCCATCCTCAAAGATCACAAGAGATACAAAAAAAATGAACAAAACGCCAACCAAACTATCTATAATAAATTCATAGCTATCCAATACCTCAACATTAAGGTAGCAACAACTAGTCAAAACAACTTAAATAATGTAAAATTACAAACCATGCCAAATTATCAAAATACCAAGGTCATAAAAACAATAAATACGTGAACTAATATCAACCCTAAGCTTAAGAAAACAAAAGAAGTCCAAATGACATGTCCTACGATCATAGTTATTTCTTGTCACCACCATAGTCCCAACTAATCTTGCAAAGGAAGCTCGGCTGCGCTCAAATAGAACGCACCCGAGTTGCCAAGAGACAAAAAGGGTCAGTATACCGGAATACTGGTATGAGTACAAGATTTAACACCCACGTGTCCACCAGACACAAAAAAAAATGCATTTAATTCTTGTTACGGGACAAGACAAGTAATTCCATCCGCATCGAGATGAATGGGTAGTTTTCCGAGATACGGTGGCATTTAGTTTCTTGCCCATACACAACGAGATATAAATTGAGTACGAAATAAACAAAATAGAAATAAAAATATAGTGGGTCAGCCCTGCAGAAAAGGTTAGTAAAACCCACCATCCTTAAAAAAATAAAATAAAATTAGTATAATTTAATCATAAGTAACTTGCTAAAGAAGTATAAAAATGTGCCGTTTCATACCTACATAATTCAAATTGACCAAATCTCAAAGAACAAAAATTGTACATAATCAAATTTCGTAAAAGATATTATGGACGAATTTAGTAGAAACTGAACAGGTTGAGAGAAAAACTTAATAGAAAATCATGACTGAAATTCGATCGAAAAATTTGGAATTGAAAACGAAAAGAAACCGCTGTAGGATGAATTTTTTCGGAAAAGTTCAAAACACGAAAAGTGTTCAGAATAATGTTTTACTTCAGTTTATGTGAAACCAATAAAAATAAGCTCGTTTCATGGGTTAAAACAGCCTCTAAAATCTGCATTGCTAAAATGAATCAAAACAACAATAACCACGATCATCCGATTATAAGTTCTAATCGATCTTTTTAATAAAAAGTTAAAACACAAAAGTTGTCTAGAGTCACATATACATGCCTATGCTCAAATTTCATAATTTATCGAGGTCGTTTACTATTTTTCAAGATGTACAAATCAATACAATTCACACTATAATAATAAACTCATAATTAAATTTTTTGTACCTTAACCCCACCACTTCGGTCCTTCACTTCCGGTCTACACATATATTCCATGTGCCTCCCGTATACCTAACACCGCTCCGAAGCCAAACTTGCATGGGGATATCGTCCCGAGTTTGACTCACACTCCCCGAATGGTTAGCATATACGTATGCGCGTAAATCAGAGCACTCGTCTACTCATGACAACGAGGCAACAATATATATATATATATACAAAACATCTCACTCATGAGAACAAACATAATAATGCCAAGCCCAAGGCATTCAAATAAATCGCCTAATCCTCACTTTTTTTTATACACTTTTTCTCACCAACACTCAAATAAAACAACAATTCATGGAGTCATGGTATAGTATTCGGAATTTATCTATGGGTTCCTAGTTTATTTTAATTTCATATATCCATGAGTATGAGTGTGATTACAACCATAAAATAAATACATATAAAAACCCTAAACCTGACATACACAACTAATCAAAATAATTAAAATCAATCAATCATCTAAAAACCCTAAACTTTACATACACAACTAATCAAAATAATTAAAGTCAATCAACCATCTAAAAGCCCTAAACTTTACATACACAACTAATCAAAATAATTAAAATCAATCAATCATCTAAAAACCCTAAACTTTACATACACTACTAATCAAAATAATTAAAATCAATCTATCATCTTTATGTAAATACAAAATCAAACTAACATCAAATAAATAAAAATGAATAAATAAAAACAACGAATTAAATATAAATCAAGAGAAGTGGCTTTTGTACTCACAATTATTTTTGAAGATCAAAGAATTATTTGAAGAACTAATGGAGCCACCAAAACAAAACCCTAATCCCTTTTTTTTTTCTTTTTTCAAAATAAAACCCTAATTTTTTTTTCTTTTTTCTCCTCTTCCTCACCACTCTCTCTCTGAGCCCTCTCTCTCTTCTCTACATGCACTGCCTACGGTTTTGGATGAACCCCTCCCAACACGCGCGCGCGCGCGCACACACACACACAAATTGCAGCCCCCTTATGATTAACCTAATCATTTATTATATAAATTTTCTATTATACTTATATTATACAAATATAACATAAATATCACATACATAAATATATTATATATTTTATCAATATATAAAACACTTATATATATATATATATATAAATAACATAAATATATTAATATTTGGATTAATTACCTATAATTAAATAACACAGTAAATTAATTAAACAACACATTAAATTCTCAGGTAAACACGCAATTAATAAAGGCAAAACTAAAATAAGGTAATAATACTAAATAATGACTCACGAAAAGTCAGGGTCATTACACCAGGCTTGTGCAAAAGTTAAATACAAGTCAAACAAAACTTAGTCTTCAGCTCCACAAAGCCCAGTAGAAACAATCTAACACAATATATGAATCTTAACAAAGGTATAAGTGTAATATGCATCTACAATGCTCATAATAAAATCATTTAAAATTCCTCTACAAAACCATGCTACACCAAGCTCTATATCTCAATCCATATTATCTGGATTCATAAATCGTTTTCCATTTCATTTAGACAACCAAACTGAGGGCACAACTCAGTGGGTCTCTAACCAACACAGCTGCTATACAAACACTTCCATTTGTCATTTTATGAATATTTCATCCACGGGAATCGGCACCCATGTATACGCGCAGTTTTCAAGACTTTCACCTTGGACACATTGGCCAACTTAATTCAATGGAGTCCATCCCCTTTCTCTTCCCAAACATGGAGTACATCCCCTTTTTTCTCCCAAACATCATACATTTACAATGTATTAAAGACATAGTCATATTCAATGACAACGACGAAGAGATTAGTTTCAATTCACCTAATCCTCATGCAATTTCTACAACAATCATAGCTATCATCCACCAATAGCCCAAAATAGATATTATAAACAAATATACAATCTCCAAGAAAAATAAATTATCCAAATTTCCCTAAGTGAGAGCCATTTATATAAACATCCATCCAATTTCATATTCCCAATGCCAATTTCATTTATTTATACAAAATAACTATTTGTGACATTTTAGGGCAAAACTCTATTTTCTTCCAAAATCCATTCTGGGTATCAAAATCATAAATTTATCACAACACAACCTCACATCTACTCCCATAACCATTTTTAATACGTACATTTGAAAACCCCTCTTTTGATTTTAAACTAAAACCTTAGGTTTCTTCAAAATCATTCGAAATTCCAATACTCTTTACACATCAACAAATAACTAAGTTAAAACTCATAGAAGAGTGCAGAAAGTCCCTACCTCAAGTTTAGAAGATGAGCAAAACAAGGAAGAAACTTCAAAGGCACCGAAACCAAGTTTTGTTTGAACCAAAGTGAAGCTCTTGAGATGCTCTACCTCTTTTCCAAAGACATTAGGGTAGAGAAACCAACGGATCTAGGTGAAAATGTAGAAAGAGAGAGAGTTTTAGAGAGAGAGGCTCTAGATCTAGGGCTTTTGATATGTTTAGAGAGAGAGAGAGAGAGATATGAAAAAGTGATGTAAAATGACCTCTTTACAAACCGATATAGGCACAATCCACGCGAGCACAAGACGTGACGCTCTAGCGTTAGACACAATAAGTTGTTCTGCTCGAGCACAGAATGCACACTTCCAGTAGTTTTGCAAAAAACAGACCAACACTCGAATGTGAGAAAGGCCGCTCGAGCTGAGACCCCTCGAACACAGAAAGCACTGCTCGAGCGTAGAATACACTCTTCTACAAGTTTTGTAGACCTGTAAAAGTATTGAGAGTTCACAAAGCTCGCTCCAGCGCAAAAAAGTGCCTCTCGAGCAGAGAAGTAAAATTCTGGGCAACAAAAGTTTGAAAACCAAGCAATCAACCTATTCCAAATGCAACCATTACAATCCAATAGCCAAATTCAAGGAAGTAGGGAGGAAAAAAGACATGAACAACACTACGAAAGCACGAAACCCGAGTTCGAGATACAAAAGGGTCGGCTTAAAACCAAAATCACTGTAAGTCTTTTTAGAAGAGCCCTTGATCACTGCTATTTCTAATCTTTTATGTTACATTCATTAGGATGTCAGGACATAGACGTGGTGGTAGGCATGGTAAGCCCAAGTGGCATGAGATGTCGTTACCAGATGAAATTTCGTGATGGTCCTTATCTAGGAAAGAAATTTGTGTGTGTTTATGTGACTACGTGCTTATGTGGAGTGAATTACTGTTGTCCACCACTTTAGGACTCAAGTGAGTTAGCTTCGATACATTTGTAAATGTGCTAATCTTTTATGTTACCTTCATTAGGATGTCAGGACGTAGACGTGGTGGTAGGCGTGGTAAGCTTAGGTGGCATGAGATGTCATTACCAGATGAAATTTCGGCGTAGGAGAAAGGGGTTGGTCAAGCCTATGTGGCCGAACCAGTTGGTTAGTAGGCCATGGATGCTTTGGCTTATGAAATGGCTAGAGTTTTGCGGGAATTCATGGATATTCTCAGAGGTGGGAATCAAGTCCAGGCCCATGTTGCTGAGACGGGGCCATCTTTCCTAAAGAGGGAATTCTTCCAGTCTAATTTGGATGAGTTTTTGGGTGATCCAAAAGAACCTCTGTAAGCGGATGAATGGCTCGAGCAGATGGTGAAGACATTCAAGATGCTTGGCATCGAGGATGATGGCTTGAGAGTGATCATGGCATTTTTCTAGTTGAAGGGAGATGCGGGTCAATGGTGGAAGTTTGTGCATGGGCGCGTTGGGGTGACTTGGGAGGCCTTTGTCAACGCCTTCTAGGATAAGTTTTTACCTCCCACTGCTAGGGAGAAGTTGGGGGACTAATTCTTGAAGCTTAAGTAGCTTAATTTACCAGTAGCCGAGTTTGAGGTAGCTTTCACAAGCCTCTCTAGATTTGCACCGGAACTCGTGGCCACAGAAGAACGCCGTTGTATAGAGTTTGAGAAGAGGTTGACGACTAATCTTCTTTTCAAAGTGGCTTGGACAATGATTAGGGATTACAGACACCTTGTGGATGCGACAGTTCATCTTGAGACCATGGTTCAGGCAGAAGAGGAGTGGATGTGGGGCTCTAGGAGGAGTCAGGAGGTTCATGGGGAGACTTGGGATAGTAAGAGATAGAGGGGTTCCACCCCACAGCAGGCCTAAGCAGCATAGTCTAGATCCACCTTTCATATGCCGAGTTCGAGGGAGAGGTAATTAGGGAGGTTTCACTTGTTTCAAGTATGGCCAGTTAGGTTACAAATCTCTAGCTTGCCCGCAGAGAGGATGAGTGCAACAATCTACACCATCTTCGGCTCCTTCTTAAAGCAAGAGTTAGGGAAGAGGGCAGTCACTTACCGGTTATTAGTGTAGGCAAGCAAGCACTTGAGGAGGTTTTTCCCTCAGTTGGGTGGCACACCTGGTGCATCTAATTTAAGACAGACACAGAGCCATCAGCCTACCCACTTAGTGCAGGCCTCAAGGGCAAATTAAGGAGCCTCTTCGACTCAGTCAATGCATCAAATTTATGCTTCGAGAGGTGAACAGATAGAGCAGAGACCTGCAGGGCGTATATGTCGTTACCATGCCAGATTTAATGTCAGCGCCTTCAATAGTGAAAGGTAAATTCTTGTTGAATAATTCTATTGCAAATGTGTCGATTGACACTGTAGATACCACATTTTTTACCGACCTTAAGACTCAGACGTCATCGTTTGTACGCGTGATGATTGTGCATGTTTGTGCTCGTTTTGAGTGCCCGAAGTTCTCGGCTGAGTGTCGTGTCTTTGAGCCTCTAAACCCTTTGTGTTTTGGCCTTTTTTTTGGGCCAGACCTTGGTGCCTCTTGTCTGTAGGGGAGAAAGGCCCTACCGGCCACTTTTTGGCATTTGTCTGCCATTTTTTCTCCTTGCCAGCCACTTAAAGTGGCCGGTCAGCTAGTTAAAGTGGCCGACTGGCCAGTTGAAGTGGCCGGTGGCCAATTCTCTCCTTTTTTAGTTATTTTCAGATCTTTTGAGCCAGCTGTTGCACACTGAGTGTATCCTCCATACACGTGTATAGATGGATTCAATCAAGCTTCTAGCTTGTCAAGGAAGCTTTGGCTTGCATTTTCCATATAAGGAGAGGTCCCTCCCCCTTGTTTGGGGTTCAAAATTTTTAGAGTTAAAAATTTCACTCTCTCTCTAGAATTCTCTCCCTCTCTCTCTATATTGTGTTACATTGTGCTCAAAAGTGAGTGTTCTTCACATTTTTGCCTACACCTCCTTAGCCAAACATCTTGACCTTGGAGCAGAGATTCCTTAAGGCTTGTTTGGGCTTCCTAAAGCTGGTTTTGGCTCAGAAAAGCTACTGTCTTGCTGTTGTCCTGCTGTCTTGCTGCTGTCCTTCAAGGGTAAACATATTCCTCTTTTAAGCTTATTTTTGCACACTATCTTGGCCACCTTTGCATGCTGTTTTGGGCCTAGTTGTCAACTACAAAAACCTCTTTTTCTAAGTGTTTAAAATGATGGTTTAAGGCTCTTTTGGAGTTAGGGGTGGTCTACCCTCTTTATTGTCTTATTTGCTAAAAGTTTTGCTACCTTTTAAGGCTTTTCAAATAACTTCTTTTTGGCTTTTTAACCACTGAAATCCAGGGAAATTTGGTAGAAACTTGGTTTTGAGGTCCAAAATGGGAGGGGGTGGTCTCCCCTCCTTGTGTTTTCTTTGCAAGTGTTAATGGCCTAACCTTTGAGCATGTGTTTCTACCATTTCATGGCTTGATCTCAGCATGCTTTTGGCTATATTTTAACATGTTTACACTCTTTTTTTGGTTGGTTTAGTCACTGGTTGTTTGTATCTTGCACTTGTGGTGCAATTTTGCTTATTAGCTTAACATGCCCAATGAGTTAGTCTATCATTCTAGCATGTGTTAGCTTGGCTCCAGCACAGTTTTGCTCATGTCTTAGCATGCTTTAACTTTGATTTGGATGGTCTTGGCCATATATGCTTTGCTTTGTATGGTTGTAGTGTAAATGACCTTGACTAGCTTTGAGTTTTGAGGCGTTTAACATGTTTTGTATGTAATGATTGCATGTTTTGGCATTATTTAGCATGCAATTTTAGTGCATATAGTGTAGACATACTCTCACATATTTCACTCTTTCATCACTTTTGAGAGTTGTGCTCTATGCCTTACTTGTGAGCCTACATGCGAACATGTTTTTCTTGCTATTCGAGCTTCAATTTCAGCATGTTATAGTCTCTGATTTGGCATGATTAAGCTCTATCTAGAGCTGGTTTGGTTGTTTATGGTTGATATTGCATGCTTCTAGAGTGATGCTCTTTACTAGCTTAATGTATTTGGCTTTTGAGCATGCATTACATGAGTTGTTCACATTGTTTTTAAGTCACTTAGCATGATATTTTAGTGCTGAAATGTGTGTCATTGTACTCCATTGTTTCAAACTTTTATTCACTTTGAAAGTGGCCCTAAGCCCCTTGTTGGCTTGAGCATGAACTTGAGGCATTCATACCTATTGGTTTTAATCCTCCCTTGAGGATTTCTACTAACCAATAGCATGATACTTTCTTCATGCTCAAGGCACTCGAAGCTTAGGTCATCTTTCAAATTAGAGGACTTGCACATTGGACTTAACCAATTAAAGAATGGTTCGGTAATGTAAAATGTGTAATCAAGAATTGAGTAAAGTAAAACTTGTGCAAGATAAGCATATTTTTTGCATTGCATGTGTTTGGATCGAACGTTAATCCAAAGATGAGAAATGTGGGACGTTTCATACTTCAAGTGATGAAACGTGTCACATTTTTTGGTCGTCGTCCCCCTTTGATCATGCATGATAGGGTGGAGGTTCTTCGAGTCTTATTTGTGCATTTATCAACATTGTACAAACTTGGTTCTTGGCCACCATGCATTGAAAATGCTTGGTTGGTGGCTCGGAAGCCAAGTGCCACACTCCTTGAGCTTGAGACATAATAAGAAGGGGGGTCGTACACACATTTCCTTGCAAATACATTGTTGTGCCTCTGTTGTTCTCTATTGCAACAAAACCAACAGCCTGGAAAATAAGTGGCCGACCGGCCACTTGAAGTGGCTGACCGGTCACTCCAACTAGCCGACCTGCCAATTGAGGTGGCTGGCAGCCACTTTCTATGGTTGACCGGCCACCAGCCTAATTTTGTGCAAAAATGATTCTATTTTGAGGCAGGGGCAGTCTGGAGGATTGGTTCAATGTTCGGAGGTCAAGGCGAGTGTAAACAGAGGCAACCTTTGGCAAAGCAATGGGTTTTCGAGCAGACGCCAACTCAGCATGCATGTCTCCCTTGTCCCTCAAGGCCTTTTAAATTTCGTTAATTAGCTTAGCATAGTTAATTATTCAATTTGGCCTATACCATTTAATTAGCTTAGTGTTAGCTAGTTATTCAATTCAGTTTGTAATTAGTTAGCTTAGCATAGTTAATTAGTTGGTTTGTAATAATTAGTTTAATTAGCATAGCTAGTTAGCTTATTCATTTAGACCCTCCTTCGAGAGGGCACAATGTTGTAATAAGTGTGCGTGTGTGTGTGCATGTCTTCTAACCCCACTTCTTTCTCCCTTTTACTTATCAGCTTTTGATGGTTAGTTTAGGGCATATTTCAACTAGCATCCTTATGCTTGCATGTGTGCATCATTCATTTGTATTGCATGCACCGGGCTCAACGCATCATTCAAATCGCATCCTTAGATAGTCGAGCCTATTTAGTTGCATTATTGCATGTGTTGCATTAGGCATTGTTAACATAGTTAGGATCATGCATTGTTTCTAACTAGTTTTCTGTTTTGGCTTGGAGTACACTATAAGTGTTTACGCTTTAGCATACTGGCATGAGTGTGAGTGTTTCCATTACAGCATGCTTGCTATGAGGCTATTTGCTTACTTGATTAACTGCATGAATGCCTGAGGATGAAGGCTTGGTTGCCTAAAATGGAACAATTCATCAAATGTGAGTTTAAAGACCACTTTGCGAAGTGGAAAAATCATGTTGTTTTAAGCCCACTTGAGGGTGGCAAATCCGCGCTTTAGCCTACTTGCGAGTAGCACTTTCAAACCATTTTCAAAAACAAACATGAGTTATCTTGTTCCAATTCTCGTGATTGAGTCTATACTGGTTTGTTGTGCCCATCACATAGCAAGCTAGCTAATAACCGGAATAAGAACACATGTGTTTATAAAACAACATATCATATTAGTAGAGGCCGATCATTTGATCGGGCGAGCGGGGGTGCTCATTATATGACATTCCCCGCTCATACCCAAGTTCCTGAGCCGAGACAACTTTGGTGATGACGGGAACGTGGCCTTTGGCACGAGTCAGGGTTTCCTAAATTTCTCGAAATAAAATATTTAGGTGGCAACTCTATAATCTAGCAAAGCAGTCTAGTTTGGCTTTTTTGATTCAAAATCTAATTTTTCAAAATGATTTGTCTGATTGGACTCTTTGGTGATTTATCAGTTTTGCATGGCACTTTGTGAGATTAGATTCAGAATCGTGACAGGAGTCCGAACTGTAGTAGCTGGGACCGAATTTGTGCCCTCTTCGAAAGGGGGGGCACGTGGAGCAAGTTTGAGCGGTCTACAGATATGAGTGCATCTCATTCTTTTATCCCGTCCGCATTTATATCGGTATTGGGGTTAGAAGTGGCTTGGTTAGCATCTCTACTCAGGGTAGAGTCACCAGTTGGTGATCAGGTTGTGTTGGACCAAGGGTGTCGGGGTTATGAGATTGAGGTTGCCAATCGCTAACTTTCTGTTGCTTTTGCATTGATTGACATGTCGAGTTTCAATTTTATTTTCGGTATAGATTGGTTGTCATCATATCGGGTTGTCATAGATTGTTACCGTCAGAAGGTTATTGTATGTACCGAGTGGTGATTGTTTTTATTTCATGGGGAACAAAGCTGATGGAGCCTTATTGCCAGTGTGTGATCCACATGATCGGGGTGAACTTAGTCTTCTTCTTGCAACATCTTTGGATATTGAGAGTGATGTGGTCCAAGTTGAGTTGCCGAGGGTAGTTTGTGAATACCCGGACATTTTTCCTGAGGATGTCATTAGTTTGCCACCTCAGAGGTTGAGAAGAGGTTGAGGACCAATCTTCTTTTCAAAGTGGCTTGGACAATGATTAGGGATTACAGACACCTTGTGGATGCGACAGTTCATCTTGAGACCATGGTTCAGGCGGAAGAGGAGTGGATGTGGGGCTCTAGGAGGAGTCAGGAGGTTCATGGGGAGACTTGGGATAGTAAGAGATAGAGGGGTTCCACCCCATAGCAGGCCTAAGCAGCATAGTCTAGATCCACCTTTCATGTGTTGAGTTCGAGTTCAGGGAGAGGTAATTAGGGAGGTTTCACTTGTTTCAAGTATGGTCAGTTAGGTCACAAATCTCTAGCTTGCCCGCAGAGAGGATGAATGCAACAATCTACACCATCTTCGGCTCGTTCTTACAGCTAGAGTTAGGGAAGAGGGCAGCCACTTACCGATTATTAGTGTAGGCAAGCAAGCACTTGAGGAGGTTTTTCTCTCAGTTGGGTGGCACACCTGGTGCATCTAATTTAAGACAGACACAGAGCCATCAGCCTACCTAGTTAGTGCAGGCCTCAAGGGCAAATTAAGGAGCCTCTTCGACTTAGTCAGTGCATCAAATTTATGCTTCGAGAGGTGAACAGATAGAGCAGAGACCTGCAGGGCATGTATGTCGTTACCATGCCAGATTTAATGCCAACGCCTTCAATAGTGAAAGGTAAATTCTTGTTGAATAATTCTATTGCAAATGTGTTGATTGATACTGTAGATACCACATTTTTTACTAACCTTAAGACTCAGACGTCATCGTTTGTGCGCATAATGATTGTGCATGTCTGTGCTCGTTTTGAGTGCCCAAAGTTCTCGGCTGAGTGTCGTGTCTTTGAGCCTCTAAACCCTTTATGTTTTGGCCTTGTTTTTGGGCCAGACCATGGTGCCTCTTGCCTGTAGGGGAGAAGGGCCCTATCGGCCACTTTTGGCATTTGTCAGCCACTTTTTCTCCTTGCCAGCCACTTAAAGTGGCCGGTCATCTAGTTAAAGTGGCCGACCGGCCAGTTGAAGTGGCCGGCGGCCAATTCTCTCCTTTTTTAGTTATTTTCAGATCTTTTGAGCCAGCTGTTGCACACTGAGTGTATCCTCCATACACGTGTATAGATGGATTCAAACAAGCTTCTAGCTTGTCAAGGAAGCTTTGGCTTGCATTTTCCATATAAGGAGAGGTCCCTCCCCCTTGTTTGGGGTTCAGAATTTTTAGAGTTAAAAATTTCACTCTCTCTCTAGAATTCTCTCCCTCTCTCTCTCTATATTGTGTTACATTGTGCTCAAAAGTGAGTGTTCTTCATATTTTTGCCTACACCCCCTTAGCCAAACATCTTGACCTTGGAGCAGAGATTCTTTAAGGCTTGTTTGGGCTTCCTAAAGCTGGTTTTGGCTCAGAAAAGCTGCTGTCTTGCTGCTGTCCTTCAAGGGTAAGCATATTCCCCTTTTAAGCTTATTTTTGCACACTATCTTGGCCACCTTTGCACGCTGTTTTGGGCCTAGTTGTCAACTACAAAAACCTCTTTTTTTAAGTGTTTAAAATGATGGTTTAAGGCTCTTTTGGAGTTAGGGGTGGTCTACCCTCTTTATTGGCTTATTTGCTAAAAGTTTTGCTACCTTTTAAGGCTTTTCAAACAACTTCTTTTTGGCCTTTTAACCACTGAAATCCAGGGAAATTTCAATGGTAGAAACTTGGTTTTGAGGTCCAAAATGGGAGGGGGTGGTCTCCCCTCCTTGTGTTTTCTTTGCAAGTGTTAATGGCCTAACCTTTGAGCATGTGTTTCTACCATTTCATGGCTTGATCTCAGCATGCTTTTGGCTATATTTTAACATGTTTAAACTATTTTTTTGGTTGGTTTAGTCACTGGTTGTTTGTATCTTGCACTTGTGGTGCAATTTTGCTTACTAGCTTAACATGCCCAATGAGTTAGTCTATCATTCTAGCATGTGTTAGCTTGGCTCCAGCACATTTTTGCTCATGTTTTAGCATGCTTTAACTCTGATTTGGATGGTCTTGGTCATATATGCTTTGCTTTGTATGGTTGTAGTGTAAATGACCTTGACTAGCTTTGAGTTTTGAGGCGTTTAACATGTTGTGTATGTAATGATTGCATGTTTTGGCATTATTTAGCATGCAATTTTAGTGCATATAGTGTAGACACACTCTCACATATTTCACTCTTTCATCACTTTTGAGAGTTGTGCTCTATGCCTTACTTGTGAGCCTACATGCGAACCTGTTTTTCTTGCTATTCGAGCTTCAATTTCAGCATGTTGTAGTCTCTGATTTGGCATGATTAAGCTCTATCTAGAGCTGGTTTGGTTGTTTATGCTTGATATTGCATGTTTCTAGAGTGATGCTCTATACTAGCTTAATGTATGTGGCTTTTGAGCATGCATTACATGAGCTGTTCGCATTGTTTTTAAGTCACTTAGCATGCTATTTCAGTGCTGAAATGTGTGTCATTACACTCCATTGTTTCAAACTTTTATTCACTTTGAAAGTGGCCCTAAGCCCCTTGTTGGCTTGAGCATGAACTTGAGGCATTCATACCTATTGGTTTTAATCCTCCCTTAAGGATTTCTACTAACCAATAGCATGATACTTTCTTCATGCTCAAGGCACTCGAAGCTTAGGTCATCTTTCAAATTAGAGGACTTGCACATTGGACTTAACCAATTAAAGAATGGTTCGGTAATGTAAAATGTGTAATCAAGAATTGAGTAAAGTAAAACTTGTGCAAGATAAGCATATTTTTTGCATTGCATGTGTTTGGATCGAACGTTAATCCAAACACAAGAAATGTGGGACGTTTCATACTCCAAGTGATGAAACGTGTCACATTTTTTGGTCGTCGTCCCCCCTTGATCATGCATGATAAGGTGGAGGTTCTTCGAGTCTTATTTGTGCATTTATCAACATTGTACAAACTTGGTTCTTGGCCGCCATGCATTGAAAATGCTTGGTTGGTGGCTTGGAAGCCAAGTGCCACACTCCTTGAGCTTGAGACATGATAAGAAGGGTAGTCGTACACACATT
The DNA here is from genome assembly GCF_004153795.1 of Camellia sinensis. NCBI lineage: Eukaryota > Viridiplantae > Streptophyta > Magnoliopsida > Ericales > Theaceae > Camellia > Camellia sinensis. The sequence goes on from NW_021025098.1 coordinate 960,466, forward strand.
TCCTTGCAAATACATTGTTGTGCCTCTGTTGTTCTCTGTTGCAACAAAACCAGCAGCCTGGAAAATAAGTGGCCGACCGGCCACTTGAAGTAGCTGACCGATCACTCCAACTAGCCGACCTGCCAATTGAGGTGGCTGGCAGCCACTTTCTCAGCCTGGAAAATAAGTGGCCGACCGGCCACTTGAAGTAGCTGACCGATCACTCCAACTAGCCGACCTGCCAATTGAGGTGGCTGGCAGCCACTTTCTATGGTTGACCGGCCACCGGCCTAATTTTGTGCAAAAATGATTCTATTTTGAGGCAGGGCAGTCTGGAGGATTGGTTCAATGTTCGGAGGTCAAGGCAAGTGTAAACAGAGGCAACCTTTGGCAAAGCGATAGATTTTTGAGTGAACATCAACCGAGCATGCATGTCTCTCTTGTCCCTCAAGGCCATTTAAATTTCGTTAATTAGCTTAGCATAGTTAATTATTCAATTTGGTCTGTACCATTTAACTAGCTTAGTGTTAGCTAGTTATTCAATTCTGTTTGTAATTAGTTAGCTTAGCATAGTTAATTAGTTGGTTTGTAATAATTAGTTTAATTAGCATAGCTAGTTAGCTTATTCATTCAGACCCTCCTTCGAGAGGGCACAATGTTGTAATAAGTGTGCGTGTGTGTGTGCATGTCTTCCAACCCCACTTCTTTCTCCCTTTTACTTATCAGCTTTTGATGGTTAGTTTAGGGCATATTTCAATTAGCATCCTTATGCTTGCATGTGTGCATCATTCATTTGTATTGCATGCACCGGGCTCGGCGCATCATTCAAATCGCATCCTTAGATAGCCGAGCCTATTTAGTTGCATTATTGCAAGTGTTGCATTAGGCATTGTTAACATAGTTAGGATCATGCATTGTTTCTAACTAGTTTTCTGTTTTGGCTTGGAGTACACTGTAAGTGTTTACGCTTTAGCATACTGGCATGAGTGTGAGTGTTTCCATGACAGCATGCTTGCTATGAGGCTATTTGCTTACTTGATTAACTGCATGAATGCCTGAGGATGAAGGCTTGGTTGCCTAAAATGGAACAATTCATCAAATGTGAGTTTTAAGACCACTTTGCGAAGTGGAAAAATCATGTTGTTTTTAGCCCACTTGAGGGTGGCAAATCCGCGCTTTAGCCTACTTGCGAGTAGCACTTTCAAACCATTTTCAAAAACAAACATGAGTTGTTTTGTTCCAATTCTCGTGATTGAGTCTATACTTGTTTGCTGTGCCCATTACATAGTAAGCTAGCTAATAACCGGAATAAGAACACATGTGTTTATAAAACAACATATCATATTAGTAGAGGCCGATCCTTTGATCGGTGAGCGGGGGTGCTCATTATATGGCATTCCCCGCTCATACCCAAGTTCCTGAGCCGAGACAACTTTGGTGGTGACAGACATGTGGCCTTTGGCACGAGACAGGGTTTCCTAAATTTTCCAAAATAAAATATTTAGGTGAAGACTCTATAATCTGGCAAAGCAGTCCAGTTTGGCATTTTTTATTCAAAATCTAATCTTTCAAAATGATTTGTCGGATTGGACTCTTTGGTGATTTATCAGTCTTACATTGTACTTTGTGAGATTAGATTCAGAACCGTGACAGGAGTCCGAACAATAGTAGCTGGGACCGAATTCGCGCCCTCTTCGAAAGGGGGGGCGCGGAGGAAGTTTGAGCGGTCTATAGATATGAGTGCATCTCATTCTTTTATCTCGTCCGCATTTATATCGGCATTTGGGTTAGAAGTGGCTTGGTTAGCATCTCTACTCAGGGTAGAGTCACCAGTTGGTGATCAGGTTGTGTTGAACCAGGGGTGTCGGGGTTGTGAGATTGAGGTTGCCAGTCGCTGACTTCCTGTTGCTTTTGCATTGATTGACATGTCGAATTTCAATTTTATTTTGGGCATAGATTGGTTGTCATAGATTGTTACCGTCAGAAGGTTATTGTATGTACCGAGTGGTGATTGTTTTTATTTCATGGGGAACAAAGCCGATGGAGCCTTATTGCCAATGTGTGATCCACATGATCAGGGTGAACTTAGTCTTCTTCTTGCTACATTTTTGGATGTTTAGAGTGATGTGGTCCAAGTTGAGTTGCCGAGGGTAGTTTGTGAATACCCGGACATTTTTCCTGAGGATGTCATTAGTTTGCCACCTCAGAATTCTCTTTTGATTTAGTGCCTAGCACGACACCGATTCCTATAGCACCATATAGATTTGCACCCACCGAGTTGAGTAAGTTGAAAATTCAACTCCAGGAATTGTTAGATAAGGGTTTTATATGCCTTAGTACATCACCTTGGGGAGCACCGGCTCTCTTTATCAAGAAGAAGGATGACGCTTTGCGACTTTGTATTAATTATCGGAAGTTGAACCGGATAACTATTAAGAACAAGTACCCACTATCTCGTATAAATGATTTGTATGACCAATTGAATAGGTCTTGTTGCTTTTCTATGATAGGATTGAGATTGGGTTATCATCAGTTGAGAGTGAAGGAAGCGGATATCCAGAAAATGGCATTCCGTACGCGGTATGGCCGTTATGAGTTCCTAGTTATGCCTTTTGGGTTAACCAACGCACCGGCCTTGTTTATGGATTTGATGAACCGAATCTTCTATGAGTACCTAGACTATTTCATAGTTGTTTTTGTTGATGACATTTTGATTTACTCACCTTTTGAGGAGGAGCATGAGTAACACTTACGAATTGTACTTGAGTTGTTTAGAGCCCACAAATTGTATACTAAGTTTGGGAAGTGTGAATTCTAGTTACAAGAAGTTAAGTTCTTAGGCCACGTGGTATCCGGGGAAGGGGTTACTGTAGACTCTTCTAAGATAAAAGTAGTAAGAATGCCTTTGAGATTCATAGTTTCTTGGGGTTGGCTGGGTATTATCATCGGTTTGTGAAGGATTTCTCTAGATTAGCCTCGCCTTTGACTAGACCAACGAGGAAGGGAATTAAGTTTGTGTGGAGTGAGACTTGTGAGAAGTTGTTCCAAGAACTTACGGTTAGACTTACCACTGCTCCAGTGTTGATTAATCCGGAGAGGGATTTGGGCCACTCAGTATATTGTGATGTGTCTCGAGAAGGTTTGAGTTGTGTCTTGATACAAGAGGGAAAGGTAGTGGCATATGGCTCACGTCAGTTGAAAATACATAAGAGAAACTATCCTACACATGACCTAGAGCTAGTAGCCTTGATATTTGCCTTGAAGATTTGGAGACATTACTTGTACGATGAGAGGTTTGAGGTGTTCTCTGATCACAAGAGTTTAAAATATCTATTTTCACAAAAGGATTTGAATTTGAGGCAAAGAAGTGGATGAAATTTATGGAGGACTATGACTTTGAGTTGCATTATCATCCCAAGAAGGCCAATGTAATGGCCGATGCCTTGAGTAAGAAAGTGCAGCTAATATTGCCATTCGAGAATGGGAGATGTTGGAAGTCATCAGTGAGTTTGACTTGCATATTGGCGAGTCCGTCAAGTCGGCTGCTTTGTTTACTGTAGTTGCATAATCAACACTTGTGAGTCAAATTATATAAGCACAGAGAAGTGATCTTGAGGTAGAAACCCTCCAAGGGAAGATATCGAGTGGGAAGGTAAAGAAGGGCTTGAATGTGTATTCTGACTTAAGTGTTAGATACCGTGATCGTCTTTTGGTGCCGGAGTCTTGTAAAGAGGGAGTACTCTGAGAGTTCCACCATTTACGCCTTGCAGTGCACCCAAGAAGCACGAAGATGTATCACGACCTTAGCTGCCAGTTTTAGTGGAAGGGGATAAAGAAGGATGTAGCGATGTTTGTATCGAGGTACCTTACTTGTCAACAAGTAAAGGCCGAGCATCAGAGGCCAGTGGGTTTGTTGTAATCTTTGCCTATAGTCGAGTTGAAGTGGGAGCATGTCACGATGGATTTTGTTGTGGGTCTTCTGAGGACTCAATGGGGTAATGATGCCATTTGGGTGATAGTTGATCGGTTAACTAAGTCAGCGCACTTTGTACTTATGCGCGTGACTCGGTAGATTTTCTTGCCGACCTTTACGTTAAAAATATAGTTTGACTTTATGGGGTCCCTTTGACTGTCATTTCGGATAGAGACCCGTGCTTTACAGTTCAGTTGTGGCAAAACCTACAGAATGCTTTGGGCACTAGATTGACTTTTAGTATCGCATATCATCCTCAGACTGGCAGTCAGGGCGTAGCATTCAGATCCTAGAGGATATGCTTCGGGGTTGTATTCTTGACTTTAAGGGATCGTGGGAGAGGCACTTGCCTTTAGTGGAGTTTGCGTACAACAATAACTTCCAGTCGAGTATTGGCATGGCACCGTTTGAGGCCTTACATGGCCGACCGTGTAGATCTCCTATTTGTTGGGCTGAGGTGGGTGATGCACCTATGATAAGTCCAGAATTAATTCGGCAAACGACGGAGAAAGTTTCACTTATCCTTAAGAGGTTGATTACAGTTCAAAGTCGCTAGAAAAGCTATGCCGACCGCAGGAGAAGACTGTTATCCTTTGTGGTAGGAGATCACATCTTCTTGAAGATATCACCTAGAAGGGGTTTGCTGAGGTTTGGGAAGAGTGGAAAGTTGTCTCCTAGATTTATTGGACTTTTTGAGATCCTAGAGCAGATTGGGGAGGTAGCTTATCGTTTGGCCTTACCACCACAACTTTTTGGGGTTCATGACGTATTTCATATCTGTATGCTCTGGAAGTATGAGCCGGATTCATCACACATGCTAGATTTGACTGAGTTAGAGATAGATGAGGCTGCCTCATATAAGAAGAGAATGGGTAGAGTTTTAGATACTCAAGACCAAGTCTTGCGTAGCAAGACAATTCCATTGGTAAAGGTGTTGTGGAGATACCACAGGGTTAAGGAAACAACATAGGAGCGTGAGTTAGAAGTTCGTGAGAAGTATCTGGACCTATTTGTTGATGTTCGAATATGTAATGAAATTTTGTCATGTTACTGTAATATAAACATTGTATATGTTTTGGAACATGAATTGTATATTTAGTATTGAGTATCTGTTTATCATTGTAATGAGAATGAATGACCGGTGGATGGGTCATGGTTATAGGTTGACTTGTTATCATTGTTGACATGGATAGGCCCATAAGGTTTACAGCCCACAGCAAACAACCCCAAACCCATCGCTTGGGACCCATAGCATAACCTGGTTGGCAAAGCCCAGGACAGCTGGAGGCCATCTGGGCATGGAGGGCCAATGACATTCGGGCACATAGCAGGTGAAACACAAGCCACATCAACAGACAAAGATCTGCAGAGTTATTGCCACAGCACATCACCATTAATGCAGCCCATCACAGCATTTATTACGACAATACCTCCCCGTCGGAACAGAGCCCCCTCACCCTGAACAAGGTAAGCTACGGCAGAGGCTTTCGGCGGAAGGGGGCACGTCACAAGGGACAGTGAAATGATTACCAAAGGATATAAGCAAGAATCGAAGACAAGAGGAAGGTTAAGCTTTTCTATCTCTCTCTCTCTCTCTACTTTTCCTTCTTCCTGTATTGATTTGCTCACCGGAGGGTTCACTGGGGGACTACCCCGTTCCCCTTTGGACTTGCTTGCAGGTCATCCGGTGAAATCATCCGCCTGAATTGGAACTTGAAGAGCTACGACCAGCCCGACCCATCCACCCAGGACAGACTGCATCATCAGTTGGCGCCGTCTGTGGGAAATTGTGGTTTATTCATGCGCTAGTTATGTTCACTATCGCTGGAGCCCCCCTTTCTCACCGTTACCTTTTCCTCTCACCCGTCCAGGTGTATGGTCACGACTAGGTCCATGGCTTCTCACCATAATACCGCCGATCATCAAACAGACCCTTCCCATCCAAACAACCCACCACAATACATCATCGAACTTACTAACAGCATTAACCGCATGGCCGAACAAAACCAGGCCCTGATCAGTGCTTTACTCTAAAGAAACCTCCCCGCTCCACCTCCAGATATTCCACCCAACCAAGAAAGAACCCCGATCCACACTGCTCCACAACCCTCTCCGCCCAACCCAGAAGGTTTACAACCTCCTCTTCCTCCACATATGAGCCTACCACCTCCACCTCCACGCCCGTCAGTCGTGCCGCTAGCCCTTGAGGGGGAAGCCAGCAACGTCCAGCCTCAATTGACCGACCATGGCTCTAAACATTCTAAAAACCCTAGATCTACACACACACACTTTCTCTCTTTCTCTCTAAAACTCACATTCTCTCTACAAATACACCTAGATTCGTTGAGTTCTTTACCCATGTCCTTTTGATAAAAAGGTAGAGCACTCCGATGGCTCTCTTTTTATCCGAACAAAGTGAGGTTTCGGCATCGTTGAAGTTTCTCCATTTTTTCTCTTGTCTTCTAAGCTTGAGGTAGGGATTCTCCACATTTTCTTACTGGTCTTAACTTCGTTATTTGGTATTTCTAAAACAACATTGTGATTTGGGGGATTTTTGAACAAACCTAGGGTTTTGGTTTAAAAATCAAAAGAGGGGTTTTCATATGGATTCTTGAAATGGTTGTGGGGTTGGAAATGAGGTTGATTTGTGATAAAATTGTTGGTTTCGATACTTGGAATTGATTTTGTAAGAGAAGGGGGTTTTCCTAAATGTCTCAAATGTTGATTTTGTAAAAATAAATGGAATTGATGTTGGAAATGTGAAACTAGGTTGATATTGTTGAGAATGGTGGAGTTGAGTATGTATTACCACTCACATCTTGGAATTTGGAAAGTTTATCTTTATGAAAAATTATTTATCTGTTAGAGATATCTGTTTTGGACAATCAGTGGAGGATAACTATGATTGTTGTAGAAATTGCATGAGAATTAGAAGCATTTAAATTATTTTCTCATCCATTTGCATTGAGCATTATTACACATTCATACATTGAAAATGTATATTGTTTTGCGAAAAATGGGTGAATCTAGGATGTAAGTGTTGTCTCATTGAAATAAGTTGGCCTGAGTGTTCATGGTGAAAGTCCTAAAATCTGCGCATATACATGGATGTCAATCCCGCGGACGAAATTTCCATGAAATGGCAATAGTAATGCTTGTATACCTACATTTACATGGGTGCCGGTTTACGGTTTTCTATGGACGAAATTTTCGTGAAAGGTTGTATTTGTTTGAGATCCCTGGAGTTTGTGATTCACTGCCCTATTTTCTATTGCAAAGGAAATGGTTTTATGAATTGTAGAATAAACCAAACATTTCATGGTTTTGGAAAGAGATATAAAATGTTTTGCTATGAGCATTACATATGCATAACACCTTATGACTTTTTTAAGATTCATAAACTGTGTTGGATTATTTTTACTGGGCTTTGGCTCACCTTATGTGGGAAAACCATTTCAAGTGTTGCTGATATGCCTCCGCCAAGGCAATAGCATGAAAGGACTGGGAGCAAGAGCTTCGTTTTGTTCATTTGTTGTATTCATATTTGTACAAGCCTAGGGCTTTATTAATATTGAGTTTAAAACTCACTTTTGTTGTAACCAAGTATTGTCTTGGAAAGCTATAAGCCTTTAAGGCATTTCTTATTTGTTTATCTTTCATTCTAATTCTCTATCATGTAACATATGCTATAGATTTAGGATTAGGCTTGAGAATGTATATCTGCATATGTTACTCATTGGTACAAGCTAATTGGAACTAATGGAAGATAATTACTTTATTATGTGTTGTTATTTAATTAACATGGTGGGTGGTTTACTGTTATTTATTTTCGTGGCGTTATAGTTATTTCCCTTGAAATGATATGAACAAAATATCTATATTATTTTATTATTTTATATGTATAAAGGCTGAGGGGCAAAAATGTCATTTTAATTTGATAGGGGATAAGTGTAATTTTTCAAATGTGAGAGGAGATCTATATTAAACAGAAACCTCAAGGGGTGTCAGTGTAATTTACCCTTAAAAAAATATTCTTATTGTGCCTTGATTTACACATTTCAAAAGAAAAGGTAAATTCATTTGTAAAGTTAAATTTAGAAATTTGAAAAGGAAAGTAAATTAATCAGTTTTAAAAAAAAAAAAAAAAACTGCTAGCATTTATTGAATCATTTAAAAAAATTATTATTATGCCTTAATTTACACATTTTAAAAAGAAAGTTAATTAATCCACTTAAAAGTTTAAATTTAGAAATTTGAAAATGATTAGTTTTAAAATTTAGATCTTTGTACAATTAAAATATATGAATCAATTCACATTTTTCACAAATTTTTTCTCTTCATATTTAATTTTTAAAATAATTAGAAAAAATCATTTATTGGCTATTCCTTATAATGTGATTGATAATCCATTTTAAGAACTTGTTCCTCCCATCAAATATTATTTAGGCTTTGTTTAGATAATGTATATCAATACAATATAGGCTCCAAAACTCTTTTCAAATATTGATGACGTGCTTTGTTCATGATTTTAAGTAGAAATTTTGAAAGGAAAAATGTAAAAGTATGTTAAATTAGGTAAAATGTAATTATATTTCATTCACATTTCATCTATATTTTTTCTTTCGCTTTTCAAATTTCTACCCAAATCCATGAATCAAACAGAACATAAAGCTGGTGCATATTTTCCATACTAAAAATTTTGAATTAATATTATTTTTTTAAATTTGTGTACTACAAAATCTTATCACACATGTCTCTTCATATGATTTAAATTTATTTTAGTTGCTATCTTAAAGATTAGTTATAGAATCAAAGAAAATGCGTAGGTCTTAAAGTTTTATAGTAAAAATTTTATATTAGAATTTGTTCAAATATAATTTTCTTAATATTTATAATTTTTTACTAATTGATAAAAAGCACCGTAAATATTAAGATTATTTTTTAATAATATTGAGTTATTAAAATATAATGTATTATAAGTTTAAACCAAGAATTGTTGGGGAAAAAAAAAAGACTCCAACTAGATTTTTTAGGTTAATTTTTTATATTTAATCCAATATTGGAATCCCTAAACTAGCTCATACAAGTCACGAATCGATAAAGACAATTTTTAATGATTAGGTGAAGATCACATTGACATAAATATTGAGTCGAGTAACTTTTACGTCACTTCTAATGTTTAGTCCAACACCACAAGTCAATTCTAATATATTTTCACGTAAAAGTTATGACATACGACAATATATAATTTTAACTAGATAAATTTTTTGGCTTAACAAAATAAGAAAAAAAGTAGTATATTAACAAATAAATTATGAAATTTATAAAACGAATTGTATTTATATTTTATCATAAATATAATTTTTGTAATTTATTTTTTAATTTTTACCAATTAAATTGTGATATGCAATTTTTTTTATTAAGAATTTAAAACATATAATTAATGACATTAGAATAATTTTTTTTCTTATATGTAACTCTAATAAAAATAAATAAAATTTAATTGATTATAAATTATTTTTACTACATTTTTTAAATAAATTTTATATTGGGAAAACTACCAATAAATCCCATAAGTTGATCTTATGATCCATTTGGTCCCAGTTTTAGTCTAATGTTCCGTTTGGTCCTGTCTTGCGTGAAAGGACATATTTGCCACAGTGTTTAATGTTTCTGTTGTTGGCGGATGCAAATGGTTGTGTTGTTGGCGCGTGGGGCAACACGGTTCGTAAAGTATAGGAAGATGATTGAGTTGTGCCACGTGACACATAATAGCGTGTCACAAATTAGCAAAGCGTACTAAGGGGTTTTATAATGGTAGTAGAGATTTTGGTAGTGCCACATGTCACACATTCGGGTTTGCCCACATAACCGAACTACAACCCGTTTTACAACTCGTTTCATATATCCACATCCCCACATGTATAAAATGCTAACCCGTTTCGTATTTCCCACAATCATGAAACCCTAATATAGCGATTTCGTGTATTTGGTAGATTTTGATTGACAGTATATTCCGTTGCGTGATTCGGGGGAGGGAGGAGCGATACTGAAGCTTGGTTGCAGCGTTATGTTGATTTAAGATTTGTGTGACATTGTAGGGCGTTCAACATTTCGGAACCCTATTCTCAGTCTTCTGTGTTCGTTGGGTTGTCAGACGTCTGCAATGGCCGACAAAGGTATGTCACCTAACATTGGTTTTGAAATATTTGTGTGGGGTAATGTCTTACTTTGGTATTTGGTGCTTTTGTTCGGATTACCGGTGTGGTCGGTCATTTTTATGTTCAATCGAGCAGTTTTTGGGGTGTGTGTTTTGTTTTAGGGGTATTTACGATGTGGATGTCGTGTTGGGGTGTGTGGGTGTTGGGCGTGTGGTTTTGGGTGTGTGGTGGGACAGTGTGGTTGTGGGTTTTGTTTTTTCTGCGTAGTGTGTTTGGCTTGGGATAGTGCGTGGTGTACGTTGGGTTTGAAGGGGGTTGGTTTGTGGGTTGTTGTTGTGATGATGTGTGTTTTTAGATGGTTGTGTGGCTGACAGTTGTGGTCAATGTAGTGGTATATATTGTATAACAATAGTTGGGACCATAGGAAAAGGTATACTTTTTTAATGATTTGTCCTGCATATGTAGAGGTGGGATCTCCACTTTTTTTTGGTGCTGCAGAAAGTAAATGGGATATGTTGTGGTTCTGGTATGCATGTGTGGAGTGTGTGAATTTGTGCATTTTATTTGTGGTTTTGGAATTAGGTTTCGGTAGTTGGTTGGTTTTGTGTTTTTCTTACTGTGTGTCTTGGTTGTTATGTGGATGTGGGTTTGTATGTTCAGTTAACTGGATAGTATTTGAATGTGGTACATGGGGTGTGGTATTGTTGGTATTGTTGTTAGGTGTTGTATTTGGTTGTGTGAGTTGGTATGTTGTTGAGTCTGAATGGTTCATGTTTCACAGGTCACATAAAATAGAGGGTGTTACGTGTTTTGAGTGGGTTTTTTTCCTGTAATGACTTTTGTGTGTGGTTGTGTGGCATGTATGTGATTTGAGTGTCACGGTAAATGTGTTTGTGGTTTTGTCTTGCAAATGGCGATCGGGTAAGGAGTCCGTGGACACATTCATGTGAACGTAAACGTGTTGAGGGGCCAACTGGGTCAAATGCGAACAACCTTGGAGTGAAAATGCAAGGGCAAATTCTATTCAAGCAAGCTAAAATAAGAAAGGGTGAAGATGCGCGGTCTGTGGGTAAGTTTGTAAAGGGGGGCCAGCCTAAACACAACACAAGGATGAACTTTCGTTCAAACATTGCAGGGATAATGAAGCTTGTGAGTTTGGCAAACCTACAGGAGGGACACTTGAATCAGTTGAGAAGAACACCATTCTGGGTTATGATAGAGGCGATACACGTCAACAAGTTGAACCATAACGAATTCCGAAAGTGTGATGAGTTAATATGCAAAATTATAAGGGCATACAATGAGCGGGAGAATGCATTCAGCATTGGAGGTTCAATGGTGAAACTTGGTAGCAGTGACATTAGGTTAATCTTCGGATTACAATGTGGGAAGAGGCGCATGGACTTGTCACTTGGACAAAGACCAGCATCCGACTTCATTCAACGTAGGTGTTCTGGAACTTCACGCCTAACATCGAAACTAGTGAAGACGTTATTTTTAGAGGCTGTTAGTGGTCATAGCAAACAAGATGAGGAAGACGCTGCGAAGTTATTAGCGCTGTACATTTGTGGGAAGCTTTTTTTTGCCAACTCCGGCGAGACAATAAGTTGGACATTTGTTCGGTATTTGAACAATCTGAATACCGTACGGATGTATGACTGGACAGGCGCAATCTTGTCAATGTTGATGGGGTCAGTCAAGGAGTTTCATAAAACGCCGGGGAAGGTGACTGGCTGCGTGGTTGCGTTGCTGGTAAGTGTGTGACTGACTTTATTGTAGTTATTGTCTTGTATGTGTGGTTGGGTTTATTTGCACGTTTAATTGGATTATTGCATTTTGTGATGTGTGTGTCGCAGTATTGGTTGTGTGAATGTTCTACAATAGTGGAGCCTGACACCGAAAACATGTTTCCAAGGTTCCTTAAATGGGGCATTAGAACACTGCTGACTAAAGCGCAAGGGGTAGAATTTGCTGGTGCTGTAACGTTTCAGGTATGCACGACATTGGTTCCCAATCTGGTTGTTGTGGAAGTTTGTTAGTTGTAGTCTGATAATGACCTTTGTAATTTGAAAATGTCAATTGTGTTTGTGATGTGAACAGGTGAAGACTGATCGTCTGAGGACTCTTGAGTATGAACGGGAAATGATGGAATTGGATGTCGAAGCGGCTGACAGAGATGTGGCTAACATTGTTGACATTGGCACAAACAATGTTGGCGGTGATGATGATTTTGTTGATGGAGTTAATGTAATGAAAGAGACAGTTGATGTTAGAATGCTGGGTGGGAGTGTTGAGGCACGTGGGAACAACAAAATTGGCAAGAGTCATGCGGGTAATGTGCGTGATCATTCAATGGGTGTGTTCAGCGCTGGACTGGATGTACAGCGTGAATCGATTAGTGCATATGAAAATTACACGCAAGTAGATTCTAAACTAGAAGAAGCGTTAACTGCAATCACAACACTTCAGCTGCAGAACAAAAACAAGGACAATATGATATCACTCCTTGAAGAAGAGATTACTAAGTTGAAGAGTAAGAGCGACTTGCAGGCTGTGAACATAGTTGGCGGTTTTGGGTGTGTTTTGAAGGTGAAATATGAGGAGCTTGAAAAGTTGAGGAAGGAGAATAGGGAAATGCAGAAAAAAATTTCATTACTGGAAGACCAACTGGAGGACCGTGACGTGCATGTTGTCGCGCAAGCATTCCGTGACGCTGGAAATAAGCAAGTTGCTGGTGGAAGTGGCACGGGGTGCAGTGGGTATGCTGGGTCGTTTTTGTGTGATGCGTCACCGTTACGAGCAGTCAATGATTGTGCATGGCAGGCGGGCAATGAACCGAATAAGGTGGAGGTGCATGATCCAATGGATGTCCAACAGTGTGATGCAGAAGTAGAAGTGTTGCCATATGTGGGTGAAGGAGTACCGCGGTTAGGCGGGCTAAATTCGTTGGTACGTAACATTAAAGGCAAAGTGAGGAAGGAGCGGAAGTTGGCAGACTATGAGTACCCGTTGTTAGGGGTTCGTGATAGAAGGATGGTATCAGAAAGTGATAATGTTGGAGGAGAGAAGGACTGTGTGAGTGGTAATGCCGTTATAGATGTGGATGCAGTTGAGGTAGTAGGGAAAAAATGGTCGAGATTTGATATCAACAATAGGTTAGGGGTGTGGAAGATGATGACATTTGAAGAAAAGACGAAGATCAAACAAGCGTATGATCGTAACGGCGACGGGTAAGGTCTTTTTTATTCTTTCCCTTTATTATGTTGTTGTGTGTGCATCACCCTTCTGTATGGATTTTAAAACAATTTGTTTGTAGGGCTATTGTGTGGGCAGACGATTCTACCGGCGTGATAGTAGACTTTACAGATTTGAAGGGACTGGTTAGACAAAGCAGTGTACGGGGCAATGTACGTTCAAATTTATCTTTAATGAGCTATACTTAGCGTTTGTTAGTTGTAGAGTATGAATGTAGCAAATGGTGGCAGCATGCGAAGTGGTGGTTTTTTTGTTTTTTTTATTTTTTTAAGGCGTAGTTGTTTTGTGCAATGCAGGTGATTGATGCATATACGGAGCTGTTGAAAACTGATCAGCTGAAGGTGTTTGGAAATGATGATCAGGCAGACAAATCATATTTTTTCAGTAGTGTTTGCCTGGTGAGTTGGTGTGGGTGGGTGGTAAGTGATTATGTTGTGGTTATTTATAACGTGGTGTGGTTGTTGTATATGTGCAAGATATGGTGAAAAGTGCAGATGTGGTAGGCTTTGATAAGTTTGTGCGGAAGAATATTTCTGCCGGTACCATGTGTCGGTTCATTCATTTCCCGATGTGCCATAATGGACATTGGACACTTGTCGTATACGATACTGAGAGCGGTGAGTGGAAGCATTACAATCCGATGCGGCAGCGTTTGGAGAGGGTAGACGTGCATTACACGGAAGCGCTTTTGTTGGTAAGTTGTTAAGTAAGGTTTGTTGATGTGTGGCTGGGACTTATGTGTTCATACTTGTATGTGTTTTGCATGTGTGGCAGAAGGAACAGGTAACGAACATCATGAAACAGTCGCTGGTTTAGTTGGGAATGGATGTTCTTAGCATCGAGTCTGATTTTGATCATGTCTTGGAGGCTGTGAGTAGGTGCCCACAGCAAAAAGCAGAATCATAAGTGTGGTAGTTATGGATGTGGTGACCTATTGTGTGGGTGAGTAGTGTTGTGTACTTCGCACAGTTTTAGTGATTTAACGTAAATGTTGTTCAATGTAGGCTTGACATTGGGATAATTGTGTGTGCTATAATGCGATAGTACGTGCACCATTGCGATGTGGAACGGACACTGCAGGGTTCCAACTGTAGCGTGTTGCGTGCAAATATGGTGAACTCTTTCGTCAATGATCCGGTGCGGGGGTTGATATAGTATATATGTCTACTGGTGCTTTTTTTGGCTGATGGCATTATCATTAAATTAGATAATTTTTGCAAAATGTTCATATGACAATTTTTTGTTAGAAAGGTTGTTATTCCCGTGTAGTTATTTAGGTTTGAAACATACGTTTAGTAGTTTTTGTTGTTGGTTTTTGCAGTTGTTGCACGTATGTTTTTTGGTGTTGACATAAAGTCGTTGTCCAGTACTTGTCACGGGTTTTGAATGAAATTAGTTTTGGTTGGACAAATAATTTTGTGTGTTTTTTGCTGTGTATGTATGTTGACGGTCATTATTATATGCATGAGACTTGGGAAAAAATGTCGACGAATGTAGCCAAGTTTCTTTGGAAACGTAGCGATATTAATACGTGCAGTTTGACTGTGTTGAGTTGTGGTTACTGTGTGACTGTTTTTAGGTGGCGTAAGTCATGTATGTGGTGATCTTGTATCTATGATGGTATAATATGAAAATGACAGGGTATTATTGGGCAAGTTGGCAGGTCAGTTTTATTGGGTGCACGTTTATTTATCGATGTTAGGTGGGCTGATTGTGTTAATGTGGTTTTGAAATGTGAATGTAACATTATAATGTTACGAAACAATTAGACGTCAACTTGTAAAACATAATAACAGGATAATAATAAGGTTTATGCGTTGCATGTTACGTATCTTAAAAAAACAACATAAAATGTTGTCGAAGCTGAAAACATGCTGAAAACATCAAAAGTGTTACAGGTCATAGTGTGTGGCAAACCCGATTATTCTCATTAAAACAAAATGACTATAAAAATGTTGTATTTGAAAATATATGTGGCTGCATGTAATGGTAAATTGGTTCTTTGCACGTCTTTCTGTTGTGGTTCCCTAAACGTTAGCAACGACTGCATCTAATTTGTTGAACTTCTTCCCCCTTGAAAGCATTCATTTTTTTTTTGGGCCTTCCTGGTGGTCGTTTGACAGCTGGTGGTTGTATGATGTAATCTTCAATGCTAAATGGTGGTTTATCAACCGTGGATATGGGGTGTATGTTGCAAGCGTAAGAATTTCGGTACTCCGACACATGGTAATACGGATCGACTAAATCATAAAGGTCGAGTCCGCTGTTGCGAATAGCAACAGCAGCATGAGCACAAGGGAACCCTTTGATTTGCCATTGGAAACATGAGCATGTACGCCTTCCCACATCAACCATTACTGATGGAAAAGAGTAGACCTCGAAAATCTCATTGTTGGACTGACTTAGAAGCCACGATCTGCCTTTGTTGTATGCTTTAACTAACCGATCTTCTATCTTCGGGCAAACAACACCAGGCCACGATTGCGCCTTGAGTCGGCATTTGGACATCTGTCGCATAATCTTGGTCCGAATACTGTCAACCAATTGAGTGATTGAGAGGTGGCGTGCTTCCCGTATCCATGAGTTGAATGACTCGACGGCATTGGAACTCATTTCGCCATAACGCGCACCGCTGGTGGGATAGATACAGTGACTTTGTTAGTGACTTTGTTAGATAAAAATATACAAGGTGACACAGTGAGCATGACACATTATAAATTTGGTAAAATTAAAAGTGGTGATTGTGTACCGGAAATACACATTTGCCCAGTACTGTGGCGGTAAATCTTTTAAGAAAGCTGGTGCAACCTTGGGACTAGCCTCCATGAACTCCTCCAAGTTCTCGTTGAATGCAACAACTGTTGGTGCATACGAACAAGATCAGAATTTTGACAACAAACACGCGCGGTATGAACTATTGACGTAGCGTAATTTGTCTTGCAAGTTACGTTGCAAATGTTCTAAGCAAAATGCGTGATGTGCTGTGGGAAATATGGCTGGGATTGATTCCAGCAGGCCTGTGTGTCGGTCGGACAAAAATGTTAGTTCTCTTTGGCAGTTTACAACGTTTGTGAGGTGTCCCAAAAACCAAGCCCAATTTGTAGTGTTTTCGGAATCAACGATGGCTATGGCTAAAGGGAATAGACCTGCATGCAATTAATTTGTCAAAAGGTCAATCAAGTATTTTTTTGTAGAATAATGTGTACATTAATGTAAACAGACATGATCGAATGTGGCAAAACATGTTACGCATGGTCACACAAAAACGTCATACCTTGGTTGTCATCTTTCGCTGTGGCGGCTAGTAAGTTCCCCTTAAATTTTCTCTTCAGAAACGTCCCATCCAAAAAAAGCATTGGTCGGCAATGGGCGAAACCATCAATACATGCTTTGAATGATATGAAATACCTTGAGAAACGGTTGTGTTGTTCGTCGTACTCAATGTTGATATAACTTCCTGGGTTGTTAGTCATAACTGCATCGTTGTACCAATGTAATTGGTCAAACGAGATTGAGTGTGCACCGAACATTTCACCACGGGCTTTTTCGACACCTAACCAGGCAACCCGATAGCTAACCTCCAAACCGTAATCTTTTTTCAATTCGTACACAACATCAGTGGGGCGTGTGAGGGGTTTGTCACGCACCCGTTCAGAAATGACATCAGACACTAAGTCAGAACCAGCCCTTGGGTTTTTGGGTGTTCGAACAGAAACACCACAGGTGTGCAAGCCATTCCACTTACGTACATAAAAAAGTCCATTGGCATGTAACACACGTGCGTGTACGGACCACATACATCCCTTTGATTTGCGCATCATGCATATTGCTGTAATCCGAACAGAATCATTCTTAATATATTTGAACCAAAATCCGCACTCCACCGCATACTTGCGAAGAACCGTTCGAAATTTAGCAGCTCCCCCTTCAAAACTTTGACCAAAATTTCGAATTCCGTTTGCCCATGGAGCAGACAAAAAAACCTTCTCGACGTGGGGACAATATTTGTCCAAACAATCTTGTTCGTCATCCATATCCGACTCATCAAACAACACATCCGACACACATGGACCAATGTGTACATTGTTTTTTGGATAGTGAACATTTTCTGAATATCCTGCACGTGGTACCTCAATGATAACATCAATGCATTACACCCGAAAAGATCGAGCAAGAGATATCATGTTCTGCATATCGACATCATTCTGTAATGTGAAGTTATTGTAACCTGGCATTTTGAAGAAATAACACAGATTGGCCGGTGTGAGTCCGGGGAATTTTTCATACACATGATTCACCAAGTCCTGAAATCAGAATGGGGCTTCCAAATTGACAGCGGCATTTGTATTACCATAACAACAGATCAACATTACATGTGTATCCATCGGCTGTAACAGAAAATAAGCCGACACATTCAGAATATGAAATTCAATAAGAAGACAAAGTCACACAACCTCACCCAAAAATTAATAATAGTGACACTACAAAAAACACAGAGTCAGATACACATACACAAACCACCCATACGAAATCAGCACCATCCAAGTCCCACAGCCCACATCCCAGTGAATATATAAACATTGTAAACACATCCACACAGAGACAAACCACCACCCAAACGAAACCCACTATCCTATCTCCCCCCCGGTTAATGCATCACCACAGACACCCACATTGACCATACCCCACTAACACCAATTCATACACATGCCCAACACGTTATGTAACATGACGTCAATGTACTGGTGCAATCTAGTCCACAAAACAAATCAACAAAACGCATAAATTAACATCACAAAAAAAGCATGACATACCTGCTAACCAACAGACATTGTCGAGGTCTAAACTACTGCATATGCCACCGAAACACACAGACGCCACAGCACCAACACTACAACGGCACACCACAAATCCTAACAAATAAATGGCTGACCCATCCTTTGAAGCAATATTCAACTTACCAAATATGGTGTAACATTCCCAAAAGAAAACGTCTGCCCATGAAACACGTGTCACTGAACAAACTGAGGGCACAATCGTCCACAAATCAATACAAAAAATGGAAAAAAAGATCAAATGGAACAAATCTGTCTAGTAATAGGACTTATTGGTTCAACAGTTTAAATTGGGGATTGATTGGTATAATTGTTTGTGAGGTAGGATTTATTGGTAAATAATCCTTTTATATTATTATTTTAATTTAAAATTTAATTTTTAATTATTTATTTACTGTGGATAATATACTAGTTTTAAAACTAAACCAAAAGCATTTTTCAAAATTCACTCTCAAAACTAAACCAAAGGCCGCCCTAATCTCTCACAGAACCTGTCGCCTCATTATCTCAGACACGAAGGGCTGTGCTAAGGACGAAGGTGATACCTAGTCTGGCATACTCTCTCTCTCTCTCACACACACACACACTCTCGTTGTGATTGTAGTAGATATGGTGTTTTGGACTCTGATAATAGTTTATTCCTCTTAACCAATGTCTTTTAAAATTTTAATTCAGAAATGGTGATGAGAATTGACTTTTTTCGATCCAATTTCTTGAAATTCTTAGGCCATCTCCAACGGTTCACCAGATCCATCATCAAATTCAAATTTGGTGAAAAAGTACCTCTTTTTGTGCTTCAATGATTTCACCAAACTTGTATCAAATTGAGAAAATAATAAATGTTTTACCAAATTGAGAATCTGGGCACCTTTCACTAGTTTACTGTGCAGGACCGTTGCCAAATGACCGGTTGATTGTCCCCCAGTCATCCAGTTACTTCAACAATTTTCACAAAATTTTGTAACACAGAGTGAATAGGTGGTTGGGTCGAATAGAGAGGGTCGATGTGGATCCACCACCGAAGTTAGATCTAAAGGAAAGAGATGAAGATGAGGTAGAACAAGGGAAGAAGGCTATGGGAAAAGAGGAGGAGGAGACGGCTATGGGAAAAATAGCAAATGTTTTACCAAACTAATTGCAATTGGCGAATGAATCTGAACCATTTATTAATAAAGCTCATCAAATCCATTTATTAATTAAGCTCATCAACAACCCAATCTCTCTCCTAATGCTTTGCACATTTTGGTTTTTTGTGAAACACTTTTTTCTTCACATGTGTGTGAATGGAATCGAGTACCAAAACCGACCAAACTCACTGATCTCCCAGAAATTTTGATGACTCAAACCCACACAAAAATCAACCCATTTCAATTGCATACCCAAATCGTATTGACCCTTTATTGGAGTTTCGTCAATCAATTGTCTCTGCTTTACATGCGTACGCGTGATGTAGATACATAGCCCAGCTTTCTCGCTTTTTGCGTACGCAATTTCATTTCATCATCAGTCGTTTAGCTATAAACAACATTTGATCGTCACAAAAGAAACATTCGATTGTACTGCTTTTTTTCTTCTTCTTCCATCATGAGGATGGTATTCTTGGAAGTCCCTTTCTTGGGAAATCACTGATTTTTAAATTGGGTTTATATAATCGAATTGATGGGGTCGAGGTTATTCGTAGGCGAATCGCTGAAGTGAGAGTTAGTTCATCTAATTACAGCATAGAAAATAATGGGCTGTTTCAAAAGGATTTGAACAGTTTGAGAAACCCCAGGCTTTGCACTGAATTGTATGAACACAGTTGCCGGTCAATCGGTCGAACATCCGACCGGTCGTCCCCCCGGTCAACCTATGTTTTGATGACATCACTATTGCAGTGACTGATATCAGATAGAGGAATTCGTACTTTTTTTTACTCAAATTTGATGAATTATTTGGTAAACTGTTGGAAATGCCCTTATACATGTCTATGCTTGGAAAGTAAAAAGCTACTTGTAAAGAAACACTTACATTCCCCTGATCTTTTTAATCCTTTTGCAATCAACCTTTCACAATAAGTCTCATAAACCATAAATAGAATAATATGAGAGTGAAATTGTTTCTTTTATAATGAGCTCTGCAATATGATATGTATGGTGAGAATTATTTTATATGATTAAGTATGTGATGACTCTATGTTAGTAGTGGTGTTGATTTTTTCTATTATTATTTTATAGTCACTTACATTATTTAGAACCAACCATCATTACAAATCCCCCATCATCTTTTTGTATCCTTAGATTTCTTTTTTCCCTTCTTGTTTATATGATATTTTTAAGGTTTTGTGCGTGATTTTGGGGAGTGGGGAGGAAGCTGGTGCGGTGGGTAGGGGAAGAGGAAATAGTGATGAAATGTCTTCATCATACATAAAAAAAAAAAGGGGGCAAAATAAGAAATGATGTAGAATAATTTGATCACCCAGCCAACTCTGTTACTCTATTTAACTGTCAACTAACTAAAGGGGTAAATTGAAATGTAAAAATGAATCTATATGCAAACTATTGTCATTTAAAAAAACCTTCAGGTTCTGTGACTTTATCAAACCTCAAGAGAGGTTTGTGTAATTTATTCAAGAATTTATAGATTCAAATTGAAGACCATGCTAAAATAAATAAATAAATAAATTTGTGAAAATTGAAGACTAAATTTGTAGTGCATATTTTAAATTGATAGTTTATTCAATTCATTAATCAGTTGGTGACGAAGAAATGAAATTGTAAAGAGATGTGGATGCTACTTCATATTTAGTACAGGTTGATGTGTTCCAATTAAGAAAATTAATTACTATTAGTAATTTGTTTGATACATAAAGAAAGGGTTTGCATCAATAACAACCATTCTAGAAAACATTTTGATGTTCAATATCGAAAATCACAACAAATTGAATCTCAACATAAATAACCAAAAGATTCAAAACAAATTGACAAGGACTATTTGACGAAGCCCACATGGAAACATTACAAAATAACACCCCAAAATGTTTGGCTTAGTGGGAGGAGAAAACGACCAAAGGGCTTACCACCAAAGAGGTCGTAGGTTCGAATCTCACGAAGGCCAAACATTGTAAACCTTGGAGTCATTGGAGATTTGCCCAGTCGTTAACTTTAGGGTCACGGGAATAGACCAAGTGCGTGTAAGTTGGCCTAGATACCTGGTTCTTAAAAAAAAAAAAAAAAAAACCGAGCCGTGAAAATTATTAATTGGTGAAATGATATGGTTTGCCATGCTATCATAAGCTGCTGAAGTGCTTCTACTATTGCCATCCCCATAAGCATCTGAAAGTTGATCTCCAAGCAAGTAGTGAGTCTCTTCTAAATCTTTGTTGTCATTTACCCATGAATGTTTCTCCATCATTCTTAATCCCTCTAACTCCATTGCCACTTCCTTCATGCTTGGCCTTTCGTCACCTTTCACTCTTAGGCATCTCTTTGCTAAAATAGTAACTTCCTTTAATTGGTCAGCGTTTGCTACATTCATCACCTGTTTATCAACAATTTCAAACAAGTGATCTTCTTTCATTGATGATACAAAATACATTGCTAAATTTCTCTCTAATTCAAGTCTGTTGAATGAAAGTGCCTTTTTGCCGGTTAGCAACTCCACAAGGACAACCCCAAAGCTGTAAACATCACTCTTTTCAGTCAATTGGCTTGTGTGGAAGTACTCTGGGTCCAAGTAACCGAGTGTCCCTTGAACCAATGTGGTTAATTGAGTTTGGTCTATGAGGATCAACCTTGAAGCTCCAAAATCAGACACTTTAGCAACGTAATTGTCGTCTAAAAGTATGTTAGTGGACTTAACATCTCTATGAATGATAGGAGTACTAGCAACAGAGCGCAAATATGAAAGGGCTGCAGCAGTTTCGGTTGCTATCCTTAAACGATTCTCCCAAGTTATTAAGGACCTGTTGTGGTCGATATTGTGTATGTGCTCATAGAGAGTGCTATTAGTAACAAATTCATAGACAAGTAAGGGAGTTTGTGTCTCCAAGCAACACCCTAGGAGCTTCACAACATTCCTATGGTTGACTTGGGAGAGAATTATGACTTCATTAATGAATTGCTCTATCTGGGACTGGCTCTGATCAATTACATTGGACTTCTTAATGGCAACTATGGTGTTATCTGGTAATATTCCTTTGTAGACTGTTCCTTGGTCTCCTTGGCCCAAGACTCTACTTTCATCGTAGTTGTTTGTTGCCTTCTTGAGGTCATATGAGGTAAAGATTTTAGCTGATTGAACCGATCCTTCACATTTGGAAAGTTGTTGTTTTAACATGAAGCCACCATTTTGTTGAAAGAACTTCTCTCTAAGATTGAAGATCTTCCTCTGCCTAAATACCTAATATAGCCAGGAGCCACCAAGAAGTAGCCCTGAGATGCTTATGCTGATTGAAAAATCTTGAAATCCCCTAGATGTTGATTTGTGATTATGTATCAATTTTAAGCAGAATATAACAATCTCAATCAAACAATCAAGACAAAGAGACACAACGATTTTAACGTGGAAAAAACCACAATTGGACACCTCCAACTGTGATTAAAAAACCACGGGTAACAGCCACAAAACAATCCACTAAGAAGATTTAAAGGAATTACACATGTATACTCTCAATTACCTAGCGAATCCACGCCTAATTGAACCAACCTCTATGTGCCTCTTCCAACCCGTCTTCACCTCAGAATTGACTTTACGATGAGCCACCCCGGAATCCACCAAAGCTTCAGGCTCGAATTCTTCAAAATCCACCGAAGAACAACTCTTTTTTTTGTAGAACAAACCAAACCTTTGATGTATACTCTTTAAAACATGAATTGAATACTCAATCAAAACATCAAAGAAAACTCACAAAGTATCCCCAGATATAAACCTTAAAACCCAAAAAGAAGATCTGGAGTAGTTATTCTAAAATCTGACCCAACATGCGAATTTATAGAATCTGTCCCGCCCGCTCGAGCGCCCAACAGCCCGCTCGAGCGGCTTTAGCAAAATATGCACGTGATATAACAGAGATCCGCTCGAGCGCTAGAGAACCCGCTCGAGCGCGAAATCACACATCTCAGTAGACCTCGCCGTGACGCTGCCCCGGACCCGCCAAGGGGCGCTGTCTCCTAGACCCCCGCGAGCTGACCGGGTAGCTTGATCCCCGACATAATCAGCGAAGTGACAATTTTGAAAGCATTAGCATCACAAACTTCTCTGAAAGGCACAATTCGGGTTGGATTCGCATCTAAACACTCATAGCCTCACTGAAATAAAAATGTGAAAATAAATACAACTGAAAAGAGTTTTGTCAAACGAGATTGCCAAGAATAAAACCTAACAATCTCCCCCTTTGGCAATGCCGTGACAAAACACACCTAACAAATAAAATCCTAAACACCCCAACCCATTATAGCCAACAAAAGCCAACTTCTTTCTCAAGGTCATGATCTGCAAAACAGTTATTAGTGGCACAATCTCCAAAACAACTATTAGTCCCACAAGAGTATACGAAAAAGCAATAGACATATGACACGATTATCTTGAAACATGAGATGGAAAACATGAATAGATGAAAACTAAGACTCATGAAAAACAACTCTCAAACAACAAAAGCAAGATCATAAACCACATAAGCAATGATATGACGATGTAAACACCATGAACATACAAGAAGGGCAAATAGTGCATAGCAACATGCAAAACATATAGCCAATCTCCCTTACCAAACATATCAAAGTGTTCATGCTAAACAACTGATAACACAATGAAACATTTCATTTTCTATAAATTTTTATAGAAATTATAATTAATAGTATTACAGGAAAAAAATACAACACAAAGTAATTATTGTGATTATAAATCTAACACTCATTATAAATCTAACACTCATACAGAATGCTTATAGTCAAAGTAGATAAGTGTCGATAAAGAATCACCTGAGAATTTGTTTATTCTGAACAACACAAAGTCATAAGCAAAAAAATTAATAGTATTACACACAAAAAAACAAAAAAACAAAAAAACAAAAACAAAACAAAAAAACACAATTATGGTTTCTAAGCCTACCCACTATCTGTGAATTAACAATCACAATTTTTACTACTCAAACAATACCTAATTAACATATCCCCTCGGATCACGACACATAATTATTAACTCCACACCTGGGCCAAACAAAAAAAATTGAATAGGAGAAGAAAAAAAAGAAGTGGAAAAATAACAAATAGAAATATACCAAACAGAGAAAACTACATAATCATTCTGTTCTGGAGAGGTTGTTTTCGAATTGGGTAAGAGAGAGAGAGAGTAGTAGAATCTCAAATAAGCTCATCATTTAATTTTTTATTTTTTTAGAGAAACAAAAAAAGAGAGTAGTTTTTGGATATAGAAATTATAGAGACAAAGAAATTGACTACAAAAATATAACGCGCAAACATCTATTCTATTATTAAAACCAATCACAAAAGCGAAACATACAACCAATCACATAGGAACAAATGCAAAATACATGCAAAACACAGTGAACACAGTGAAGATGTTCAGAATTTACCAAATAGAAGAGGGAAGATCACACACACGCAACAACTGCAAGAAACCGTTCCTATGTGTACCATCCAAAACAAAACTACATAATCATTTTGTTTTGGAGAGGTTAATAATTTTTGTGGTGGTTGTTGTTGTTGTTGTTGCGGCAGCTGCTGCGGTGGTAGAGGTGTGCTGGTGTTAGGAGAGGAAGCGAGGCGGAGGAACACTGCAGAGACCATGACATTGGTAGAAGATGGTGAGGAGATAAGGCCGATTGACAAATTATGAGTTTGGCTATCGTTAACATTTTGGTTTTATCATCCATGGACATGCTGCACCACAATTCATGAAAGAATGGACGAATATCTTATGCAGCAGAATGGTAATGTCATAGCGATCTAATATGACCAGAGATGAAAGATTAGGAGAGGCTACTTCCATGAAAAGTTTAAGGATCTCATTCATTAAAAGGTAATGGATATGTGACTAAATGAACTTAACATTACTTGTACCACCTAAATTTGGTGTAGCATTGAATAAGCTTAGACTGTGACTTCAGTTTTTCTTTTTAAGTATATAGAGCACTGGGGACCTAAAACAATTATACTTTATTTTAAGAATGCCATCAATAATTTTGTGTTGTTCAGAATAAATGTTTTTAATAAATTATGGTTCCCTTTTGGATTTTTGCCAGGCCTATACGATGGAGTTGAAAGCAGAAGTTGTAAAACTGAAAGAGGAAAACCAAGAATTGCGCAAGAAACAGGTATGTATTTCTTTCTTTCTTCATGCATTTTGGTTTTTACTAAAAAAAATAAAGAAGAAATAAAAATATATCTTATTTAGTTTATCCTTTCATTAGATAGTTTGTCTTTATTCCTTCATTTTTTCCCCTCTATTCGCTTCATATGGTACATTATAAATGCACATGTATCCATGCAAAATAAAAATAAATAAATTTGGAAAACACATATAAATAATAGCAAGTTACAAGAGAATATATTACAATCATTCTACAAAAACAACATAAAGCAACAAATTCACATAGTTTTGCTTCCCTTCATATCCCTGGGAGCAATTGCAGCGATACCCAGGACCATTGTCAAAGTCATGACAGTCGCTATTGGCCTTGCAAGCAAAACTTGTTAGATTGTTTTTGGCTTCAGCACATGTTTGGTCCCCTACAGACCAATCAAGCACCACGGGAAACTTTGTTCTGTTCTGTAAGTTTGCAAGATCTAAAGAAGAGAAGTTGTAAGCAGCTTCCTCAGCTACGAAAGCGTAGCTGCACGGATTAAAGTTCCATACAAGGGTATGGTTGTCATAGCTTCTGACACTGATGTTGAAACTCCTCACTCCCTTGGGGATACTCGTCTGACAGCAGACAAAATACATTGCTAAATTTCTCTCTAATTCAGGCCTGTTGAAAGAAAGTGCCTTCTTGCCGGTTAGCAACTCCACAAGGACAACCCCAAAGCTGTAAACATCACTCTTTTCAGTCAATTGGCTTGTGTGGAAGTACTCTGGGTCCAAGTAACCGAGTGTCCCTTGAACCAATGTGGTTAATTGAGTTTGGTCTATGGGGATCAACCTTGAAGCTCCAAAATCAGACACTTTAGCAACGTAATTGTCGTCTAAAAGTATGTTAGTGGACTTAACATCTCTATGAATGATAGGAGTACTAGCGACAGAGTACAACTATGAAAGGGCTGCAACAATTTCGGTTGCTATCCTTAAACGATTCTCCCAAGTTATTGAGGACCTGTTGTGGTCGATATTGTGTATGTGCTCATAGAGAGTGCCATTGGTAACAAATTCATAGACAAGTAAGGGAGTTTGTGTCTCCAAGCAACACCCTAGGAGCTTCACAACATTCCTGTGGTTGACTTGGGAGAGAATTATGACCTCATTAATGAATTGCTCTATCTGGGACTGGCTCTGATCAATTACATTGGACTTCTTAATGGCAACTATGGTGTTATCTAGTAATATTCCTTTGTAGACTGTTCCTTGGCCTCCTTGGCCCAAGACTCTACTTTCATCGTAGTTGTTTGTTGCCTTCTTGAGGTCATCTGAGGTAAAGATTTTAGCTGATTGAACCGATCCTTCACATTTGGAAAGTTGTTGTTTTAACATGAAGCCACCATTTTGTTGAAAGAACTTCTCTCTAAGATTGAAGATCTTCCTCTGCCTAAATACCCAATATAGCCAGGAGCCACCAAGAAGTAGCCCTGAGATGCTTATGCTGATGCCTACAAAGATTCAAATGGAAAATATCAATATCCATAGTTTCAACTTCATTATAATGAAACGGAAAAGCTATAAACCCAAAAAATGAAATGTATGGCATAGATTCAAATTTAGAGTGTTGTGGGATGCATTCAAGACTAATATATTTCATTTTCTTGGTATTTTCTATGCATTAGTTTTAGTTTAGCTTTTTTTTTTTTTTTTTTGTTTTTTTGTTTTTTTTTTTTTGGGTTGGTGCAGGCATTAGTGTTGATCTAAACTTTGGTCACATTTTGATGACTACATTTTTTGTTTTTTGTTTTTTTCCGGTTATTCCTTTCTTCTTTGAATTACCAAACACAACCTATACATGAAAATGAAAAATAAGATGAGAGAATTGGTTGTTTATAAAAACTTAGATGTCTATATAAATGTTACGTTGCTGAAAGAACAATATAAGGTAATTGGAGATATGGCATCTTCAAATTGTTTCAGATTGTGCATCAATAATTGAGGATTGTAAACTCTTTAACTGGAGATAGAATCAAAATCACAAGCAATGATCTGCTTGAATATTGATGAAAATTTAATCTATAGACAAATATATGATTAGTAAGCATGTGTGGGGTGTATATGTACCTACCTAATGCAATGTTAATCACAGGAAGCCTATGGGTCGGAACAGGAATCAGGCTGCAACCTGATCCATTTTTTCTGCCATCACCTTCATAGCCCTCTGGACAAGAACATTTGTATGTGCCTAGTAAATTCTGGCATGTCATGTTGCAGGGGCTGGAAATAATGCACTCATTAATATCTGAGAACAAGCAAGTTTGATTTTTGATGTCATATTCAGTAGCTACAACATATAAATCATGGCATCAATGTTAGGAAGAAACTGAAAGCTTTCAACACAGTTGCGGTTACCTATACAACCATTAGGAAGATAAGGGTTCCCTTCATATCCCTGGAAGCAATTGCAGCGATACCCAGGACCATTGTCAAAGTCATAACAGTCGCTATTAGCCTTGCAAGCAAAACTTGTTAGATTGTTTTTGGCTTCAGCACATGTTTGGTTCCCTACAGACCAATCAAGCACCACAGGAAACATTGTTCTGTTCTGTAAGTTTGCAAGATCTAAAGAAGAGAAGTTGTAAGCAGCTTCCTCAGCTACAAAAGCGTAGCTGCACGGATTAAAGTTCCATACAAGGGTATGGTTGTCATAGCTTCTGACACTGATGTAGAAACTCCTCACTCCCTTGGGGATACTCGTCTGACAGCAGCCGATGCCAGAGCAAGAGCCGTTGATCACATTGTTGATGTTGTCGGATAGTGACAAGCACCCCGTGTCATACTTTTGTCCCTGGGAGCCTGAGATAACTGCATAGGAGTCGCACCCAACAGCCGTGAACTTGTTTCAGGCATACGAGATGGGGAATTTGGCCAATCTGAGCCAGGGGTCATAATAGTTTTCTGAAACACCCGCTTCACTGAAGCAATCATACGCTACTGCGGTGATATACGCAACTGACCAGAAAGATATATGTCTGTGATCTCTATGTGACTCGTTGTTAGAAACAACTTGGGAAGGGTCGTAGTGGGTGTCGTTACAAGTAACCAGAAAATGTTCTTCTACGTAGCATTCTTTACTAGTGCCAAATGGGTATGGGATACTGATGTTACCACAGTAATCTTGGCAACCAGTCACGAATTGAGCAGCAGTGAAAGATGCTACTAGAAGAACCCATGCCAAGTTAAGTTGCAGAAAAATCAAAGGTGAATTATACATGGTTAGAGCCAGGTTTTCAGGCATCAGATAGCTTTGTGGTTGTACTTCATTTTAAGTTCCTTATTTGTAAGGCAAAAATAAATAAATAAATAAATCACAATTAATGAAATATAGATGATGAAATGAAACGCGTATAATTTGTTGTCGAAGCCCAAACACATCAATTGCTGAAGCGCAGTTTAGAGTATCAATTTAGACTAGTCGTTGTTATAAAAATAGAAAAATGGTAGAGAATTATTATACAAATGACTAGTGTAATTATTTAAAAACATGTTTAGAGTATCAATTGAGACAAGTTGTTATAAAAATAGACAAAAATGGTAGAGAATTATTATACAAAATGACTAGTGTAATTATTTAAAAGCACAAAAGTGTTTAGAGTATCAATTTAGACAAGTCGTTGTTATAAAAATAGAAAAATGGTAGAGAATTATTATACAAATGACTAGTGTAATTATTTAAAAACATGTTTAGAGTATCAATTGAGACAAGTTGTTATAAAAATAGACAAAAATGGTAGAGAATTATTATACAAAATGACTAGTGTAATTATTTAAAAGCACAAAAGTGTTTAGAGTATCAATTTAGACAAGTCGTTGTTATAAAAATAGAAAAATGGTAGAGAATTATTATACAAATGACTAGTGTAATTATTTAAAAACATGTTTAGAGTATCAATTGAGACAAGTTGTTATAAAAATAGACAAAAATGGTAGAGAATTATTATACAAAATGACTAGTGTAATTATTTAAAAGCACAAAAGTGTTTAGAGTATCAATTTAGACAAGTCGTTGTTATAAAAATAGAAAAATGGTAGAGAATTATTATACAAATGACTAGTGTAATTATTTAAAAACATGTTTAGAGTATCAATTGAGACAAGTTGTTATAAAAATAGACAAAAATGGTAGAGAATTATTATACAAAATGACTAGTGTAATTATTTAAAAGCACAAAAGTGTTTAGAGTATCAATTTAGACAAGTCGTTGTTATAAAAATAGAAAAATGGTAGAGAATTATTATACAAATGACTAGTGTAATTATTTAAAAACATGTTTAGAGTATCAATTGAGACAAGTTGTTATAAAAATAGACAAAAATGGTAGAGAATTATTATACAAAATGACTAGTGTAATTATTTAAAAGCACAAAAGTGTTTAGAGTATCAATTTAGACAAGTCGTTGTTATAAAAATAGAAAAATGGTAGAGAATTATTATACAAATGACTAGTGTAATTATTTAAAAACATGTTTAGAGTATCAATTGAGACAAGTTGTTATAAAAATAGACAAAAATGGTAGAGAATTATTATACAAAATGACTAGTGTAATTATTTAAAAGCACAAAAGTGTTTAGAGTATTCTAAACACTCATAGCCTCACTGAAATAAAAAGTGCGAAAATAAATACAACTGAAAGGAGTTTTGTCAAACGGGATTGCCAAGAATAAAATCTAACACTGATGCCTAAAAAGATTCAAATGGAAAACATCAATATCCATAGTTTCAACTTCATTATAATGAAACGGAAAAGCTATAAACCCAAAAAATGAAATGTATGGCATAGATTCAAATTTAGAGTCTTACAGGATGCATTCAAGACTAATATATTTCATTTTCTTGGTATTTTTTGTGCATTAGTTTTAGTTTAGCTTTTTTTTCTTTCTTTTTTTTCTTTTTTTTTTTTTTTTTTTTTTTTTTTTTTTTTGGGTTGGTGCAGGCATTAGTGTTGATCTAAACTTTGGTCACATTTTGATGACTACATTTTTTGTTTTTTGTTTTTTTCCGGTTATTCCTTTCTTCTTTGAATTACCAAACACAACCTATACATGAAAATGAAAAATAAGATGAGAGAATTGGTTGTTTATAAAAACTTAGATGTCTATATAAATGTTACGTTGCTGAAAGAACAATATAAGGTAATTGGAGATATGGCATCTTCAAATTGTTTCAGATTGTGCATCAATAATTGAGGATTGTAAACTCTTTAACTGGAGATAGAATCAAAATCACAAGCAATGATCTGCTTGACTATTGATGAAAATTTAATCTATAGACAAATTTATGATTAGTAAGCATGTGTGGGGTGTATATGTACCTACCTAATGCGATGTTAATCACGGGAAGCCTATGGGTCGGAACAGGAATCAGACTGCAACCTGATCCATTTTTTCTGCCATCACCTTCATAGCCGTCTGGACAAGAACATTTGTATGTGCCTAGTAAATTCTGGCATGTCATGTTGCAGGGGCTTGAAATAATGCACTCATTAATATCTGAGAACAAGCAAGTTTGATTTTTGATGTCATATTCAGTAGCTACAACATATAAATCATGGCATCAACGTTAGGAAGAAACTGAAAGCTTTCAACACAGTTGTGGTTACCTATACAACCATTAGGAAGATAAGGGTTCTCTTCATATCCCTGGGAGCAATTGCAGCGATACCCAGGACCATTGTGAAAGTCATAATAGTCGCCATTAGCCTTGCAAGCAAAACTTGTTAGATTGTTTTTGGCTTCAGCACATGTTTGGTTCCCTACAGACCAATCAAGCACCACAGGAAACATTGTTCTGTTCTGTAAGTTTGCAAGATCTAAAGAAGAGAAGTTGTAAGCAGCTTCCTCAGCTACAAAAGCGTAGGTGCACGGATTAAAGTTCCATAAAAGGGTATGGTTGTCATAGCTTCTGACACTGATGTAGAAACTCCTCACTCTTTTGGGGATACTCGTCTGACAGCAGCCAATGCCAGAGCAAGAGCCGTTGATCACATTGTTGATGTTGTCGCACAGTGACAAGCACCCCGTGTCATACTTTTGTCCCTGGGAGCCTGAGATAACTGCATAGGAGTCGCACCCAACAGCCGTGAACTTGTTTCGGGTATACGAGATGGGGAATTTGGCCAATCTGAGCTAGGGGTCATAATAGTTTTCTGAAACACCCCCTTCACTGAAGCAATCATACGCTACTGCGGTGATATACGCAACTGACCAGAAAGATATATGTCTATGATCTCTATGTGACTCGTTGTTAGAAACAACTTGGGAAGGGTCGTAGTGGGTGTCGTTCCAAGTAACCAGAAAATGTTCTTCTACGTAGCATTCTTTACTAGTGCCAAATGGGTATGGGATACTGATGTTACCACAGTAATCTTGGCAACCAGTCACGAATTGAGCAGCAGTGAAAGATGCTACTAGAAGAACCCATGCCAAGTTAAGTTGCAGAAAAATCGAAGGTAAATTATACATGGTTAGAGCAAGTTTTTTAGGAATCAGATAGCTTTGTGGTTGTACTTCATTTTAAGCTCCTTATTTATAAGAAAAATAAATATATAAATAAATTCTTTATTTCAAACAGAATTAATGAAATATAATTGATGAAATAAAACACACATTTTCCATATGGAGCGTTGCCCAAGTCCAAACACTGAATTGTTGAAGTGCCTTGTTGTTCAGCGTATCAATTTAGACAAGTCGCTATAAAAAAATAGAAAAATGGTAGATAATTAGTATACAAAATGACTAGTGTAATTATTTAAAAACACAAAGCTGTTTAGAGTCAATTTAGACAAGTCGTTGTTATAAAAATAGAAAAATGGTAGAGAATTATTATACAAATGACTAGTGTAATTATTTAAAAACATGTTTAGAGTATCAATTGAGACAAGTTGTTATAAAAATAGACAAAAATGGTAGAGAATTATTATACAAAATGACTAGTGTAATTATTTAAAAGCACAAAAGTGTTTAGAGTATCAATTTAGACAAGTCGTTGTTATAAAAATAGAAAAATGATAGAGACTTTATACAAAATGACTAGTGTGATTAATTAAAGACACAAAGCTAATGTTTTGATCATAGTTTATAAATATGTAACTGTCACATAATTGTAGGGGGGAAATTGTATAAAAATTCTGGTCTATCAACATTTCTCTTTAATTTGTGAAAAGTCTTTTTTGTTTTTATCTCCTAGTTTGTGAACGAATTGAATAAACAGTTGTATGGAATTAACGAAGACTTGAAGATAAACTCAGCAATATTATTTGGATGTGAACAAAGAAACATATTTTAAAATAGTTCTCTGCTTTGGAAGCAAAAATAAATTAACAAAATTTTAATATTTCTTTTCGTGTTTATTTTTATTCAAAATATTTTTCGTTTTTAAATAAAAAATAAATTTGAAAACTCAACCAAAGGTGAAATCACAGAATTTCAATAAATACTTCATTTGTTTGGATGTAAATATTTTCTGTTAGTGTTATTAAAGGTGATAGGTACACTATGGCACCAAGGTCTCCTAAGGCCAAGGCTCAAGGCGCAAGGCAAGGCGCGAGGCACTTCACTAAAATGAGGTGCACCTTGTGCATAAAAAATATATATATAATTTAATATAAGCAAATAATTTAGAATTCAACATAAGTAAAAAGAAATGTTAAGCATTTAAAAATATAAATACCAACAAATACTACTATTTTAACATAAACAAATGAACAATAAATTTAACGTGAAACATGAATAAAAAGAGAGGAGAGAAGAAGAATAAGAAGAGGGGGGGAAAATAGATCAGTCTAAAGAATGATGAAAAAAAAAAAAAAGAATAGGCATAAGAAGATGGAAGAAGAAGAAGGCAACATCATAGCCATGTGAAGAAAAAATAACAACGTAAAGAAGAGATGTAGTGAAGACAATAACTTAGACAAGAAGAGAAGAGAATGAGACAAAAACGTAGAAGAGAAGAAGAAGAAGACAACATGAAGAAGAATTTTTGGAGCTGCTGGACTAGATAATGAAAGCATGTAGCAGTAAAGTATTCTTTGGAGATTACAAATTATGATTAATTTTTCTTCTACCATTGATTTGGGGTTGAATGTCCAATGTATTGGCATGTGTGATTAGAGTTATCTTCTGTAACTACACCATATTAAATCAATGGTCAGATTTTAAACAAAATCAACTAAAGCAACAATAAAAAAACCCTCACGACACAAGCATTGGGCCTTACTATGCCTTGGACCAATTGCACGCCTTATCGAAGGCGCCTGGCATAGAACACTACAATGTGCAAATCTTGGGCTTGGATAGGACTTAGGCCTAGGCGCACACTTAGGCACACCTTATCGAACTTGCCTAGCTTGGAACACTACAAGGTGCAAATCTTGGGTCTAGATGGGATTTGTGCATAGGCGTACGCCTAGGCGCACCTTTAATAACATTGTTTTCTACTACAACAAAAAATATTTTTTATAGTTAATAAAAAACAAGTTTATTTAGGTAGAAAATATTTTTCATTTTTGAAAGGCAAAAAATATTTTCTAGACCAAAATCTTGCTAATGTCACCACACTACTGCTGCCATCACCACCATTACCACAGTTACCGCTATCGTTACCGTTACCGCCACCCGACCACCATGCCACCACCTCCATCTCCACCTTCATTATTGTAAGCTATATATACACATGGTTAAAAAGTAGTGCTTATTTTTTAAATATCA
This sequence comes from Camellia sinensis, assembly GCF_004153795.1. Taxonomy (NCBI): domain Eukaryota; kingdom Viridiplantae; phylum Streptophyta; class Magnoliopsida; order Ericales; family Theaceae; genus Camellia; species Camellia sinensis. Next base: position 994,729 of record NW_021025098.1, read on the forward strand.
AATAAATTGACATATATATATATATATAAGAACTGCTTAACTGCTTGAGATTCGTCTTTAATATTTAAATTTTAATTTTCAATTGTCAGGTTATGACATTTAATTCGTCCACTCACCAAACTGACATTTTTTTTTTCTCTCTTTTTGGGCATTATCAACGTTTGCTGAAGGTAGGGGAATCATAATTGGCTTGATTAGTTTCGCAATTCGTTAATAAGTCCTTGTTGCACCAGTAAAGTGAAAGAATGAGCCCCTCAATCGACGGATGTTTATATATAAATATATTTAATAAATATAATTAGGATGAATTTTGGATAAAACGGGGTGAGAGAAGTAAAATCCCTCCCCGCTTCATTTCTTACTACTTGTGTAGTATAAAATCTAGATATTTTTTTTTTTTTAATTGTATTTTTTCAAATCGCACATTTATCATGTGTACCAACCGCTAATATAAAATTACGTGATCAGATTAATCAAATATTTATTTTCAAAAATATTAACAATTAATATTATTTTATATAATTATTTATTTTTTAAAAATAAATGTGATTCAACAAAATGTAAAGACGAGGAGCACAGTAATCCCTTCTTCCACTTGCGTAAAGCGATGCTCTCCAAAACGTTTATCGGCTCTTCCATTTTTCCAAGATAGTAAAATTTATTAAGAAATAAAAATCATACACCGGATTGACATTTTTAATCTTTCTTCTTCTTTTGTCTTCTTAAAAAAAAAAAAACCTACAACCTTATTAGTTGCTGCATGGCCCGTGAGACAGATACCAGCTAAAACAACAAAATTCGGCATTGATGTAAAAAATTTGTACAAACAATGTACATATATGAGTTGTTTAAAATTTATGAAAATAATGATGTCATAAAATTTTAAATAAAAATTCGTAATAAATTATAAATTCTAACAAATGGTGAGTTGGGAATGGACTAAATCTTGATTTAAATTCCAAATAAGAATAATGAGTATAACAATAGCATGGTGGATATAAACATGTTCACCCTGAATAAAGATATACACAAGAAATCGCTGGCTTGGTTTTGACATTTAATTCGTCCATTCATCAAATTGACAATTTTATTTTTAAAGTTGAATTTTTTTTTTCTTTTTTTGGGCCATTATCAACGTTTGCTGAAGGTGAGGGAATCATAATTGGCTCAATAGTTTCTCAATTAGTTAATAAGTCCTTGTTGCACCAGTAAAGTGAAAGAATGGGTCACTCAATCGACCCTATGTATATATATATAGATTTTTTTTTTTTTAAATATGAAAAGTTTCATACTGAATAACCTAATCAAAACCATAGACATGCTGCCTAAATTTGCCGGCTTATAAAGTTTTTTAATAACAATTGAGATGGGCCGAAGAGTATCATCATGTTATCATCAAAACAGATTCTATGGAAGCAATCCAAGTTATTCAGGGCCACTCTAGATAATTTGTGTCTAACAAATCTTTTTCAATTGATAATATAACTAATCCACTTAATCTTTCTTATAACATAGTTGATCTAAGGTAAATGTTTGGAGGAACATGATCATTTGTTTCATTAATATTTTGTTATATGGTTTCGTTATGTTCCAACTCTTTTGGATCAATTGCTTGTTCCTTTATAGAATTTTCGCCTAAATTATTTGTAGTGTCATTTTTTGGTTGCGGAGTTTCATTATGTTCAAACTCCTTTAGATCAATCACTCATTCATTTATGGAACTTTCACCTAAATTTTTTGTATTTGTATAGTTTCAATATGTCCCAACTCTTTTTGATCAATTACTTGTTCATTTATAAATTTTTCGTCTAAATTTTTTGTTATATTTTTATTAATTGTAATGAATTTGTCAAGAGTTCCTTTTTTAGATTGAATAAGATTTTCTTCTCTCTTTTTTTTCCCTAAAGTTTTTCATATCTAGATTCGTATTTTCTATTAGACACATTTGTCTTCTCTAAAAATAATCAAAAATAAATAAAAATAAAAAATGAGCAAAACACTAGAAATAATAAAAGTACAGAAAAATAGAACTTGATTTTTCACCTTCAGTGATAAATAGTAGGCATTAATCAGATGTGTAATTAAATTTCCTACAATTTTTTTGACATGAGAAAATTTTATTTAAATTAGAAATATAATAAAAAGAAAATATAAAAAAAAATTTAAATAATTTACCTTAATAATATATCAGTTTGTGAAGTTGTTGATGAATTAATATCATTGAGAGAATTGTAAAAGAATAAGTAAACAAAGCTCGTAGAATAGTGCACAGAGAGAGCTTTTTTTTTTGTTTTTTTGCTAGATAGAGAATCTATATCTATATATATTTATACTGTAAAATGGGTTTTGTAATGAGAATGGATGTGAGAGTTCCACTCAACTTCAATTTCTTATTTATTTTTTTTTTCAATTCAAACAACTAAGAAAAATTTTATTAACTAAGAACATCCACAATGCATGTGTTAAAGTTGTGTGTTAAATGAAAAAAAGTGTTAAAAGAGGGACCAAAAAATATGTGTTAAGAGTTTGTTAATTTAGTGAATGAATAGTGATATAATGGATGTGTTAAAGGATGTATTAAAGTGTGTATTAAATATATATATATATATATATCTATACGGTGGTGCTATATGCACCAATTAGTGTACATATTAGTGTACTATAACGCCCCAAAAAAAAATATACAAGGATTATAACAACAATCATGACTCTTAAGAAACACCAGAATAATCCCCAACACCTTTCATTACATGATTCCTGTGTTTATACAAAATAATCACACATGCAATTATACATTCAAGGAAGTCTAGCACATGAATCTATAGCATGTAGACTATTCCATCAAAATAAATAGATGCCCTTGAGAGCTTACAAGTTCCAAGGCTTAAGCCCGGTTACATAAAAATGGTCTCTTGGACCCATACATGAATAGCCTTTGGCTTACAAAAAAATTATAATCACAATCAAAATAGAGCCTTATGCTCTCAATACATACTTCCACGCCCTAGTTCGGCTGGTTCACAAAGTTTTTTCCTGCACTAAAATTCCATAGGGGTGAGTATAAACCCCAGTAGAGAATTCTTAACAAGGTATATACATTTATGCAAGATTCCTAGTATGAAATGCACATACCATGCTATATCTTAAAAAAAAGATTTTATTTACATCTTTTGAAAACCACCATGCACAATGATAACTTAAAATCTCTACAATTCAAAAATTTACAATTTAATTCAATGGGGTGGTAAATACGACTCAGGTAATCCTTAGGTTGGTGTCTGCAAATAGGCATAACTAGCACTACAAAAACCCCACTTTACCGGTTGCTAACCGGAAGGGAAGTGGTATCTCCTCCGCGCGTGTTTTCGGTCTTTCACCTCGGGCACTTAACCAATCTCATCTACACCTCCTATCCGGACCTACCAACGTATTTACCCCAAAACATTTCAATAAATTTCATTTCAAAAATATTCTTTTCTCCATGTAAACTTTTCCAAACTCAAATTCAAAATGTATAATTATCAATTGAAAGAGGATCTAATGCAATAATTAACAATGCCTCATAACAATTCTCCATTTTTAGTATCTCAACAACAATACGATGATAATCACATTTCCCATTTTCCTCCCTTCAATATTATTTAACAATATACCACCTGTTTAATTCAATCTATCAACACGTAGCAACCTTTCCACATCTTGTGCAATTCTCAACATTTTAGTCATTTCAAGACTATATGCAATGTTTTTGAACATCAACTTCCCAAAATCACAATTTTCATATTTCGTGGAACTCAACAATGTGCCAATTCATAACTACATATGTATATGCATTTAACAATAAATTTAAGTATGGTCTCCAAATCCTCATACATCCAGAAGTTTTCATATTTGCAAACAACAATATAAAATTTTCACTCACTCACTCCTTCATTTAACCCAAGAAAAATCCATAAATCCCCTACATTTTTTCAAAACCCCCAATTTCTAGATTTTTCACAAAAACCAAACATTTTCTCAACCCTTAGCAAAACCTCACTAAAAACATCATTCTTAAGCCAATGTGATTCAACTATTCAAGAGATTCTTTAAAAAGAAACAAAAGATGAATTTCTTTTACAAAGTCACTAATTTTTTGAGCCAAAAACCAATTTTTAAAATAATCAAAGAGGAACTCCCAAAATCAACCAAACACTTGCAAAACATATATATAACTCTAAGAAATTCTCTACCTCAAGTTCTTGGAGAGAAAAGAGATGAAATCCCCAAAAATCAACGATGAGAAAACTCGATCTTCACCACACACAATGTAGCTCTTAAGGAGCTCTTCAACTTTGATGAAGGAGCTTGGGTTAAAGATGCAATGGATCTAAGGAGATCAAGAGTTTGAAGAGCCATGGGGTAGGAAATGTAGAGAGAAGGGAGAGTAGTGTGTTTTTAGTGAGAGAGAAATATAGGAAAAGTGACATACACAGCCCAAAAAAAAGAAGAAAAAATAGAGTTTTCGGACTCAGGTCCGTCCGCACGTACGACACTTACCCCGCACGTGCGGAGCATGCCTCCCGCACATGCAGCACTGATCCCCGCACATGCGGCGCCTTCCCATACTTCCCTCCGCACTTGCATATTATGCAGTAGCCAAACCCAGAAAACTACTTCCTCACCACACGTGCGGCCCTCTCCCGCACGTGCGGCTCTGGCCCTCCAACCCATAATTTTCTCTGCTCAACTCCAGACATCCCAAACCCGACCTCGCACCCTCCGAAACGAGTGAAATTCAACACCAGAATAAACAAGAGCAAAATTTTGAGGAAAACTCCCGAACGCAACAAACTTGTGTGAGTGATTTTCTGACCACATTGTCAACTCAGTAATCAGCTGGAGAGTACTGGCAGAATAGATGGCACTTGGCTGACCTGCAACAGAAAGAGAAGATTCTGGCGGTGGTTTGTCCACCCGGGGGTACTCCGACGATCAAGTCAATATATCTCTCAAAAATAATCAATAATGCTAAGTTCACTGTTCTCAATATCAATTGCATACCTTAGACCCATCGGGGGTGCCTTTCTTTTATAGTTACCTTAATCCTAATCCCCATAGAAGCCTTGCTTCAATAGACTTCTGCTCAATGTTTATCCTAGACTCTTTAAGAGATAAAGATAAGCTCCCTAAGAGCTTTATCTTTGTCCAGGCTGAGTTCACTTCTCATTCTAGGATTCTTGTGCTTTATCCGCTTATCTCGGATTCCGATATCTTCGGAGATAGCCTCAGCCTAACCGAGATCACCTCGACGTCATGACCAGGACACGTGGCACCTCGGCTGACACATCGGTGTCACCTTGGCCACGTGTTGGGACTCAGAAAATATATCCCTACAACTACCCCCTAGGTTCTATTACCTCGGCATGGCATTCTGAGGTGATGGAACCTATATCGCTACTTCTTGCCAGTATGTCAGCTTAAAGTGTTTTAGCCGAGGTCATCATACAGGCCGACATGTCTTTTAAAGAACAAGAATTCCATTGAACTCCTTCACGCGTATGAGCTGTCATGCATCACAATTCAACCGTTTCAGCCACGTGTCTTTCTCTTACTGGATCGTACTTGGTACGTGCTTCTAAATCGTCTCGCGTATGTGTGCGCCATCTGACGCACACGTTGTTTTAGGCACATTTATTCTGTTTTGCCGCCGTTTCAAGTTTTAACAAAACTTTTTCCCTCTCTTCGTCGCTTCCCTTTTTGTTCAATCTTCTAGCTTTTTCTCTCTCTAGCTCTTAGCTTTCTCAAACCCTCCATTGTTCAAGCTTTCTTAGCTCTGCAACTTGCTCCGTTTACCACTTCCGGCGAGACTCTTGCTACTCCTTTCTTTTGCCGTCGTTCGCCTGACTTCGGCAAACTCAACACCGGCTTCCTTTGTTCTGGTAAGTCACCGTTCCTCCTGGTCTCAGTTTCTTGTTACCTTACTGAACTTTACTGTTTTACCTGCTGTCTTTGCAATCTTGTCCATATTTTTGATATTTCATCTTGTATCTTGTATTCCACCATATATTTGAACATGTTTGTGTCATGATTCTATTTTTACCCAAATCATCTTCTTGAAGATACACTGTTCACACACCTGTTGATTTCTGCCACTGTTCTTGGCCTGATACACCTGTGCAAACTTTTTGTCTTGATTTCTTGATGGCTTCATCACCATTCTTGATTCTGAAATGCATCCCTGTTTTTCTGTTTTTCAGATCCGTGCATTCAATCTTTGTTTCCTTAGATCTAGGTTTTGGGATTTGTTTATAGAACCCAAAAAGTTTTAGAAAACCTTGAACTCCTTCTTTTTGAAATCTAGCTCCCATAATTTTAGCTGATACCATGGGTATGTGGAAGCATAGGGTAGACACCCCAGCCAAATTAGAGCACTTATCACCATTCTTGATTCTGAAATGCATCCCTGTTTTTCTGTTTTTCAGATCCGTGCATTCAATCTTTGTTTCCTTAGATCTAGGTTTTGGGATTTGTTTATAGAACCCAAAAAGTTTTAGAAAACCTTGAACTCCTTCTTTTTGAAATCTAGCTCCCATGATTTTAGCTGATACCATGGGTATGTGGAAGCATAGGGTAGACAACCCAGCCAAATTAGAGCACTTTAGGCAGGAGTTCGAAATCTCGGCCGACGTTCATCTGAGGTTGGCTGAGGAGGATGACTCTATTATGCCCGATGTAAACCTCATGCCTTTCCCAGTAGTAGCGTTTATTGAGTGTGGACTTAGGTTTCCACTTGACCCTTTTTTCCGTGAAACCCTTCATTTTTATAGGTTGAACCCAATGCAGCTTGCCATCAATTCTTACTGAGTTATTAATGGTACCATAGCCTTAGCCAAACAAGAGAATGCTAGGATTACTCTTGCCGATTTCCAGTACTGTTATACCATGTGTCGCCTGAAATCGGAAAAATGCCATATCCATTACCTCAAGCCGAGGTCCACGGAATACAAAATCATTGCCAACCTCCCTGACTCCAACAAGGGAGCGGGGGATGATTACTTCATCGTTTCGGGTAACTGGGAGTTTTAGCCAAATGATGACCTCCATCTTTATCCCCTAAGTCGAACAGCTTTCAAGGAAGGAGTTGGTAAGGGCCACCCCTCACAAATTTTCTTGCTTTATTGCATAAAGTTTTCAACATTCTGCTCTAATGTCTACGCTTTTTTCTTTTTTGCAGCTCTCCCTCAGCCACCAAAGGGCTTCCGTCAGTCTTTCTTTCCCAGCAAAGACTTAAAGAAACTACTGAATTTGCCAGTCCACAAGCAGAAGGCCCCTCTGCTTCTCAACTTCATCCCCACTTATAAGTCGGCTCTTCCCGACGTCCCAAAAAGAAGAAGAAAAGCCTTTCTCCACCTTCTGCCACAACTCCACAAGTCGCGTCCACATGTCGGACAGACCAAGGATCAACCTCTGATCCAACTGAGCAGCCGTCAACCTCGGCTCCTTATCTGATCCCAATATCCCAGCGCCAACGTCGGCGACGAACTGTTTTTTCTTCGAAGATAGATCGCCAAAAAGCTGTCGCAAAAGACCTCTTAGCCAGCATCCTTTCTGACGTTGATGCTTAGCCAACACAAACCCAGCTTCCACCAAAGCAAAAAAGAATCAAAAAGGCTCAGCCGAAGGCAAAGGTGACTCAGGTTGATACTGAGGACACCTTGCCAATTTCCAAATTGGCTGAAAGCGAGAAGACTGCCTCTGTCCCCGAGAAGAGGTCTGCTGAAACACACCCATCCGAATCCACTAGATCAAAAAGGCCGAGGTCATCTTCTGCAATGACCTCGGGGTCTCAAAAGCATGATGCCCCCTGGGCCCCCAAAATCACACTGGAGGATAAACCAGTTAGGGCCAGTGATAGTACTGAAGATATTAACGTCGGCGTTGCCCTTAGTACCGCTCTGCTTCTTCCCGGCGATCTCGACCGGAACGTCGAGTTGAGCGAATATGAAAACTATGCTCTGATGCTCCAGCGCTCTGTTCAAGTGAGTGTCTTTATTTGGTAATTTTTTCTTTCTTTGTTTTTTTTATACTTTAGAAAATTTTGTAATAACTTCTGCTTTGTTGTATTCTTTCTCAGGCAATCCAGCATGCCCACTCCTTTTCAGTGCAATCCTTTGAGGCAAGGCAGGCGTTGGCTGATAAAAAGAGGGAGGTCTCTAGTCAACAAAAGACTAATAAAAACTTGCAGTCAATGATGAAGACCCTGGAGGATCAGGCAGAGGTCACTATCAAAGCCAAGGACGATGTCGAAGAAAAGGTTGGTGCTGCTGAGGCGATAAACAAAGTCCTTCAAGCCCAACTGAAAGAGGCCGAGGACAAGATGGCCGATGCCCAAAAGGAGCTTCAAGACGCCCTGGCCACCAAAGAGGCTGAAGTCAAGGTCGCCGACGAGAAGGCATATGCTGAGGGGGTGGCCGACGTTACGGCAGACAACGAAAAGCAGGTGAAGCAGGCATGCCACAGAGGCTTCACCCTTGGCTGGATGACTTTGCTGAAAAGGCTTGATGTCCCCGAGGACTCCCCCCTCAGGAATTCCTTCCTTTGTCATTCCCCCCAACTCCAAGCCAATCCGCCGACGACGACTCTGAGTCCGAGGAGGAGGTTTTGGTGAGGAAATCAAAAGACGTTGCTGCCCTCAAGTCTCTTCCTCAAAAATGAGCAAGTCCTAGACTTGACTCAAGATGAGGAGGTTGAGGAGGTTCCCAAGGAAGCTACCCCTGAGCAGGCATCATTGGACGTGCCTCTCGCCAACAGAAGCCTTGATCAGACCCTTCAAGAGATTGATGCTGAGCTTGCAGCTGAGAAGGTGGCCGAGATGTCCTCCTAGCAGTCTTCTGAGATCCAGACCCATCCTGCTAATGTTGCTGAGGAATCTTAGTTTTGATGTCTTTTTCCTTTGTTTTTTACACTTTGTACTTTGTTTTTGAGACAATGTAAACTCTTCATATGGCCGACGTGCCTTTTAATGAATACAACTTCCTTCTTTCTTGAATGTTTGCATGTTTGTCTTCCCTTTATTGCTCTTGTATGACTTTCATACTTAGGATAATTTTGTCTTCAAAAATGCTCCTTAGTCTTGTGCAGCCTTATCGGGGTGAAAACACTTTGGCTTTCATCGGCAAGTACATAAGTACTTGGCTTAATACAGCCTTTGCTTTAACTTGTAAATTTTTCTTCAAATTTCAACCAGTGTACACCGTCTCAGTTTGATTTCAACTTGTAAACTTTTCTCAAGTTTCAACAAGTGTTAAACATCGTTTGGTTTAACTTTAACTTGTAAATTCTCTCAGAATTTCAACAAGTGTTAAACATCATCTCGGTTTAACTTCTACTTGTAAACTTTTCTCAAGTTTCAACAAGTGTTAAACATCATTTCGGTTTAACTTCAACTTGTAAACTTTTTTCAAGTTTCAGCAAGTATTAAACATCATTTCAGTTTAACTTCAACTTGTAAACTTTTCTCAAGTTTCAACAAGTGTTAAACATCATTTCAGTTTAACTTCAACTTTTAACTTTTCTCAAGTTTCAACAAGTGTTAAACATCATTTCTCTTCTCTCTGCCCCCTAATGTGAACCTAAGTTCCCCTTGGGTTCTCATTATACATGTATTCCAGAAACCACGTTACGTATCTTTATTAGTCATAAGGCCTCGTTTGGCAACAGGCTAATTTAGAAACTTTTTGGCTATTTGGCTAAAAAAGTAGGTAAAAAAAAACTTATATGTTTGGGATGACTTTTTGGCTAATTACGAAAAGATGTGCAAAAAGTAGAGAGAAAAGAAAATCTTTGACTTTTTAGTATAAGTTGTTGGCTTTTTGGCTAAAAATATAACTTTTTGGCTTTTTGGCTAAAAAGGTAAGTCCCCAAACGGGGCCTTAAAACTTTATTTATTTATTTCGGCAAATGACAAAAGAGCAAGCCTTTAATTATTTACTTTGACAAACACCTCAATATTTGCTCTTATAAAAAACTTCCAACTCTTTTTCCTCTTCTTTGGCTAAGCCCGAGCCGAGAAGAACGAAGCGTTCTTCATCCTCTTCCAGGATGAGGATTTTTTTCAGTGTTTCTTCATTCTTCTCGGCAGGTTCCTTGCCGACATCCTCTAGGACCTCCACGTCCTCGCCTTCGATCTCTGCCTTCTCTCTCTGCCTTCTCTGGTTCTCGAATGCTGCAGGTGGATTTCATTGCTGCCATGGAGCAATTCTTTGCCTGTAGCTGATCTCCTCTGATCTCTTCAATCCCATGCTCTGTTGGGAACTGCAATAGTTGATGCAATATTGAGGGAACTGCCCCCATTGCATGCAACCATGGCTTTCCCAAAATGATGTTGCAAGGGGAGAGTGTGTCAATTACGGTGAACTTTGTTGTTATCTTCCTGGTGCCTGCCTGTACCGCCAAGCTGGTTGTTCCTAGTGGCCATGTCGGTGTTTCATTAAACCCGACCATTGGGCTATTGGATTGCTCCATATCGTCTGAGTAAAGGCCAAGCTCCTTGTAACACCAGACGTACATGATGTCACAAGAGCTGCCTTGGTCAATCAGGATGCGCTTTACTTGGCATTCCCCAACCTGGAGGGATAGTACCAAGGCATCATTATGCGAATGCTGCACTATCTCAAGGTCGGCTTCAGAAAAGGACACTACTGGTCCTTGGCACTCCTCTGCCCAATATCTCTTCTCCCTGACTTGGTAGACATGCTGCAAGTGCTTCACCTTCTGGGTCTCCCCCCTAATTTCGTTATCGTTAACCTTCGAGTGAATTACATTAATTACCCGAGGTCCTCCTGCTTGAGGTTGCTGTGCTTGGGGAGGTGGAGCTGCTGTCGCCTGAGGCAATCTTGCATGTTCTTTCCTTGTCCTGGCTTCATCGACAAGGTCTCTCAGATGGCCTTGCCTCACCAGGTCCAAGTGTGTTTCCAGGGCTCTACAACCCTGAGTCATGTGCCCATCTTCATTATGGTAAGCACAATGTCTGCCAAGGTTTCTTCCCATAAACTCTCCTGGTGCCCTTGTTGGTGTTCTGAAATAGGGTTGATTCCGAATTTGGTCCAGGACTTTGTGAATTGGGATTCGGAACGCAGTTGTCACTACCTGTGTAGCCCTCAGTTCTGTCTCTTGCTTGCTTAATCCATTGTTACCTCGGCCTCGTTTTGGCGAGCCGTTTCTTTTCTCTTCCTTTGTTTCCTTAGCCCCCGACGTGTCTTCCTTGGCTCTGGCATATTTCTCGATTCTCACCATGAGCTCTTCCATGCTTTTTGGAAATGTCTTTGCCAAAGACTTTCACAGTGGATAGTTGTCTTTTAGGCCATTCTTGAAAGATACGACCGCCACCTCTTGATTGCACTTGGGTATTTGGTTGAATACCTCGTAGTACCTTTTTACGTAGGCCCTAAGGCCTTTATCCTTGCTGATCTTCAGAGCCATCAATGCGTCCACCCTTAATGGTTGTAGCTTGTTTGTCACGAACCTGGCCACAAACATCTCGGCCAAGCCTTCCCAGGTCTTCACACTTCCCTTTGGCAGTTTGTGAAACCAATCTGATGCAATCTCCCCGAAGGATGAGGGGAACACTTTGCAGAGCAACGGCTCATTCCCACTATACAATGCCATTGAGTTCAGGTATAATCCAACGTGGAAGTTGGGGTCTGACTTACCATCTTATATTTGGAACCTCGGTATACTGAATCTTTTCGGCGCCTCAAATTTGTCCAACTCCATTGAGAATGGTGTTCTCAGTTTATCAAGGGAGTTTACCTCGGCATCGGAATTTTGTTGCTTCCTCTTGAAGTAATCTCTTAAGTCCTCCTTTGTCCGCCCAAGAGCTCGGCTATCCCCTGATCTCAATCTTTTTGGTGCACTACTTTTCAGCTTCGTGGTGAGTCCTCTTCGACTTTTCTCCATTAGTTGTGTCGAAGCACAACGCCTGCCTCTGAACATGCCGATGTTCTTTGGGGTCTGCCTCCTTTTTGTGATACATCCTCCGTGATTCTTCCCTTCTTGATGCTCCTCGTCCGACTTCCATGGAAGGTCGGTGAGAGCGTATTTTGCTCCTGGTGTGTTGAGGGGCTAGTAGGATTGGTTTCTGCCCTCCCTTCTGGGAATCTGGAATCGGCGTGTCCTGCTGCGGGAATGGTGGCTGCATGACGTTATTTTGTATCATAAAATTGACGACCGATTGCAGGTCTGCCAATTTGCTTGCCATCTCTTTTACTTCTTTGTCCCTTCGCAGGCATCTATCCTTTCATACCTGGAGGTCGTCCTCGTTGTAGTATCCGCTTTAATCTGATTTCTTTTGCACGTCGCCATCCTGGCCGACGTTTTTCTTGCCGTGAATCTGGTTCTGAGTCTCCTCATTGCGACTATCTTTTTCCACGTTTGGGTCAACGTGTTTTCCACTCCTAGTAGGGATTTCGTCCCCAACCTTATCCTTTTGTCGGTCACTGGCCATCTATTATCCTTTCTTTCCCATAGACGGCGCCAAATCGTGTGAGTGATTTTCTGACCACACTTCCAACTCAGTAATCAGCTGGAGAGTACTGACAGAATAGATTGCACCTGGCTGACCTGCAACAGAAAGAGAAGATTCCGGCGGTGGTTCGTCCACCCGGGGGTACTCCGACGATCAAGTCAGTATATCTCTCAAAGATAATCAATAATGCTAAGTTCATTGTTCTCAGTATCAATTGCGTACCTTAGACCCATCGGGGGTGCCTTTCTTTTATAGTTACCTCAATCCTAGTCCCCATAGAAGCCTAGCTTCAATGGACTTCTACTCAGTGCTTATCCTGGACTTTTTAAAAGATAAAGATAAACTCCCTAAGAGCTTTATCTTTATCCAGGCTGAGTTCCCTTCTCATTCTAGGATTCTTATGCGTTATCCGCTTATCTCGGATTCCAATATCTTCGGAGATAACCTCGGCCTAACCGAGATCACCTCGGCGTCGTGACCAGGACACGTGGCACCTCAGCTGACACGTCGGTGTCACCTTGGCCACGTGTTGGGACTCAGAAAATATATCCCCACAAAACTCAAACAATTAACAAGGTTCCAAGTCAACCCGACACCCCAACAAGACAAACCCAAAGTTAAATGAGGGAAAACGAAACGAGTAGCGCACCCGGTCATCACATGTACCAACTAGTGTTATGATATTATTAATGACCACATTTATTATACAAACTACAAATATCAAAAACCATACAAATGATGTCACATCATCTGTTAGTGCACTAGTATGTATATTAATTGGTACATATAGCATTATTCATATATATATATATACATATATTTATATTTATATATAATAAATAAAGTAAATAAATAATTTAATTTAATCATCATTTTCTTAGCCCAAAAAAAATCCCAACAAATAAAAAAAAAAAATCAGTTGACCGCCAGTTGACCGGCCGAACGTCCAGCCAGTCAACTGGTCAGACCAAATTTTTTTTTTTTCTTTTCTCTTTTCCGAACGTCTAGGGTGAAATTTTGGCGGGACATCTGGGGGGACTTCCAGCAAGACGTTCGGGCAGACTTCCCCAAGGCACACATCTCTTTTTCATTCGCTAGCTAAACCGCTCGTTGCAATTAACACACACATTAACTTCTGACACTAACACACACGTTAGCAGCTCCATTGCAGCCCCAAACAACACCCTAAGCTAGCCAAAACTTGGCATCTGACACTAATGCACAGCTTTGTGTGTCCATTGTGGATGCTCTAACACCCATTTAACCATATAGAAATAAAATTATAATTAGTCCATGATTTATGAATTTTAAAAGAAAAATATTCATAGTACATATTTGTTTTGTTATTAAATATGGGAAGTAGTTCACCAGAATAAGAAAATAAAGATGTCAAATTTAAGATTGACTTCTTATGTAGATATATTTCTATTTTTGCATACGCAGGATTTTTCTTTAGAATAAATTTTTAAATCTCTTATTGTCACCCAAAAAAAAAAAAAAAAAAAAAAAACCTTACAAATTGCAAAAATCTTTGTTACACACAAAATTAAAAATAATAAAATATTTTAGAAAAATTTATCTCTATTTATATCTATTTGTAACAAAGAGCTTTTCCATGGTTTCAAAATTCTATATCTAATTTCTTGATTTTTTTTAATTTTAAAAATTTTAAAAATTCTATTAGGTAATTATTCTATGATTTATTGCTTTCAAAAAGAGAATATACTACTCTATTTTAAAATTCAATTAAAAAGTGTACACTTTTATGGTAAATTCCATAATTTACGATTTTGATTTCCTATTATTCCATATTTATTTATATTATACATTTTGTACCTCTATATATAGTATAGACGTAATCGTTCAAAAAAATGTAATAAAAAAATAAAAAAACCTAAAGCATGCAATCAATTTAAAAACCATAAACAACCGTTGCAGCTATACTACTAAAAGATTTCAATCTATTCTTTACCATGAGATGGCATCAACATCTATATCAATTGTTTTATCAATTTTTCTTGTGTTAACCCATGAGCTTTTACAATATTTTTATGATTGTAGCATTTGAGAGTTTTAGTTTAAATTTATATGTTTATTTTTTGTTATATATATTATACCAGTCAAAGAAAGTTTGATGATACAATGATGAATTTACCACCCAAAAAAAAAAAAATTTGCATGTTTTAATTGTAATTCCTCCCAAAAAAACAAAAACAAAAACAAAAAAAATTGCATGTTTTAATTGTGATTCCTCCGATTTTAATTTTAAGTGGTTTGTTTTGATTATTTTCTAAATTCACTACTTTAAGCAAAACTTATTATGATGGTCACTCAGGTTGACAACATGTAAGTTTTTTTTTATTTGTTTGTTTGTTTGCGTTTTTTTCTTTTTTTTGGTTTAAATTTTGTGTGTTTATATATATATATATATATTGGTGGTTTCAATGTAGAGCTACAAATCATTTGGAATTTTTCATGGAAGTCCTTGAATTGTGAATATCTAACCATATTACCTTTTAGTTTTGGAAATACCCATTATTTCAATAATTTTTTTTTAATAATTGCCTTCTTTTTTTTTTCTTTTTCTTTTTCTTTTTCTTGCTTTTTTAAAACTACTTGCAATCTTTGAACATTTTCCTTGTAAATGGCTTGACATATGCATTGGTTATTTAGTCATCATACATATGATATTATAGGTGCATGACTCTGACCATTATGATTTTTGTTTATTTTAATTTTTTTTATGAAGACAAATCGAATGACTTACTTAACCTAAATATTGTAAAATTGTTTTATATACAAAATCTTATAAGATAGAGATAGGAAAATATAATCAAGACATACTAATGTTTTTTTGAATTATTTAATTATAGAAACAAAATGATTTTTTAAATTGACTTTAAGATTTTATTGATGTGATGTCCCGACTCCTTTAAAGCAATTGACTGTATTTTTTGAAATCTTTGTCCCTTTGTGTGTCTTCTTCATTGTTAAACCTCTTGAAGCTTGTATTGTTATCCATTCTCTTTTGTGGTTGTTCCATTAGGTACATCCTTGTGTATTCCGAGACGTCCTCTTGTACTTTTGGGTATTGGGGAGAAACTGGGAAGGTTGGCCAATGTTTTGGTAGATCTTAATCTCACTTCTAGGTTGAGACCGCTCGAGCAGTGAATTCGACCTTCCAGTATTTTGGTTTGCAATCTGAACTTCTGGGATCATGAATTCTTCGCTCGAGCGAAGAATATATTGCTTGAGCGCTCTTTTACAAAGAGGTGTGGAGCTTCTAGGAGTGGGTGTTCTTGGCTCAAGCACAAGTTTCGTCGCTCAAGCGGTATTTCAAATTTGGACTGTTCGCTCAAGCGCACAATTGGTCACTCAAGCGGTCTGTCGTCTGTCAGCTTCGAAAATTTAATCAAATCACTTCAAAAGTTGAGCCTTACATACTTTTCCATCACTTTTCACTTCACGTTCTCTCTAGATTAACTCTCACTCTCTTTTCTCTCATCTCTCTCTAGAAAGCCTCCAACCCACTTCATTTACTCCCAGATCCCTCTCTACCTATTGAGATTTCAACCTTGGTGCCTTAATGAATTTTGAAGAGCTCGTCGAGGGCTACATGGTGTACAGTGGAGATTGGATTTTAGCGTCGTTGGTTTCGAAACTTCCATTCTTTCTTCTCAAGCTCTCAAGGTAGAGTTCTTTGAGTTATATATATGGTTTTTAGCACATCTTGTCCCTCTCACTATGTTTCCTAGTGTAGATTGATCTTTAGATGTTAAATCTAGAAAATATTAGGGAAAATGTATTCTCCCTTATGATTTGGTCCAAAACAAATTATTTTGGGTATACTATGAACCATTTGGGGATATTGTTTGTAGTGTTGTGCGAATAAAGGAAAATCCTATTTTGATAAAACCCTACCTTTTGGCAAATTTTGGAGAAAAGTGAAATTGATGTGATATTTATGAAATTGATGATAAATCTCTAGAGAATATGAAGAAAACTTTCCGGGTTGTTACATTGTTGAAGCATGCATGAAAGGAAGTGAAAATTTTTGTTGAACAATTATGGAAACATGGGATGTGCATGTAGGCACATTGGAAAATTAAATGATAAATATTAATTATGAATATGTGGGAATCTCACATGTCACATGGATTTGTATTTTGTTATGATTTAGAAAATGTTGAATCATGGAAATTATACTTGAACAAAGATGAGAGACGTTGGTAATATTGTATAAAGTAGATAATTATATATAGCCTATTCTCATTGATTCATTTGCATTATTTTGAACTTTGTTCACCGGCGATCATAACTTTGAAATAAATCCTTGATTTTGAGAAAGCCAATTGTTGTTGATGAAAACATTTCGGGATAAATATGTTTGGTAAGTCCGATTAGGGGGTGTAGATTGGAAATTAAGTTGGTCTGAGTGTCTTTGGTGTAAGACCAGAAACATGCACGTGTGGGTGCCTAAGCCCTCCGGTTAGTAATCGGTAAGGTAGGATTTTGGTAGTGCTTGATACACTTGTAGACACTAACCCTGGAGGATTACCGGAGTCGTATTTATTACCCCACTGTTTAACTCTTGTTTTTCATAATAATAATGAATCTTGAATAAGATATTGCATGAATTTTTAAATGAATGTAAACATTTGACATTTGATCATGAAATGGCACCATATTTGCATACTTATGAGATTGCTTAAAACATATATACTGTAATAACCCTCATTTTGACTTAGTCATACTTGCATACATTTATAGACGGTCTTGTGTTAACATTTACATTTGCAAATCTTGCCTTGTTTTGCTTGAATGATTGCTTGCATACTTTGTTCTAGCCTGGTGTGTTGCCGAGATCGTCTTAAGCCTAGGCACCTTTGAAACCTTTGTTACTTAGAACTATCTTGGAACCCCGTTGGTTGACCTCCATCTTCGCCCTGGCATATTGGCCGAGATGTCACCATCTAGGCCGAGGTGCGCGTTGCCTAGGCCGAGATGTGCATCATCTGGGCCAAGATGTTAATATCTAGGCGTTCTAGACCCTTGATCCTTGCATGAGTGATTTTGTTCCTGGAATGGTATGACCTAGACCGAGGTGTGGCACACCTAGGCCAGGGTGTGGCACAGTTTAGTCAAGTGTTGTCCTTCCAAGCCGATATCCTTGCCCCTTGATTGCCGGAGTCTTATTGTTAGCCGTTGTCGTTACTTGCCGGTGTGTTCGTGCCGCCTAGCTTGTTGAGTATGCTCTGTCTTGGTCTTGTCTTGTCAAGTCAGTCACCTTTTTGAGTTGACCGAATCGGCCGATGCCACGTGTCCCGACAGAGGGATTAAGTCAGTGTTTGTCATGTGAGGCATTTCATTTTGTATCAATCTTGCCTTTTTAGAGAGAGAAGCTCTAGTTAGAAGGAGGAGAAGTTTGAGCTAGAGAAGGTGGCTTCCAAGCTTGATCGTTAGAGCTTGAGCCGTTAGATTCGAGTTTTGAGGTTAGAATCCTAACCTATTCTTGTTGTTCTTCTTCATCATCTAGCTGCATTGCACGATCAAACTTGTTTTGCACACCATTCATCGATTTAAAGTTGGTTTTAGAAAGAGAAAACGGTTTTCATGTGTTTTTGAAAAAAAGCCTCGTTTGATCCGAAAGTTTGCATCGAAGCTCATGCATTTGTGTTTGTTTTGACAAGATCATTGAGTGTGAGTACCCAGGTCCACGTTTTTGGTAGTTATAGCATGAAATCTCAGCTTTTGTATAACAAGTTTTGATCTTTGCATCCATCTTCATCATGTTCATGTTCTTCAAGTTCTTCATGCTCATGTTCTTCATGTTTATCAGAGGGAAACCCAGGTTTTCCCCGACTTCACTTTTGAATGTGGCCATCGAGGGTACACCTCAGCAAGGAGGTGTGGTACCTCAGCCTAGATCTGGTAATTGCCAGCGTGTTTTCCAGTATAAGAAACTGTGTTTTGATTCGATTTCACTTAGTTTTTGAAGAATACCGAGGTCATTTGCATGTGTGCTAGATTTGTTTTGAGTAGTGCATTCAATAGACTTTGCCATATGTTTGTCAGGACTTGGACTTGCCCTGACCCCGACGTTTGAAGAACAAGGTGAGTGGTATTGTTAATAAAGCTATGTTATACGTTTTGATAAAGACCTTGCTTTGTCTTGTTTTGAAAGTGTTTGTAAAGCATGAATAATTGTCCCTGTTTTGAATATCAAGTATGAGTTTATCTTGATGTCCTTCTTAGAAAGTCCCTTGTGCTGGAGGACTCTAAACTTTCGCAGCACATCTTGTTTTGAAAGTCCCTTGTGCTGGAGGACTCTAAACTTTCGCAGCACCCTTGATTTGTACTCTAGTGTTAAAGGGCTACGGGCCCTTGTAACATAGGTCCCTCGTGTTGGAGGACTCTAAACTTTCGCAGCACATCTTGTCTTGAAAGTCCCTTGTGCTAGAGGATTCTAAACTTTCGTAGCACCCTTGTTTGAGACGCCTATCTTGCTTTACCTTGTTTTGCCACGGACGGTTACTGCGTGGATATCTTTACCAAAAGGTTATTATTTGTAATATGTGATGCTAGTAAGTATCCCTTGAAACTTTGAAGATTTGTTAGATGGACGGGGTCCGTTCCTTGTTATATATATAAAGTTTTGTCTTATAATGTTTTGAGAGGACTTCAGCTATTATTCATGCAAACCCCTTTATTACTTATACCATTCACTGAGTTTCCAAGCTCACCCTCTCTATATATATGTAGGTGATGAACAAGAAGGCGGTGACACCTAGGTGTGATTTCTGGAGCTTGTTTTGGGTTTTGATTATGTCGGCTTAACCTGCATGTTATGTTGGCAGTCTTGAAAATCATGCTTCTCGACTTGTAATATTTGTATTTCGAACACGTCGGCTGAGAAGCCTTTTGATCAAGATGTATGTTTTTGTATGATTGTTATGTCGGCAAAGAAGATGTCGGCAACCTGGCAGACTGTATTCTTATACTTGTAATTCGTACAATTTGTTTATGTTGGCTTGAGGAGCCCTTTGCTAATACGAAAAATGTAACTTGCATTCTGCTTTGTTTGTAATTAAGTTATAACCCATATGTAAATGGTTGCTATCTCATTTGACTTAAGCACAGCTCTTATGTACCACTTGTATTTTAAATTTTGCTTCCGCACTTGTGAGCCCCATATGTTTATACTCTGAATGTGTGTGAATCTTGCAAGCTGGCCTTCAGTAATCTCGGATTACTGGCCATCACGGCACCAAACTACTAGGGGCTGTTTGCGGTCTTGACATATACGTTGTAAATATATCTCTACTGGGCTTTGTGCTCACCCCTAGTGGATTTGTGCAAGACAAGATGCAGTGTTTCCGCCTAGTTGAAGGTATGGAAATGTGTTGAGAGCAAGAGAATCTCCTCTTTGTGTGATGTTAATGCAAGCCAAGGGCTTTATGTGTTGGGTTGTTAACCTTTTTGTGTAACTAGACTTAAGCCTTGGAATTTGTAGCCTCAGGGCATTTACTTATTTGTTCATTTCTTTTTCTTTCTTATAGTTGCACATGCTATGTGAGAGGGGGATTTATACCCAAAAGACAACCTAAGACGGGGGGTGAATTAGGTTTTTACAAATAAAAATAATAATACCCTAATAAAAATTATGACTAGCATAATAGATAAATATAGTTGATGAAATAAAAATAATTAAAACAAGTGTTTTAACAACTACGTCAATTAATGATTTTAGCACAATAAAAATATGAAATATAGCTATGATAATTTAAATAAAATAAAGAGATAAGGGATAGAGAGACAAACAAATTTATAGTGGTTTCGTTTCAACTCGGCCTACGTCCACTCCTCAAGTTTCACTTGAGATTTTTCATTATTCTCTAGCTTCACAGGGTGCTAGCAACCTTTTCACAGATGGAGCAATCCTCCACATATTTTACACTCTTACAAGGTTGAAAAGAAGGTGTTTTTACTTTCACAGAAAGCTACCAGAATTATCTCGCAAAGATAGATATAAAAAATGAAGCTTTGATTTTTCTATAAATCTCACACAGGAAAGATGAGCTTAATGCTATAAGGCTCAGTGTATAATTTCTGAGAGAGGATGTAAGCAAAAATTGAAGAACACTTCTCAGAGAATTTTTCAGAGAATATATGTGAGTGATTATAGATTAAAGAATATTTTCTGGTTTTTTTTTAACTTGTTTACATTAGAGGCTTTGGTATATATAATGAAACTTATAGCCGTTTATAGTCGTTGTATTCATTTGAATTTATAGCCGTTTATAGCCGTGGTAATCCATCATTACGAATTTGAATATCTTCCACTCCATCATTACAAATTTGAATATCTTCCACTTGAACCTTTTGGACTGCTACTATGCCGGGCTGTTTGAACATTTGTTTTTGGGCTGTTTGAACTCCTGATTTAATCAAATAACTATAACAAAAAGCATTTTTGGCGACATTTTTTAGCAACCAAACAAAATTTTAGTTGCCGAAGACACATAATTGGAGACAGAATATTTATGGTCTCTAAAAGCTAAACATTTGGTGACGAATTCAATTTTTTGGTCACTATTGAGTTTGGCGCCAAGTGAAAATTCTACGCGGGAGTGCTAAAAAATTTTCGGCGACCAAATTTATTTTTGATGACAGAAATTTTAGTCGCCAATTGTATTTATTTGGCGACAAACATTATTTGGTCGCCGAAAATATGAATAATATTTATGGCAACCAAATTAATTTGGTCACTAATGAATTATTTGTTTTTACCCTAATTTTTTATTACCAAAAATAATAAACTAAATATTTTGGGTGAATAAAGAATCAATTCACCTTCACTTCTCCATTTCATTTTCTCAGTCTATCAGAAACGCATAGCATGGGTATGCTCTTCTTCTTCTCTTCTTCTTCTTCTTCTTCTTCTTCTCTCTCCCTCTCCTTCTCTCCCTCTCTCTCTCTCTCCTTCTCCCTCTTGCTCTCTCGCGCTGCCGAATGCAAAATGCATAGCAGCATTGGATGGTAACAGATCGTGACTCTCTGTTTGGGTCACTGCCCTCTTCTTTTCTCTATCTTTGATATTCTGAATGTATTCCCTCTCCCTCTCCCTCTTGCTCTCTTGCACCGCCGAATGCAAAGGGCACAGAAACACTAGGCGATAGCAAATCGCAACCCTCTGTTTCGGTCACTGCCCTCTTCTCTCTTTCTCTAGATTATTGGCCTGAATGTGACTTTTATTCAATCGAAGGTGGATTTGAGATTTCTTAATACTAAAGTTTTGAATTACTCTCTCTTTTGTGTACACGCATATATTTCTGTATTGTATGTGTATATGTTAATTGAATGGTGAGTATGTTCGATACTGTTTGTGGTATTGTTCGATTAGTTTTGTTGCACTATGAATTGATTTCATTGAATAATCAAGCTTTTGATCTTCTATTTTTCTTTGTATTTTAGAGTTTTCGAAATTGAAATCAATGGATTTGAGATTTCCTAATACTAAAGTTTTAAATACATACATATATATATATATATATGTTAATTGAATGGTGAGTTTGTCCATTGTGTTAGTGATTGATTGTTGCACTATGAATTGATTTATAATATTGAATAAATTGAATTTTTGATCTTTTTTCTGTGTATTTCAGAGTGCTCAAAATTGAAATCTAAGATTTTCTAATACAAAAGTTTCGTATAACTCTCTCTTTAGTAAATGTGCTTATATATGTTAATTGAATGGTGACTTTGTCCAATACTGTTTGTGTTAGTGATTGATTAGTTTCCTTGCACTATGAATCGATTTATAATATTGAGTAAATTGAATTTTTTATCTTCGTTTTCCTGTGTATTTAAGAGTGTTCGAAAATGATTTCATTGTGTCTACATCATCTTCAATTGAGACTTTTTATTGTTGAAGGGTTTTTGAATGAGCATGTGAAGAGGTTTAGAGGTAGAAAAAGGGAAAAGTGAAGAAAATAGGTAGTGGCATCATGATGAGTAAAGTAAATAGCAAAATTCTATCTTCTTCTAATGAGATTAGAGTAATGTTGATGCTTTGTTTAGAGTAATTTTGATGCTTCTGCTAATTTAGCCTCTTGGTTTTTAATTATTACTTTGGAAAAATGGAAGGAATTGATATGCAATTTGAAATTGGTCATATGACAACGGTTTGTTTTTTTTGGGGGGGGTCATTCTCTGTTTGTTTTTTTAGGGATGGGGAGGCGGCTTTGGACTTGAGATAATTAATCCAATCCCATATGATAGTACAAACAGAGTTTTTTTTTTTTTTTTCGCTGGTAGCTTTTGACTTGTATGAAGCCATGCCATCTAATTTAACTCCATCTGCTCAAAGTGTACCATCTACAAATGCTCTACACATCTAGGCTACACCATCCAAAAATGCAACTACTACTCAGGCTTTACCATCTACAAATGCAACTACTACACAGGCTACACCATCTGCAAATGAAGCTACTACCGAGGGAAGGGCATAGTCTTCCCTTGATTAGGATAAAACAATGGGTAAAACTCATATTGATATTAGTTTGAGTAGAGAGATTTTTTAAGTGATTTTTATCCAAATTTAAATTTGATATAGGTTTTGAGTAAAGAATTGGAGATGCCTTAGGTTTCAAGTATACATAATATTAAACAAGGTTCTGGCTCTGTTGTAGGTTATGAATCCACTTAGCCCCCAGTTTTACTACAAATTGGTTTTTTCAAATTCATGGGCTTTTGTTTCAATGAAGAATTAAACAACACAGATAAGTCAATGCCTAATCCAATCCCAGCTTGCATCCACCATAGCTTTTAAAAGGGAAGATGTTGGATCCTTTTTCTTCCGTAATTTCTCTTGGCAATAAATTTCCTTGCTTTATGGGCTCACAGAAAGTGTTAGGAGTTTATAGCAATCTTGAAGTGTTAACAGATTGTCAGAAGACAGATACAAGTAATTAAAGGAAAGGATTTTATTAAAGTGCGATTGTAATGAAAGATTATCTTTAACAGGTTCATATACAGGTTCTGGGAGTTGGTTCATGACCTGGAAATCTTTAGGTCCCTTAAATTAATTGAAACCTACATGAACAACAAAATGTTCTTGTGTTTTGAATATGCTTAAATCTGACATAGGATCCTTCTTAGCATAACCTCTTATGAGGGAAAGCTTGTTTTTATCACATTTGTGGACATGTATATGAACAAGTCTGTTACAATCATTTTAACGGTTTAATGCTGCCTTATAGGTTAGAAATTAGGAATTACTTGATATTTCTTTGATGCAAACATGGATTAGGGAGTATTATTTTGATGTTAAATTTAGTAGATATATAGGAACACCTGGGATAAAATTGAGTTCCTTCATATCTCCTCTTGTTTTTTTGCTCTGCGTATTCAATATTCTCCTATAACTGTGTTGGCTATTAATCATCCATGGTAAAATAGAGTTTTTAGAAGCGAACATATTAAAGAACTCATATCTGTACATCTTTGCTTGTTCCCTTCTTCAACATCTTTATGATTTTTTCTATTTAAATTAAAATTGCACAGTAAATAATGAGATCTTATTAGTTTTTCCTAGTTTGCAGTGGTGCTTTGTAGGTTTCATTATAGTTTTTATATTCTATCATCAAATAGGCCACAATGTTTTCTCCAGTTTTGTGAATTTAATCTATCGTAATTGCATTTTTCAGGGACAAATGCCAATGTTTCTGCAAATAATGGGGCAAATGCTCAACAAGGAAAGAGAGAGACTTCCTTTTGTAACTCGGGCCCTTTGAAGGACAATGAACGTTGAGATCTCAACTGTGCTGTAAAGGAGTATTTGCTTTTAGCAGGATACCATCTTACAGCAATGACATTTTATGAAGAGGTATGCAAATTGCAGCTTCTTCTTCTTCTTCTTTTTTTTTTTAAAAAAAAAAAAAAAAAAAAAAAAAATCTGTCATGATTTGATATATGACTTTGGACTCTAAAAGATGGTGACTGCTGTTGATTGGTCAATCAATGGACATAAAAGGCAAAAATGTGACACAAAAATTTAACTGAGTACCTATACAAAAATAGTTGTACTTGAATAAATTTATGTGTATTCTTTTGATTCTTCCATGAGTAAAGAGTATTATGAAATAGATCCTTTATAATGTTGCATATGTAGTTGGCTTGCCCAGGAAAGTGGTTCCTAATCTTAACAACCTCCTGTGTTGATCAGCGGGGTTTGCTCAGCTTTTGAAATACTGGTTTAACTAATCTGATGTAAAATAATTAATTTTTCATTTGGTATTTGGTCTCTTATGTCGTGGTGGTGTATATTCTTGTGTCTCTAGAAAATATATTTACAATAGATTGTAGGTTCTAGCTCAGCACATGAACACTGTTTTTACTTTTCATACATGCCAAGTTTTAACTGGTGAATCACGTGTTACTCTTTGATTTTGATATATTAAAATTTTGTAATTCACCGTAGGAAAATTTACTCCTAATTTGTTCATCTATAACGTGAAACCAATGTTTTCAGACCAAGAACTTTATTATTAACATTTTAACATTGTAAATTTTTTCATATGTTTGACAGATTGGCAATGGATGGAACATAGTTCGAGGAGCATCAAACGATTACTTTTTGAATTTTTTGATATATTTTGTCATAGATTTTTGTTATGAATTTGCAAGCTTAGAAGTTTTTTTGGAATTACATATGTTTGAAGTTAGGGATTGTAAGGGATTTGTACTTATATTGGATGTTTTGGATTTAATATTTTGCTTATATTTAATATGCTACTACTTTTGAATTAAGTTTATATTTTGGATGTTTTACACAAGTGTGTTAATTTAAATTATATTTTGCTTATGTTTATAGGTTTATGAATTATGTACAGAACATAGAAATTGTAATTTTTTTTTTTTTATAAATAATGAATTTTGGTGACAGGTTTTGTAGTTGTAAATTTACTTTTGGCGACACTTTGTTCCTGTTGTTGAAAGTCTCCGTGAATAATTTTTTTAGCGACCCAAAAATTGATTGGTCGCCAAAAGTTTTAACATTCAACAACTAATTCATTTAGTCACTGAAAGATATTTTTAAAGACGCATTTATATGTCACTAAAACCTAACATGTCATCCGCTTAAGGCTACTTTTAGTGACTAAATGTTAATTTATGGCGACGAAATTTTAATCTTTTGGCGATGGAAATATTTGGTCGCCGATTTTTTTATAAGGTGACCAAAATTTATTTGGTCGCTGAACCATTTAGTGACAGGGCTTTAGCGACCGATTTTGTTGATGTCGCGGATACTTTCAGCAACCAAAATTACACTTTTGGTGACTAAAAAAAAGGTCGCTAAAAGTGTTTTTTTTTTTGTAGTGAATATTAAATACATTCTAACAATATTTCGGATAAAGGTTTAGGTGAGAAATAATGGGACAAAATAAATTTTGATTCTATTTTTCTCTTTCAAATAAATTAAAACATAAAATCATCAAAATAAATGTTAATTCTATTTTTCTCTTTTAAATAAATCATCAAAATAAATTTTGATTCTATTTTTCTCTTTCAAATAAATCGTCAAAATAAATTTTGATTATATTTTTCTCTTCCAAATAAATTAAAAACATAATTAAATAAATCATCAAAATAAATAAGTCTAACAATCTCCCCCTTTTTTATGATGGCACACAATGATATTTTAATTTGATTTGGGAGTAAGAAAAGCTCCCCCTCAAGTCATGCTCCCTGAATTCATTTCTAAATACATAGGTTAGCACATCTGTAATAAATAAGCTTTAATTAGAGACATGATATGAGACTAAGATATCAAACTATAAATACATAATCAGCATATTAGTTTTCAAATAATACCATAATACATAACATCATAACAAAATAATACCATAATGCATAACATCATATAATTTCTCCCCCTGTGACATTATCAAAATGAAATCATGGGTCAGAATCTAGAGGAGGAGGAGCAAAATGATAAAGATAAATGGCATCAAAAAATAGATAATCAAAACATATATATACATATATATATATATGATTCGCCCGCGTCTCTTTTTTGTTCGTCGAAAATCGCGTCGGACACGCGTCCTCGCTTTTGCATCAGCCGACCAACAAAAGCGAGACAAGTTAATTAGTCAATCAGCTGCCTCGGCTCTCTCTCCCTCTTGTCGTCTTTTCCTCCGTCTTCTTCTTAATCACTCTCTTCACCTTCTTCTTCCTCATTCGCTTCATGAGAGAGATTGAGCAGAGCAGAAAGGTTGCCAAAAACTACTCTCCTTTCGATTACATCTCTCTCTCCTACTACATGGCCTCGTCCCATCCCCATACTCTCTTTCTGGACCTGAATGATCCTATAAGCACTGTTGGGCCGAGTGCCCCGACTCCCACTCTTCCCAACCTTCCTATGATGTCAATTGAGCAAATAATGGCAGCTAAATCAGACATTGAAGCCAATCATTTCACACTGACGTCCTGTATGGAGACGGTAAATACAATCACAAAATTGGCTCACCGAGTGCAGAACAGGACAAATGAGCTCCATCAGGTCAACGCCCAACTCACTTTACTCCAGCGCATGTACAAGGATGCGCGAGCAAAGATAGGCGCACTGAAGGCTGAAAATAAAGAGCTTAAACGGAAGACCACCTCCATGGCTCGATTTGGAGCAACATCGTTCTTGGCTTTTGATAGTCGACGGGGAGTGCTCGGTCTCGACGAAAGCACGGGGGCAGGGACGTCAAGCGTCACCCAAGGTGATAAAAATAAGAAGAGAGCGGTGGAAGAGGCGAGTAAGTAAGATCGGCGTAGAGCCGAAAAAAAATGAAGGGTTTGTTTTTTGTTTTTTTTTTATTGTTATTTTGAATGGCGCATGGCCGTAAAAAAAATGAAGGGTGTTTTTTTTATGTAAATATTTGTATTTTAATTTGTTTTTGTTTTTATGTTTAAGTACTGAAAAATGAAATTAAAAAGCAGAAAAAAAAATAAGAAAAGTAAGCCCAAACAAAAACTAATAATGAGAAAAAAAATAAAAATAAAAGAAATTAAGCCTAATAGCAAAATAAATTAAAATAAAATAATACCAGCAGAAATTAAACTTAATGGGACGTTAGTGTTGCTGGAATGGTAATGCAAAAAAAATACCATGAGGGTTTAAAAAAAATCAATGTATGTAAAGTTAATTTTACCTCAAGATGCAAAACCCAAAAAAAAAATTACACAGTTGAGAATAGCAAACTATTAAGGAGAATAGATGTATGAAGGAATTGAGAGCATTCAACTGATATAAGTTTTTCCATATCAATGTAGCAACACACACATATCATTTTAACAAAAATTCAAGTTTCATAGTCATAACAAAACTTTTTAAGTAGTAATCGACATTCCAAGCTCGCCACGAATAAAATTGAAGCGATCCTCGCTTAGGGATTTTGTGAAAATATCCACCAATTGCTTGTCGGTGTTTACAAATTCGAGTACAATATCCCCTTTTTAAACATGATCACTTAAAAAATGATGTCGAATTTTAATATGTTTTGTTCGTGAGTGTTGAACTGGATTTTTGCTTAAATTGATGGCACTAGTATTATCACATTTAATAGGGATCTGATCATAATGCAAATCAAAGACCTCTAATTGTTGTTTCATCTAAAGTATTTGGGCACAACAACTTCCGGAAGCTATATATTGAGCTTTGGCCGTTGATAAAGCAACAGAATTTTATTTTTTGCTAAACCAAGGTACTAATGAGTTACCAAGAAAGTGACAAGTGCCACTGGTACTTTTTCTATCAAGTTTGCATCTGGCAAAGTCGGCATCCGAGTAACTAATTAAATCAAATGCAACACCTCTAGGATAAAACAGTCCCAAATTTTGAGTGCCAACAAGATATCTAAAATTTTTTTTAACAACACTGAGATATGATTCTTTAGGATTTGATTGATATCTAGCACACATACAAACACTAAACATAATATCGGGTCTACTTGCAGTTAAATAAAGAAGTGAGCCGATCATACCTTGATATTTTGTTTGATCAATGGACTTACCTTTTTCATCCTTGTCTAGCTTAATGAATGTGCTCATATGTGTTCCAGCTATTTTTGAGTCATACATACCAAGCTTTGGGGTAGTTCTTTTGTATACTTAGCTTGGTTGATAAAAATTTCTTCCATACATTGTTTGATTTGAAGCCCAAGGAAATAATTTAGCTCCCCCATCATGCTCATCTCAAACTCACCTTGCATACACTTAGTAAATTCCTTACACAAGGTTTCATTAGTAACACCAAATATAATGTCATCCACATATATTTGCACAATAAGTAAATCATCATTTTTAGTTTTACAAAAAGTGTTGTGTCAATCGTTCCTCTAGAAAAATTATTTTCAATCAAAAATTTACTTAATCGTTCAAACCATGCATGAGGTGCTTGTTTCAAACCATATAAAGCTTTTGATAGTTTAAAAACATGATTTGAAAAAAGTATGATCTTCAAAACCTGCGGGTTGTTTAATATAAACTTTCTCATTTATAAAACCATTAAAGAAAGACACTTTTTACATCCATTTGATAAAGTTTGAAATCTCTAAAACATGCAAATACAAGTAACATGTGAATGGCTTCTAATCTAGCAACCGGAGCAAAGGTTTCATCAAAATCAATAACTTCTTCTTGATTGTATCCTTGTGTAATAAGTCTAGCCTTGTTTCTTACAATTGTGCCGGATTCATCAAGCTTGTTTCGAAAGATCCATTTGGTACCGATAATGGTATGATTTTTAGGTTTTGACACAAGTTCCCACACTTTGTTTCTCTCAAATTGATTAAGCTCTTCATGCATAGCTATCATCCAATGTTCATCGAATTCAGCTTCTTGAAAGTTTTTAGGCTCAATCTGTGAGAGAAAAGCCAGGTTACTACAAATGTTTCTAAGTGAAGAGCGAGTTTCAATACCTTTTGTAGGGTCACCTAGGATTAAATCCTTAGGGTGATTATGAACAAACTTTCATTCTCTTGGCAAATCATCATTGTTTCCTCCTTCTTCTTGAGGTGGGAGAATAGGTTGTTCAATCTCTTTGTTCAACTTACATGGTTGGTTCTCTTCTTTGTAGATACTTGAATCTTCCACATTTGGTTCCAAATTTATATTATCACTAATAATTTGTTTTTTAGCAGAGATGTTAGTTTCATCAAATGCCACATGTATAGATTCTTCCACAACAAGTGTTCTTTTATTAAAAACACGATAAGCTTTGCTAGTTAAGGAATAGCCAAGAAAAATTGCTTCATCAGATTTTGAATCAAATTTACCTAAGTTATCCTTACCATTATTATGCACAAAACATTTACAACCAAAAACATGCAAGTGACTAATGTTGGGCTTTCTATCATGCCAAAGTTCATAAGGAGTCTTTTTGAGAATAGGTCTAATTAATGCATGATTTAAAATATAGCATACGGTGTGAACGGTTTCAGCCCAAAAATATTTAGGAGAATTATGTTCGCAAAGCATTGTTCTACTAATCTCTTTTAAAATTCTATTCTTCCTTTCTACTACACCATTTTGTTGAGGGGTTCTAGGTGCTGAAAAATTATGTCCAATACCATACTCATCACAAAACAATTCAAATTTTTCATTTTCAAGTTCTCTACCATGGTCGGTTCGAATATTAGTAATAAGAAAACCTTTTCATTTTGAATTTTATGACAGAGTTTTGTGAAAGAAAAAAAGGTTTTATCTTTGTGTGTTAAAAACATAACCCATGTAAATCTTGAATAATCATCAACAATAACAAGACAATAATGTTTACCACCTAGACTAGATATCCTTGAGGGACCAAATAAATCCATATGCAATAGTTGTAAAGGTCTAGTTGTGGAAATATGAGATTTTAATTTAAATGATGTTTTAGTTTGTTTTCCTTGTTGACAAGCACTACAAAGATGATCTTTTTCAAATTTAATTTTTGGAAGTCTAATGACCAAATCCTTTCTCAAAAGTTTAGAAATTAAATCCATATGAGCATGACCAAGTCTTCTATGCCATAACCAACTATTTTCATTATTAACATATAAACATTTAACATCACTAGCATAGAGATTATTAAGATGAAAAGCATAAACATTATTGTTAGGTTTTATTTCTTGGCAATCCCGTTTGACAAAACTCCTTTGAGTTGTAATTTTATTCGCATTTTTATTTCAGTGAGGCTATGACTGTTTAGATGCGAATCCAACCCGAATTGTGCTATTCAGAGAAGTTTGTGATGATAAAGCTTTCAAGATTGCCACTTCGCTGATTATGACGGGGATACCCGCGCTCGAGCGGAGAATCCCTGGTTCCAGCAGTTTTGGTTGCCTGCAAAAATACTGAGATGTGTGATTTTGCGCTCGAGCGGGCTTTCGGGCGCTCGAGCGGACCTCTGTGATATTTCGCGCATATTTTACTGAAGCCCGCTCGAGCGGGCTGTTGGGCGCTCGAGCGGAGATCGCGGGACAGATTCTATAAATTCGCGTGTTGGATCAGATTTTAGTATCACTACTCCAGATCTTCTTTTTGGTTTCTAGGGTTTATATCTGGGGATACTTTGTGAGTTTTCTTTGATGTTTTATTGAGTATTCAACTCATGATTTAAAGAGAGTACATCAAAGGTTGTGTTTTGTTCTACAAAAGAGAGAGTTATTCTTCGGTGGATTCTGAAGAATTTGAGCCTGAAGCTTTGGTGGATTCCGAGGTGGCTCATCGTAAAGACAATTCCGAGGTGAAGACGGGTTGGAAGAGGCACATAGAGGTTGGTTCAATTAGGCGTTGTGGATTCGCTAGGTAATTGAGAGTATACCTATGTAATTCCTTTAAATCTTCTTAGTGGATTGTTTTGTGGCTGTTGCCCGTGGTTTTTTGATCACAGTTGGAGGTGTCCAATTGTGGTTTTTTCCACGTTAAATCGTTGTGTCTCTTTGTCTTGATTGTTTGATTGTTTGATTGGGATTGTTATATTCTACTTAAAATTGATACATAATCACAAATCAACATCTAGGGGATTTCTAGATTTTTCAATTATCATGGCGATTACCAACGAATAAAGCTTTATGATTATTTGTGCTTTCAATTGTGCAATGTGATTTAACAAAAATAACTCAATTACCTTTATCACATAATTGACTAATACTAAATAGATTATGCTTAAGTCCATCAACAAGTAAGACATTTTCAATAGAAGGGTTAGGAGAAATTTCGATGCTACAAATACTGATGATTTTTCCTTTCTTGTTGTCTCCAAAAGTAACAAAGCCTCCATCTTTGGATGACAGTGTAGTAAAGAAGGATTTATAGCGATTCCGATTTTTCCCTTCATATGTTGTATTCCGAACTCGGGTTCCATGGGTGGTTATTGTTGTTTATATTTTGTTCCGTCCTTCAATTTCTTGCATTTGAGTTTTAGGATATGTTAGGCAGGTTTGAAACAGGTTGGGTGTGATTTGAAACAAATGGTTGTTGTCCAGACTTCGCTCGAGCGAGGCTTTTGTCGCTCGAGCGAGCTTTGGGTTTTAGTTCCTTCGCTCGAGCGACAAGTCTTGCGCTCGAGCGTGCGTCTATGTCTTGGAAAAATCTGAAGGTTGTTATTCTTCTCTCGAGAGAGGGTTTTGTCACTCGAGCAAGCGAGCTCTATGTTTTATGAGAACTCTTGCGCTCGAGCGTGCTTCTAGGTTGCAAACCTGAAGCTTCGCATTGTTCGCTCGAGCGACGCTTTTTGTGCTCAAGCGAGATTCTTTTGTGTCTCGTCGCTCGAGCGACCATTTCTTCGCTCGAGCGAGATTCGAATATATCAGTTGGCAGCGGCGTGATATACATCACTTTTTTATCCTCTTTTCATCTCAAACCCTAGATCCGGCTACCTCTCTCTCTAAACACACACTCTCTCTACAAATACTCCATGTTCTAGGAGTTTTCTACTCTAATCCCTTTGTAAGAAAGTTGGAGTTTTGTGTGGGCTACATTTTGATCCGAAAATTCTTGGATTTGGAGCATCTTTAGTTTTCTTCATCTTCTTCTTTGAGTCTCTTCTTTTGAGGTAGGGATAAACTACTCATCTTTATGAGCTTTAACATAAATTTTAGTCATTTTGATTAAATGGTGAAATTTTGAAAATTTTGGAAAGTTAGGGTTTGCTTTGAAACTATAAAAGAGGGGTTTTATATTTATGGAACTCCATGTGTCTTTGAGGCCTTGTTAATGTATTCATTGTATATAAAATGGGTGGATTTGGCCTTGAGAGCAATATTTGAGAAAGAAAGAAAAATGCCCTAATTGGAATTAAATGAATCATTTGTCAAAATAATGCAATTAATTATGGGAATCATAATTGAGTGGAAATGATGAAATTGGGGAACAAATGTGATTATTGGTACAGTTGGATTGAAAATCGCTTACCTATGGAAAGTTTATTAATTTATCTGTTTGATAAATTTAATTATCTGTTTAGAAATAAATGTTTGGGCTATCGGTGGAGGATAGCCAGCATTACTGTAGAACTGCATAATGATTAGGTAAATTGAAACTAATCAGTTGAAATATGTCATTGAATATGACGAGTGGGCTATAACATTGAATATGTGATTGAATTGGTCATTCTATATGACAATTTGTTTAAATACATTGCAAATGTATATTGTTTGGGAGAAGATAGGGGATGCACTCCATTGTTTGGGAGGAGATAGGGGATGGACTCCATTGATAATTAAGTTGGCCGGAGTGTCCAAGGTGAAAGTCCCGAAACTTTATATACATCTGAATGATGTTGATGAATTGAAGTGTTGTCTTTATGAGTTGTAATCTCATTTGAAATTGCTAATGATGGAAGTGTTGATAATATGAGTTGTAGTCTCATTTTGAATTGTTTGGATAAATAATGTACCATGTTGACAAATTGATTTAGATAAAGGAAGTGAATAGATGTATGGAAATCTATGTAGAATGATTATGGACAAAGGGTTGAGATAGTTCTGAATTGTTAAACATTTATCGAAAGCTAATGTTTTAGTTATTTCTCATGTTATGTTTAGCATATCTCTACTGGGCTTTGGCTCACCCTATATGGGACATCATTTTCAGGTAGAGGTGATATGTCGCCTCCAAGGATGTAGCTTGGGAGGTTTAGAAGCTGAAGGCTTATTTTTGTAGTTATCTTTTATATTACATGTAATTTAAGCCAAAGGCTTAATATGTTAAGAGTTAGAACTCTCTTTTGTTGTAACCAAGTGTTGACTTGGAAAGTTGTAAGCCGGTAGGTCATTTACTTTTGTTGTCAACATGTAATACTTTTTGTAATGAACACTCTGATAAATGAATATATGTTTATTTCTCCTATGTTGATGGATATCATGAATGATTGGTTAATGGATTATTTTGGGGGCATTACAAGATTTATCTCCGGTCATGTGTCTAGAACATCCACTATCAAGGTGTAAACACATTAGATTTTGACAGCCCTTGCCTATAGCCGAGTGAAAATAGGAGCACATCACGATGGATTTTGTCGTGGGTCTTCCGAGGACTCAACGGGGTAGTGACGCCATTTGGGTGGTAGTTGATCGGTTGACTAAGTCAGCGCACTTCATTCCTATGCGTGTGAAAGATTTGGTAGATCATCTTGCCGATTTGTATATTCGGGACATAGTGAGGTTGCACGAGGTCCCAGTGTCGATCGTCTCAGATAGAGATCCACACTTTAATGCTAGGTTGTGGCAGAGTTTGCAGAGTGCCTTGGGCACTAGATTGACCTTTAGCACAGCTTACCATCCTCAGACTGACGGGCAGTCCGAGCGTACTATTCAGATCCTTGAGGACATGCTTCGAGGCTGTGTCCTTGACTTTAAGGGGTCATGGGAGAGGCACTTACCCTTAGTGGAGTTCACCTACAATAGTTTCCAATCGAGTATTGACATGGCACCGTTTGAGGCCTTGTATGACCGACCGTGTAGGTCTCCAGTTTGTTGGGCCGAGGTGGGTGATGCACCTTTGTTGGGCCTATAGTTGGTTCGAGAGACGACGGAGAAAGTTGAACTTATCCGTAAAAGGTTAGTAACAGCCCAGAGTCACCAAAAGAGCTATGCCGACCGTTGGAGGAGGCCTTTGGCATTTGAGGTGGGTGATCACGTCTTTCTGAAAATATCACCTAGGCGGGGTTTGATGAGGTTTGGGAAGAGTGAGAAGTTGTCCTCTCGGTTTATTAGCCCTTTTGAGATCCTTCAGCGGATTGGAGAGGTTGCTTACCGTTTAGCTTTGTCGCCGCAGTTGTCCGGAGTGCATGACGTATTTCATGTTAGTATGCATTGGAAATATGAGCCGGATCCGTCACATGTGTTGGATTTGACCGACTTAGAGGTAGATGAGGATGCCTCGTATGAGGAGAGACCGGTACGGGTCTTGGATAGACGGGACCAGGTCTTGCGAGGCAAGACCATTCCCTTGGTCAAGGTATTGTGGAAACATCATGGGGTTAAGGAAGCCACTTGGGAACGTAAATTGGAGCTCCGAGAGAAATATTCGGACTTGTTTGTTAATGTTTAAGCATATGTTGAGAATTTTGTTTTGTGGATATACTCTAAGAACATTGTATATGTTTTGGATTATGAAAATATTGAAATTGTTGAATACATTTCAGGACTATGAGTTTAATTTAACATTGTATATGTTGAATATGTGTAGAAATGCAAATATATCATTAACATTGAATATGTTATTGAATTGTGGAGTATGTGTATTGGAACTTGTTGAAATTCAAAGGAATGCATGTTGATAATGCATATTGAGCCATATTTGTAAAGTTGTTCTCTTGAAAAGAGATGGAATGATTGGTAGAGGACCATGTTGATAAAAGTTGTGTTGAGAATTGAAAAGATCACAATTTTGAAACTTATATATATATATATATATATCTAATTTCGGGGACGAAATTCTTTAAGGGGAGGAGGTTATAGCGTTCTCGGTTTTCCCCTTCATATGCTGTATTCCGAAATCGGGTTCCATGGTCGGTTATTGTTGTTTATATTTTGTTTCCCTCCTTAAATTCCTTGCATTTGAGTTTTAGGATATGTTGGGCAGGTTTGAAATAGGTTGGGTGTGATTTGAAACAAATGGTTGCTGTCCAGATTTTGGTTTCTTCGCTCGAGCGAGGCTTTTGTTGCTCGAGCGAGCTTTAGGTTTTAGTTCCTTCGCTCGAGCCAGGGTTCCTTCGCTCGAGCCAGATTTGAGTGGTGTGTCTCTTCGCTCGAGCGAGAAGTATTGCCCTCGAGCATGCGTCTGCGTCTTGAAAAAACCTAAAGGTTGGTATTCTTCGCTCAAGCGAGGGTTGTGTTGCTCAAGCGAGAGAGCTCTATGTTTTGTGTTTCTTCTTTCGAGCGAGAACTCTTGCGCTCGAGCGTGCTTTTGGGTTGTAGACCTGAAGCTTCGCATTGTTCGCTCGAGCGACGCTTCTTGCGCTCGAGCGAGGTTCTTTTGTGTCTCGTCACTCGAGCGACCACTTCTTCGCTCGAGCAAGGTTCGAATATATCAATTGGCAGCAGCATGATATACATCACTTTTTGATCCTCTTTTTATCTTCAACCCTAGATCCGGAAGCCTCGCTCTCTAAACACACACTCTCTTTACAAATACTCCATGTTCTAAGAGTTTTCTACCCTAATCCCTTTGTAAGAAAGTTGAAGTTTTGCGTGGGTTACATTTTGATCCAAAAATTCTTGGATTTGGAGCATCTTGAGTTTTCTTCATCTTCTCGTTTGAGTCTCTTCTTTTGAGGTAGGGATAAACTACTCATCTTTATGAGCTTTAACATAAATTTTAGTCATTTTGATTAAATGGTGAAATTTTGAAAATTTTGGAAAGTTAGGGTTTGCTTTGAAACTATAAAAGAGGGGTTTTATATTTATGAAACTCCATGTGTCTTTGAGACCTTGTTAATATATTCATTGTATATAAAATGGGTGGATTTCGCCTTGAGAGCAATATTTGAAAAAGAAGGAAAAATGCCCTAATTGGGATTAAATGAATTATTTGTCAAAATAATGCAATTAATTATGGGAATGCATAATTGAGTGGGAATGATGAAATTGGGGAACAAATGTGATTATTGGTACAGTTGGATTAAAAATCACTTACTTATGGAAAATGTATTAATTATCTGTTTGATAAATTTAATTATCTGTTTAGAAATAAATGTTTGGGCTATAGATGGAGGATAGCCAGGATTGTTGTAGAACTATATGATGATTAGGTAAATTGAAACTAATCGATTGAGATATGTCATTGAATATGACGAGTGGGTTATAACATTGAATATGTGATTGAATTGGTCATTGTATATGACAATTTGTTTAAATACATTGCATATGTATATTGTTTGAGAGGAGATAGGAGATGTACTTCATTGTTTGGGAGGAGATAGGGGATGGACTCTATTAATAATTAAGTAGGCCGGAGTATCCAAGGTGAAAGTCCCGAAACTTTTTATACATCTGAATGATGTTGATGAATTGAAGTGTTGTCTTTATGAGTTGTAATCTCATTTGAAATTGCTAATAATGGAAGTGTTGATAATATGAGTTGTAGTCTCATTTTGAATTATTTGGATAAATAATGTACCATGTTGACAAATTGATTTAGATAAAGGAAGTGAATGGATGTATGGAAATCTATGTAGAATGATTATGGACAAAGGGTTGAGATAGTTCTGAATTGTTAAACATTTATCGAATGCTAATGTTTTAGTTATTTCTCATGTTATGTTTAGCATATCTCTACTGGGCTTTGGCTCACCCTTTATGGGACATCATTTTCAGGTACAGGTGACATGCCGCCTCCAAGGATATAGCTTGGGAGGTTTAGAAGCTGAAGACTTATTTTTGTAGTTATCTTTTGTATTACATGTAATTCAAGCCAAGGGCTTAATATTTTAAGAGTTAGAACTCTCTTTTGTTGTAACCAAGTGTTGACTTGGAAAGTTATAAGCCAGTAGGTCATTTACTTTTGTTGTCAACATGTAATACTTTTTGTAATGAAAACTCTGATAAATGAATATATGTTTTTATTTCTCCTATGTTAATGGATATCACGAATGATTGATTGATGGATTATTTTGGGGTCGTTAGAGGATTTATCTCCGATTATGTGTCTAGAACATCCACTATCAAGGTGCCACTTCCCTTCTTTCGCTTTGGACTTAAAGCAAACTTACAAGATAACAATCAAATGTTGGTTTTTGGTACCCATAGTTTCTTGAGTCCTTCTTGATTAGTTTTGTTAGATCCTTTAACAATCCAAATCTTTTTAATTCCCATGTTTATATTATTTTTGAATAGACAAGAAGATATATAATGGCATTTCTTTCTACAATAATGACAAGCAATATAAGGGTGAGTCATGAGAGCTGCCTTTTCAAAAATTGTATTAAGATTCTTTTGTTTTTTAATAAGGTCACATCCAATGTCCGCTTTATCAAAAACACATCTTTGATTTTCAAGAAGCATGTTGAGATTATTTCTACTTTTTACAAAATTTTCAAGTTGTAGACCGCCTCAAACTCCCTCCCCGTGCCCCCCTTTCGGAGAGGGCACAAATTGGGTTCTAGCTACTACAGTTCGGACTCCTGTCATGGTTCTGAATCTAATCTCACAAAGTGCAATGTAAGGCTGATAAATCACCGAAGAGTCCAAATCCGGCAATTGGTTTTGAAAAATCGATTTTGAATCAAAAAGCACCAAACATGGACTGCTTTGCCAGATTTCAGAGTCGCCACCTAAATATTTTGTTTTGGAAAATTTAGGAAAAAAACACATCTTTGATTTTCAAGAAGCATGTTGAGATTATTTCTACTTTTTACAAAATTTTCAAGTTGTAGACCGCCTCAAACTCCCTCCCCGCGCCCCCCTTTCGGAGAGGGCACAAATTGGGTTCTAGCTACTACAGTTCGGACTCCTGTCATGGTTCTGAATCTACATTTCAGAGTCGCCACCTAAATATTTTGTTTTGGAAAATTTAGGAAACCCTGACTTGTGCCTAAGGCGACATGTCCGTCATCATCAAAGTCGCATCAGCTCGAGAACTTGGGTACCAGAGGGGAAGGTCCTGAAATGAGCACCCCCGCTCACTCGATCAAAGATCGGCCTCTACTAAACATGATATGTTGTTTTGAAAACACATGCGTTCTTATTTCGGTTTATTAGCTAGCTTACTATATGATGCGTATAGCATACAAGTGTACACTCAAATCGCGAGAATTGGAACAAAGCAAGTCATGTTTGTTTTCGAAAATAGTTTGAAAGTGCTACTTGCAAGTAGGCTAAAGTGCGGATTTGCCACCCTCAAGTGGGCTTAAAGCAACATGATTTGCCACTCCGCAAAGTGGGCTTAAAACACACATTTATCGAATTGTTCCAATTCAAGCAACAAAGCCTTCATCCACAGGCATTCAAGCAGTTTAATCACATAAGCAGATAGCCTCATGGCAAGCATGTTGTTATGGCAGTCACTTACACACATGCAAGGATGCTAAAGCGTAAACACATACAGTGTACTCCGAGTCAAAACAAAAGCTAGTTAGTAATCACGCATG
Source organism: Camellia sinensis (assembly GCF_004153795.1). Lineage (NCBI taxonomy): Eukaryota > Viridiplantae > Streptophyta > Magnoliopsida > Ericales > Theaceae > Camellia > Camellia sinensis. The sequence goes on from NW_021025098.1 coordinate 1,033,866, forward strand.
ATCCTAGCTATGAAAGATGCCTAATGCAACACATGTAATAATGCAACTAATAGGCTCGGCTATCTAAAATGGCATATGAATGCAACAATTGATACACGTATTCAAATAAGTGTATCGAAATACAATGCAGTTTGAATGATGCATCGAGCTCGGTGCATGCAATACGAATGAATGATGCACGCATGCAAGCATAAGGTATGCTAATTGAAATATGCCCTAAACTAACCATCAAAAGCTGATAAGTAAAAAGGAGAAAGACGTGGGGTTGGAAGACATGCACACACGCACGCACACTTATTACAACATTTGCCCTCTCGATGGAGGGTCCGAATAAATGAGAGCTAAGCTAAGCTACTTATTACAAATCAACTAATTAACTATGCTAAGCTAATTAATTACAAATTGAATTGAAAACTAGCTATGCTAAGCTAATTTAGAATATTACAAAGATGAATTAAATTAGCTAAGCACATTAACTAATTAATTACAAAACCGGTAAATTAACTAGCCAAACAAAGCAGTTAAAATGGCCTCGAGGGGAGGGAGACATGCATGCTCGGTTTGCTTTGCCCGAAAAATGCATTGCCTTTCCATAAGTTGTCTCGGTTTACACTCATGGTGACCTCAGAACATTGAACGCACTTTCAGGTTGCATCTGCCTCAAAACAGGAGCATTCTGGACAAATTTGCTGCAACTTCAACTGGCCGGCCGGCCACTTCAACTGGTCGGCAGGCTACCTCAACCGGCCGGCCGACCACTTTAAATGATCGGCAGGCTAGTACAAGTGGTTGGCCGGCCACTTCCTTTTCCAAAACCTCAACTTTGCTGCAACAGAGATCAACAAAGGCACAACAATGCATTTACAAGGAAATGTGTGTGCAACTGCTCTCCTTATCATTTCTCAAGCTCAAAAGAGCGTAGTACACGACTCTCAAACCACCAATCACGCATCTCAATGCATGATGGCCAAAGAGCCAAGCTCGCACAATATTAGTGGATGCACAAACAACACATAAGAGCCTCCACCCTATCATGCGTGATCAAGGGTGTCGGCGACCGAGAAACGCAACACGTTTTATCACTTTGAGTATGAAACGTGCCACATTCCTCGTGTGTGGATTAACGTCCGATCTAAACACAATGCGATGCAAACAACATGCTTATCTTTCAATGCTAAAGTGGCATGCACAAGACTCTACGACCACAGCCTTATCATGAGTGATCAAAGGCAATGGAGACAAAAGGGATTGACTCACTTTCATCACTTCGAGTATGAAGTGTACCAATCCACCTTGTGTTCAACATAATGTCTGGTTGAACACGATGCAATGCAAACAACATATGTAATGCATGAGACTCAATCATGTAAGCAATGCATGCAAGACATGTTAAAGAGGGCCAAGAGCACTAAGGCAAGTGAAGAACATTACATATGAGGCATGCACTACCAAGCATAAATAACCAAACCAACCCCAGATAGAGGTTAAACATGACAAAACAGTGGCCTAATTATGTTGAAACTTAAGCTCAAAAAGCAAGAGAAGCATGCACACATGTTGGCCTATAAGAAAGGCATGAAGCTTAACTTTCAAACACATTGAAAGAGTGACATATATGGGAGCATGGCAGAGGTACAAACACTGAAATCATATGCCAAATGATGACATATCATGCAAACAACACAAGTATGGCATGCTAGAGTCTTTAAGCATTAAAGCTAGCGAAGTACACAACACTAGAGATATACAATACAATGCTCAATGGACTAAACCAACCCTAAACAGACCTCATGCATGCCAAGACAGTGGCCACAATGCTCTGAAACAATAGCATGAAAGGCAAGCAAATGATGTTCATACATTGACTCATCAACAAGGCATAAGGGCATAACTCTTAAACACAATTAAAAAGTGATAAACATGAGAGTGTGACAGGGCTATATGCTCTGAAATTATGTATTTGATGATGCCATATCACATAAACATCACAAATAAGGCATGGTAGAAGGCCCAAAAGCATAAAGCTAGTAAAGAGCACTACACAAGAAGCATGCAATACATAGCCTAAACAACCAACCCAGCTCTGGACAGAGCTCAATTAGGCCAAAATAAAGACCAAAACATGCTGAAATGGAAGTCCAAAAGCCTAGACAAGCATGCATACGTATTGGCTCACAAGTGAAGCATAAGGCTCAACCCTCGAACACAAAAAAAGGGCGATAAATGCAAGAATATGGCAGAGATATATGGTCTGAAATAACATGTTAAATGATGCCATGCCATCCAAAAAGCTCAAATATAACATGCTAGAGGTCTCAAAGTGCAAGACTAGCAAAGTCAAATACACCATAGCTATGCAAAGCCAAGCATGCATGACCAAAACTACTCAAATCAGACCTAAAGCATGCTAAAACAAAACCAAAAATGCGCTGGAGTAGAGCATACCCATTCTAGATCAATAGGCTAAAACACCAAATACACTAGGCTATTGAACAAAATTGCACTACAAGAGCAAGAGGCAACTAAACCAACCAAAAACAGAGTGATATCATGTTAAATCAAGAGCAAAAGTGTGTGGGAGCATAGCCAAAATAAGCTAGAATGATGAGCCAAAGTAGCAAGCATGTAAGGCTAAAAGGCAAGATTACACTACAAGTGTAAAAAGCATGCATGGGGTGACCTAACCAGACCAAAACAGAGTTATGCCATGCTAAAATAAGACAAAAAATGAGCTGAGAACAAGCCAACACATGCTCGAAAAAACATGCTCACTAATTAGGTCAACAAGGCATGGAACCAAGAAGCAAGAATGGGAGGCCACCCCCTCCTATTTTAGACTTCAAAACATGGTTTCTACCACTGAAATTCCTCTGGGTTTCAGTGGTAAAAAGGCCAAACAAAGGGTGCCTCCAAGGCTTTAAAAGAAGGCACCAACCTCAAGCAAATAAGGCACACAAGAAGGTGAAACACCCCCAACACCAAAGAGGCCTTAAACAACATTTCTTAACACTTAAAATCAGAACTTTTTGTAGTTAACAACCAGGCCTAAATCAGCATGCAAAGGTGGCCAAATACCTAAACAAAACAATGCTTATAGAGGGCAACAACTCACCCTTGAAGAACCACAGCAGAACAGGCACTTCTGAGGCAAAAACCAAGCTTTTTGAGCTTCAAACAAACCTTCAAGAACCTCAGCTACAAGGTAGCGGTGTTTGACTAGGTGTTCCTCTGCAAAAATGTGAAGAAAACACACTTCTATGCACAATAGAGCACAATATAGAGAGAGAGAGAGAGAGAGAGAGAGAGAAAAAGAATTCTAGAGAGAGAGAGAGAGATTTTGCTTCTGAAAAATCTGAACCTCTCTCAAGGGGGAGGATGCTCCCCTTATATAGAGCAATGCAAGCAAAAAGGTTGCTCAATCTGGAGGATGAGTTTAGTGAGCCACAGCTGGCTCAAAAGATCTAAAAATATCTAAACAGAAGAAAAAGTGGCTGCCGGCCAGTTAATTGGCCGGCCAGCCACTTCCCCTAGCCGGCCGACCACTTAAAGTGGCCTACAAGGGAGAAAATTGGCCGGCAAGTGCCACAAGTGGCCGGCAAGGCCCTCTCCTCCCCCTAGGCAAGAGGCAACAAGGTATGGTCTAAAAACAAACCAAAAGGAAGGGATCTAAGAGACCCCAAGACAAGGCACTCAGCCAAAAGCTCCCAAAACTAGCCTACCGGCCACCGCAAGTGGCATGCAAGAGAGAAAAGTAGCCTATAGCTACAAAAAATGACCTACAGGCCTCTCTCTCCCTCCAGGCAAAGACACCAAGGCATGGTCCAAAAACAAGCCAAGAATAAGAGAGTCAAGAGGTCCCGAGGCAAGGCGTTCAGCCGAAAGCCCCGGAAACTTAAAACGAGCACAAACAAGCGCGATCATCGCGTGCACAAACGATGACGTTTGAGTCTTAAGGTCAGTCAAAAATAGGGTGTCTACACAAATATTTTTGTTAAATCATCAATATTATTTTTTGAAGTAGTTTTCTCATTAAAGATAATATCAAAATCAATTTTCAAAACAATTTTTTCTTTTTTTAATTCTTCTACATTAATAGATAAAGATGCAACAGATTTCTTCAACACATTATTTTTGGCACAAACTTTTCTAAATTCATCTTGTAGGTCATGGAATGCACTTTCAAGTTCTTCATAAAGAGTAGTTATCTCATCTTGAGTAGAGTCTTCATCTTCAAGAGTTATGAGACATAATTTGGCTACTTCATTTGCTGAGGCTTTAAATGTAATTCCACTTTTCTTTTTGTTTTCAACATCCTCATGTCCTTTCATGGTGATCTCATGAGTCATAAAGGAACTCATAAGCTCATCCAATCCAAGTGTGGAGAGATTTTTGGCTTCTATAATGGCCGTGACCTTTGCTTTCCAATTCTTTGGTAAATACCTAAGAATTTTTCTCACCAACTCACTATTAGTATAAGTTTTGCCAAGAGATTTCAAAGAGTTTATAATTTCAGTAAATCTAGTAAACATACATGAAATAGATTCATTAGAGTTCATTTTAAACAATTCATAACTATAAACAAGTATATCAATACGAGATTCCTTCACTTGGTTTGTACCTTCATACGTTACCTCAAGTTTGTCCCAAATTTCTTTTGCCGAATCACAACTTGAAATTCTATTGTACTCCTTAGAGTCTAATCCACAAACAAGGGTGAGTTTGGCTTTACTAAGGGCTTGCAATAATTTATGATCCCTCTCATCACATTCATCTTCAGTTTTAGGTACACTAATATTGTCTACTAATTTGGTAGGAATTTTTGGACCTTTGGTGACAATAATCCACATAGCATAATCAGTGGCTTGTAGGTATAGGGTCATCTTATCCTTCCAGTGACTATAGTTGTTTCCGTTAAACAATGATGGCCTATTTGTGGCTTGTCCTTCAGCTAAGGTTGCCATGGATCGAAACTCTCAGATGGTTAAATCTAAAACAAGAGTTTAGGCTCTGAAACCAATTATTACCCAAAAAATAACCTAAGAGGGGGGTGAATTAGGTTTTTACAAATAAAAATAATAATACCCTAATAAAAATTATGACTAGCACAATAGATAAATGTAATTGATGAAATAAAAATAATTAAAACAAGTGTTTTAACAACTATGTCAATTAATGATTTTAACACAATAAAAATATGAAATATAGCTATGACAATTTAAATAAAATAAAGAGATAAGGGAGAGAGATGCAAACAAATTTATAGTGGTTCCATTTCAACTCGGCCTACGTCCACTCCTCAAGTTTCACTTGAGATTTTCCACTATTTTCTAGCTTCACAGCGTGCTAGTAACTTTTTCACAGATAGAGCAATCCTCCACAGATTTTACACAGACTTTCTAAGTCACAAACATTGAGTGTACTACACTCTTACAAGGTTGAAAAGAAAGTGTTTTTACTTTCACAGAAAGCTACAAGAATTATCTCTCAAAGATAGATATATAAAATAAAACTTTGATTTTTCTGTAAATCTCACATAGGAAACATAAGGTTAATGCTATAGGGCTCAGTGTACAATTTCTGAGAGAGGATGTAAACAAAAATTGAAGAACACTTCTCAGAGAATTTTTCAGAGAATAGATGTGAGTGATTATAGATCAAAGAATATTTTCTGATTTTTTTTGCAACTTGTTTACATTAGAAGCTTTGGTATATATAATGAAACTTATAGCCATTTATAGCCTTTGTATTCATTTGAATTTATAGCCGTTCATAGCCGTTGTATTTATTTGAATTTATAGCCGTTTATAGCCGTTGTACTCCATTATTAGTAATTTGAATATCTTCCACTTGAACCTTTTGAACTGCTGTTGTGCTGCGCTGTTTGAACTCCTGATTTAATCAAATATTAAATACATTCTAACAACATTTAGGATAAAGGTTTAGGTGAGAAATAATGGGACAAAACAAATTTTGATTCTATTTTTTTCTTTCAAATAAATTAAAACATAAAATCATCAAAATAAATGTTGATTCTATTTTTCTCTTTCAAATAAATCATCAAAATATTTTGATTCTATTTTTCTCTTTCAAATAAATCATCAAAATAAATTTTGATTATATTTTTCTCTTCCAAATAAATTAAAAACATAATTAAATAAATTATCAAAATAAATAAGTCTAACAAAATATTAATTGAAGGAGTTGGTACATTAAGGTAGAATTGCATGTTTGGTTGTCTAATTTCATTCAATTTTAGTGTTAATATTTTAGGGGCGTTACAATTGATTTAAGCCATTGAGTGAGGTTATGTAACGCCCTCAAAAAAAAACCCATTATATATACATCATTGACACGCAATATTAAAAGAAATTGGTTCCTAAGCTCAACCAACCTGCTCCAAATCTTCCCAACACAACCCAAGACTCAAATAAGAAAATAATGAATGACAACAACAATTATACAATGACGGAATCTACGGAACCTAAGTCCGGATACAATAATCAAATGGGAAAAGACCGGGGTCGCTATAGGTTACCTTGATAGTATTAGCCAACCTCAAGAATTTTCTTGATGTATTTTCTTCACGTTTTCTCATATAATTAAAAAATTCATTTTCAAACACAATAACTTTTCTTAGAGCATCTCCATTCAAACCTTCAAATTTTAGTATGTCAATTTTTTTTAAAGGCTTGGGTGACAAATTGACATATGCTAATTTGACATGAAAGCTCTCTTCCTGATATGTCAAATCTATTATTATACTATTTAAAAAAAAAAAAAAAGAATGCCCCAGGACATCCCCAGGACGACCACCTTTTGCCGTTGGATGCTTTAATTAAAGGCAAAAGAAAGAAAGAAAGAAAAAAAATAGCATTAAGGGGTCTTCATGTCAAAATTGGCATGAAGAGATGATGTCAAAAGCCACATCAACTTTTGGCATGAAGGGGTGATGCATAGACCATGACAAACAAATAAAACCTCTATTTTTTTAATTTTTTTTTTGTGATTACTGGACTCTAATATATATATATATATATTTTCCCTTTCTTTAACTTGGCATGCATGCATAGTGGATTCTTTTTGTTAGAATTATTGCAGGTACTCCATCCAAAACCAATTTGCAATGTTGCACCTCTCTCTACCTCTCTCTCACTTTTACATGCGATTGGGCCACATGTATAGTAATGTTGTAGACTTACCTTTTATCGTTTCTTTAAGTCATCCAAGTTCAATTCATATAATCTAGAAACCCCTCCATTTATTTTAAATTGATTTTGGGTTGGTGACTAATAATCTAAAACTTTTTGATATATAACAAATTCTTTCAAAATATTATGTTTCTTAAATGAAAATTATATTCATACCAAAAAAAAATATATCATAAGAATGTTGTGACAGTAACAATTTTGTAAACAAAATCCATCATCATGTTGACATGATAATAGGAGACATGAAAAAAAATGAAGACATGGGCAAGCACAGGTTGTTTTGAATGAAATTAGTTGATGAAAAGTCAATGGAATAGAAATTGGTAAAAATTTCATAGGGTGTAGGTGTAATTTGTGTGGGGTGCAAGTGTTAGAACACCAAATAATTTGGTATTGTCCACTTTGTAAGTATGCATACACCCATAACAATAAATTTACATAGATTACATAATGACCCAATTCCAACAAAGTATATTGTCATAGGCATTTCATCAAACACTTAAAGGGCACAATACAATTACCTAACAAGTTCATATACAAGCATCCCACAATAACAATTAATTCTCTTCTATGGATTTTAACAAACACTTAGCATGCAAGGATTTCGACTTAAATCAATTTGTGTCATTTCTTCCAATTAAAAACATGTAAATATTTAATCAGACAAACTCAATGTTGTTTTGAATGAAATGATATGAATGAAAGTCAATAGGATAGAGATTGGTCAAAATTCATGGGGTGCATTTATAGTCTATGTAAGGTGCAAGTGTAGTGTTTGTGGGGTACAAGTGTAGTCTCTATGAGGTGCAATTGTTCAAATACCAAATAATTTGACAATGTCTACTTCCTGGTATGCATACACCATGAAATTCATAACAAAACAATAAATTTACACAGATTACATGACCCAATTCCAACAAAGTACATTGTCATAGGCATTTCATCAAACACTTAAAGGGCACAACACAAATAACTAATAAGTTCATATACAAGAATCCTACAACAACAATTCAAGTTTGGCTAACCTAAAAAAGTGCACTTATTTCATCTTTTTATCTTTTTTGGGTCACATCAATCAACATCTCCTCTCTACTTTTTCTACACATAATACAAAAAAAGTCAAAAAGTGCACTTATTTAGTCTTCCCAAACTTGACAAGTAGCCCAAAATTTGTTGTAGATCAAACTTTTCAAGAATTACATTCTAAAAATTGTTACAAAAATCATTTACAGCATCATAGGGAGAAAAAAAAAATCATACAACACACATACAGCATCATTGTTTGAACAAAAAAAATGTATACATATATAGAGAAGAAAAAATAAGAGAGAGATTAGGGTTTGTGATGAGAGATACCTCTGTATCTCTGCCTTTAAGAAGTGAGATGAGAATAAGGGACGAAAGGACAGCGCCAGAATATAAGGGAAAGACTGAATAGATGGTGGTGGGTCTAACGCAGAGAGAGAGAGGGAGAGAGAGAGAGAACGAACCTGGCAATCGTGAAAAGAGTAGAAATGGGGAGAACGATGTCGTTTTTTCTGGAAGGGTAAATAGGTCATTTCCCCTCAAAATCCCATGGCTTGGAAATATAAATCTCACTCTCCACTGCTGTTGTAATTTGCAGAATTTCCCCACTGATTTGTAAGATTGTTTTATTGCCATCATTGGGTAGTAATTCCCCCATTTTTTTATCTTTAAAAAGAAAGTTTGTAAAAAAACTTTTACTGAAAAATATAAGAATATTACAATCCAGTTGATATTTGTTTTAAAATAATTATAAATTAGTAGGTAACCCATGTGATGGACAGGAATATATTTTTAAAATGAAAAATTAATTTTGAGTCTTAATATTTTATGTGTAGAAAATTTTAACAACTGAAAGCTAAATATAAACAGATTTACTAATGACTGATGAAAATTATTGTCACTGTGTGTGCTTGTTACGCCCTCAAAATATTGGCATATGATATATCCAAATTAACTCATATACGTAGTCTAACCCCATTACTTTCAATTATTTACATACATAAACATTGAGTATTATAGGCATTTCAATAACCAATATTCAAACTAAATCCTCATCATTCCATTAATAATATTCAATGTGAGATTTAACAAAAGAGTGACCACATGTGTTAATATTTTCATCATCCCTACGATATGAATCTACAGCATGTGATGATAATAAGTTAAAACAATCTAAATACAAATTTATGCCTTAATGGCTACAAATTCCAAGGCTTTGCTCGGTTACAACAAAATGGTTTTCAAACCCATACTATAGCGGCCCCGGTTTTTTCCCGTCATTTATTGTATTCCGGACTCGGGTTCCGTGATTGTGTGTTGTTGTCAATGTCATGTTTCCATCCATAATTCCTTGTATTTGAGTTTTGGAATGTGTTGGGCGAGTTTGGAACAAGTTGGTTAGGAGTTGGTTCAAGTGGTTGTTGTCCAGATTTTGGCCTCTTCGCTTGAGCGAGGCTTTTGCGCTCGAGCGGGCCTTGGGTATTTGTTTCTCTGCTCGAGCGAGGCTTCTTGCGCTCAAGCGAGCTTTTGTGTGATATGTCTCTTCGCTCGAGCGAGAACTCTTGCGCTCGAGTATGCATCTGCGTCTCTTTTGGACCTGATAGTTGGTATTCTTCGCTCGAGCGAGCGAACCCTATGTTTTGTGTTTCTTTTCTCAAGCGACGTTTCTTGCGCTCGAGCGTGCATCTGGGTTACAGACCTGAAGCTTCGCATTGTTCGCTCGAGCGACGCTTCTTGCGCTCGAGCGAGGTTCTGTTGTGTCTGGTCGCTCAAGAGACCACTCCTTTGCTCGAGCGAGCCTCGTATATATCAGTTCGTAGTAGAGACGAAAAACACTATTTTCGATCCCCTTTCTTCTTCAAAACCCTAGATCGGTAGCTCCTCTCTCTAAACACTCCTTCTCTCTACAAACACTTCATGTTCTAGTGGTTTTTTACCCTAGTCCATTTGTATAAAAGCTTCAGCTTCACTTGGGCTACATTTTGATCCGAAAAAGAGGAGGTTTGAAGCATCCTAAGTTTTCCACTCCATTTCCTTTGGGCTTCTACTCTTGAGGTAGAGATTTCCTTGTTCCTTTTCAATACCTCATCTATAGATAGATATGTTGTAGCTTTGTATTCCATTAAAACCATATCCATTATGGATTTCTTTGAAAGTCATGAAAGAAAACCTAGGGTTTGTTATTTGGGAATGAGAATGTTCAATTGATGTTCCTTTGGGTTAATTGGGGAGTAATCTAGTATATTTATGTTAAAAGAAGAAAAAGCCCCAGTTGCTGTCCAGAATTTTGGATCTTCGCTCGATATTTTCGATCCCCTTTCTTCTTCAAAACCCTAGATCGGTAGCTCCTCTCTCTAAACACTCCTTCTCTCTACAAACACTTCATGTTCTAGTGGTTTTTTACCCTAGTCCATTTGTATAAAAGCTTCAGCTTCGCTTGGGCTACATTTTGATCCGAAAAAGAGGAGGTTTGAAGCATCCTAAGTTTTCCACTCCATTTCCTTTGGGCTTCTACTCTTGAGGTAGAGATTTCCTTGTTCCTTTTCAATACCTCATCTATAGATAGATATGTTGTAGCTTTGTATTCCATTAAAACCATATCCATTATGGATTTCTTTGAAAGTCATGAAAGAAAACCTGGGGTTTGTTATTTGGGAATGAGAATGTTCAATTGATGTTCCTTTGGGTTAATTGGGGAGTAATCTAGTATATTTATGTTAAAAGAAGAAACAATTGATGTTCCTTTGGGTTAATTGGGGAGTAATCTAGTATATTTATGTTAAAAGAAGAAAAAGCCCCAATTTAATATTTTGACTTGGTGAATTAAAAAGGGGTAAAGTTGAATAACGTGGGTGAATTGTTATTATGGGTTGTGTAAATGGGTTAATAGCAAAAAGGAAAAATTAACTATGGCATTGAATTTATTTTGGATATTAATTTGAATTGAGTTATGGCTTTGATATCCATGGGGTTAGTTTTTGTGGAATAAAAAGAATGGATTTGGAAAAAAGAAAAGGGTGTAGTATGTTAACTTGGAAAATAAGATGATTGATTTTTGAAATGGAAGAATGAAATGATAACACTATGTGAATTTCAGAATTTAACGTCAGGGTGAATTTAAAATCTCATGAGAGTTGAATTATTATAATACATGTGTTGAATACATACATTTGGAGGTTTGATCCTTAGTTATCTTACTATGGTTGTTGTTGGATTAAGATCTCATAACGGTGGAATTATTATAATACGTGTGTTAAATACATACATTTAGAGGTTTTGGTCCTTGTTCATCGGTGGAGGATGACATGGTTGTGTTGAATTGTGGTGTATGCTAGTACTTTGTCATGTTGTAATGATAGGTAATGTATACCGCGCTTAGAATGAGGGGTACCAGTACCTTCCAGCTAGCGCCTGGAGAACTTGGCAGAGGTACCAGTACCTTCCAGCTAGTGTCTGGAGAGCTTGGCAGAGGTACCAATACCTTCTAGCTAGTGCCTGGAGAACTTGACATCTTATTGTGGAAAGGTGTATCCTTGATTTACCGTGCTTATGGCAGGTAGAGCAAAACTTATTTATTATTATCGTCTCATTGTATCTGGGTGCGCCATGGGTTATGATGGTTATAGTTTCGGAAGGCCGAGTTGCCTCATCTATTGATTACATACTTGTTGGTTGCTTGTTGTTTCCTTTTGTATTAAAGGTACGCATGTATAGATATGAATGTATTGGAAATGGATCTAGATGTTATATTGGGATTGTAAATAATGTAGAGAAACATTGGATATTGTGAACATGATTTAAAATGGGCAAAACAGGTGTAAGTACTGAAAGTGGGAGAAAAGTAACGGGCTTGGTGAAACCGTTTTCTAGAATTTGTTATTGTCTTGAATTTTTGGGAAAAGGGGAAAAAGAAGAAAGAAAAATGAATTGCTTACAATATTAAATGGAACGAATGATTTTGGGAAAAGTTCTTATATATGTAATTTCTGTATAAACTACATTACTATTATAGTATGAGATTAAGCATTCATGATCATAGTTATCTGTAAGCTGTTACTGCTTAGGATCTTGTTGAGATTCCTATTGAACTTTATATTCATCCCACGCTGCCAATCCTTTTTCAGGTGAGTATCGAGAAGTGTTTCAAGATCAAGGATCTTCTTTACCTGTTGGCCACGAGGCCTTTTATTTGTGGACGGAATGCCATAGATGTAAAAAGGTTAACCCTTTTCCTTTACTCTTAAAGATGTAAGCCTACGGGCAATTTATTTAGATTTGATTATGTTGCATTTAATTTGTATTCGGATGAGAGAATCTTTATTTATTCTTACTCGTTGATGTAAAGAGTTTTCCACATGTTATCTCTGAAATTAAATTAAATTAATGAATCTGGTAAAGGTTTTGAGTAATAAAAAGTGGGGCGTTACACATACATAGATAGCCCTTAACTTACAAAACAAAACAAATAAATAACTGAGCCTTGTGCTCCGAAAAGATCTTTTATGCCTTCACTTTGGCAGAGACACATCACAAATCACTTGAAAAATTGTTTCCACTAAGGGATGTGTATAAAGCCTAGTAGAGATAATCTAAATAAAGTGCACGTAGTTCAACATTAACATGAGAAGCAATGCATATGAGATGCCAATGCCAAAAATCATAGGTTTTCTCATTTTGAAATTCTCATGCCATGCACTTATTCAAAAACATAACCAATTCAATCATCCATTTGATAAAACAAGGAGCGGTAAGTACGACACTGGTAATTCCTAGATTGATATCTGCAAGTAGGCATAACTAGCACTACCAATCTCCACTTTACCGGCTCCTAATTGGAAGGCACATGGAACCCACTCTGTGCGTGTTTTCGGTCTTTTACCCTAGACACTCAAGCCAATTTAAACAATAACAATCTACACCCCCTATCTAGACTTGCCAAATGTATTTACCTCATAACTCAACACATTTCAAATATTCTAATGAATCAACTTGAAAATCAATTTCTCAAATCCAATGCGAGGATTAAATCATGAGATTATGCAATGCTCAATGTCATGCATGCATTTGCAAATATTTCAACTTACCTAATTTATATGCAATTTCTACAACAATCAATACAACCCTTCACCGGTTGCCCAAACAATTATCTCTACAAAATATAAATTTTAAGAGACAAATATAACTCATAATCTTATATCTTCAATAATTTCAACATAGAAGTAACAATTATATGTTCAATCTCTTCTTTTCTAACTCAATCAAGAATCATAATATTCTTCCAAATATTTTATCAATTTTCCCTTTCTATTCAAACTCAAAAATTCACCAAGAATTTTTATAATGCTAAAAATAACATATGTTTCTTTCAACATTTCTCAATACCTCAACATGATAAATATTTTTCATCTTTCTCAAGAGTTCAATATTTTCATGTTAAACAATTTTTAAAAGGAATCTCAATAATTTCCAATATTCTTAACAACATTCTCATCAATCTCATTTGAACATCCACTTTCACATTCTCATTTGTTCAATAAACACATGCTTTCAACACTTACAAATTTCTCATAAGTTTAGCCAAACATCTAAATTTTAACATTTCAAGTTCCTAGGGATTTATCAAACTTTGGGAATTTCTCATTTTAAAGATAAATTTCTCAAATTCTTGGGTCCTACAACAACTACATTTAACAAGTTCAAAACTTTAAGGAAAAAAATTTGAGAATCTTCCCCTTTTCATACATTAAATATATTTTTAATAAAAATCATAATCTCTTTAAGTGTTATATTATCAATATAACACATAATAAAACTAAAATACATACACACGATTTAGAAAATTCCTATCTCAAGTTTTAATGGAAGGAAGAGAGAAAAACCTCAAAAACCAATGTCATTGCAAAATGATCTCCAATGATCCCTTCGAGATGCTCATCAAAATAGCCTCAAGAACTATGGTCTAAATATGAATAGATTTTGATGAATAAAAAAAAATACAAGAATTTGAGGGTTTGGTAGAGAGAAGGAAGATAAAAGAAACAGAGAGAAAGAGAGAGCTCTGTCAAAACAAAGACATAAGAAGAAGAAACGGAGCCCCCACCCACCCCCCACGTGGCTGCTGCCCTTTTTTTTTATATTTTTATTTCACATAAGTATCTATATATAATTAAGATTACACCAACGACACCATAAATTTGAATATAATTTTTTTTTCATCATAAAATATATTTTGTTCAATAATACACACTATAAATATTCATAATTCTTATATGATAATAAAATAAATAACAATAATAACTATAATAATAACAACAATAATAATAAATGGTTACAAACGAGTCGTGATTCAATCAATTGAGCCCAAAATAAATGGAGCTTAATAATTTTAAATCTCTAACTGAGATTAAAGTATAAAATAATTTAAAAAGACTTAACGTGATCCCACTATTCACATAATTAAATATGAACCAAAATGATTAAATATGGGCTTATCAAATATGTTCTAAAAATTAAATTTATATCTCATTTATTACTTAAGGCCCAAAAATAATTAAGACTCAAGAAAATTTGCCAAGCGGGTCTTAAAATCAAAATCAAGAAGTAATATAATTTGTTTTCACCAATTTAAACATAATGGTCCACGATAGCACAACTATAATAATAATAAGGGTAAAATTCAATTTGATTTAATCCATTACAGTGATCCTATGTAAAATAGGCTTATAAAAGCAATTTCTTTCAAAGTTAAAAAAAAAAAAATGTATTCTCATCCTGAAATCAAATCCTCATTTGTGTTAATCAAATTTATCAAAAATCATGCATTCCACTTGTGTCAAAAAAAAAATTTTTGAAAAAATAAAAACATCGAAAATTTTTATAACATACAAATTATGACTTGGTTATTACTGATGTTGTATTATTTTGGTTATTAATCGAGAAGGTTTTTGCTAATTTCTTATGTTTTTAGTTATGTCTAAAGTGGTGTATCAGGTATTTAATTATGCTTCAAGTAGTATTTGATTATGATCTATTATAATATTTTTATTTGACAATATTTAAGTATTTTATTACATAAAAAAGTGCATACAAAAGTAGGATTTTATGCTTATATTAGTAAGATTGTAAAAGTCATTCATATTGATGCATAAAAAATTACAAATTCAAATCATAAACAGTGTCATCAAATGGAATCTATAACCTTAATAATTTCAGTTCTTAAAGTGGTTCTGATTAATTATGTGACACATCACAATAATCGTAAAATTTTTATTTCAGCTAAATTATTTTTGCATATCTTTTTTAGCCAAACTCATGAACGTGCACTATCAGTAATACAACAACTTCAAAATTTTTATTTGAAAATTATTCAAGAAACATCAATAGGTGTTTTAAATATACACAATCATTTTCGATCAATCATTATTCTTTAATAATACTTTACACTATTTATCATTTGACATTTGTTAATTTATTTTCTAAAAACTTAACAAAAGAAGTATTGAATTCCATTATTTTAACCAATCCACATCAAATTGGACGCTACACATGCATGTAAATAATTTATAAAAATATGATGTCTGACATAAAATCACAATGGAGTTAACTTTAATTAATGTAATGATATTTTATATTATGATACGTGTTACAAAAAAAAAATCTTAATTTAAATTTTAATTATTTATTTTAATAATCTTAGTCTTATCGTTCTATAAAAGTGTTAGTTGAATATTTATATATAATAAATTTAGTTAAATTATTTGCTTATTTTGTTCTATTGTGCTATAGAAGTGTAATAAATTTTGCTCTATTGTGCTATATGTAATTATTTATTTTGGATACTTAATTATAATAAATTTAGTTCTATTGTGCTATAGAAGTGTAATTATCATATAATGATTTTATATGATATATATATATATATATTAAATTGTAAAATAATAAAATAAATAATGATTTTGATATTAAAAATAATAGTTAAATTAGAAAGAGAATCAGTAATATAAAACTAAAAGTGATTCTAATTATTTAATTTTTATATTTATATTTTCTTAGAAAATAAAAATATGTTGAAATAGAATTATAAAAAATTTATTTAAAAGATTAAATATAAATATGTTGTGATTGGATTAATAAGAAAATACATAAACTAAATAGGTTTGGTTTCATAACTCATGCTCACTTTTTAGAAAATTCAAATTTTTTTTCTTTTCATGTTTTTTTTTTAACTAAATTTTTTAAATATTTTAAACATTTTTTTAAAAAAATTTTAGATACACCTAACATAAAAACACATAAAAATTATAATGTTTGTGAAAAAATATTTAACAAATTCACTAAATATAAAAAAAATTACAAAAATTTAGCACGTTTTTTTTCGTATTCTTGTGTATTTTTTAATTTTGTAAAATATTTTTTTTAATAAATATTTTACTTTTTAGATACATTTAAATAAGGTGCATCTAAAAAAGTAAAAAACAAAATTGCTTAAAATTTTAAAAATATTCACTGAACACTAAAAAAAAAAAAAAAAAAAAAAAAAAAAAAAAAACACAACTCCAAGACCAAAACATCACATCATTAATGACGGGACCCACTGCCACCTAATTAGTTGATATTTGTCAAATATATTATTAGAAATAATTTGTAAGGATGTTAAAGGGAGATTTACCAATAAATCCCAAAATGTAAACTTATGAACCAATTGGTCCCATTTTTATTCTAATAAACCGTTTAGTCCTGGAAAATTCTAAGAGACGTAATTACCCTCATTTAGACACCACTAATCTCTCTCAGCATTCTCTCTCTCTCACATGGAGACCCAACCACACACATATCTTCTCTCTCTAGTAGACACAAGACACCATGCACACAAAATACCATTAACACACACACCATTAACACACACACTCAGCCCCAGCAGCCACACTCATACACACCATACACACAACACACACACACACACACACACCATACACACAGACACACACACAGCACACACCACACACACACACACACAGCACACACCAAACACAGCACACACACACAGCACCCACACTGATACACACGCGCACACACACACACATAATGGCTTCAACATGCGCACACACACACACACTGATGGCTTTAACACACACACACACACACGCGCACATTCCCCTCCACCGAGCACCGCCACGGCGGCGTTCCGGCCACCATCTCCGCCACCAAACACCCCAAAGCCCATACGTCCGCAGCCGCCTCCTGCTGTCCGGCCACCACTGTCTCCGGCAGCATATACATCGGCGTACCTCTTAACTCAAAACCCACGATCTTCTCTCCCGATTTCTTCGCCAAACCAAAATCGGCGATCTTCGCGACATCGTTTTGACATAGAAGAACGTTTTGAAGCTTGAGATCACAGTGAACAAACCCATTCTCGTGAATACATTGAAGACCCTTTAGAATCGACTCTGTGTGTCGCCGGACTTCGGATTTCGGCAAGCTCCGATGACCGGAGTTCTTGAGCTTGTCAGCCAAAGAACCACCCATAGCGTATTCTAAGAACAGATTGTACCATTTCTCGCCGTTTTCGAAGCTGAAATCTCCTCCGAAACACTCGATAATCTGTGGGCAATCTTTGAGTTGTTGTAGAATCGATTTTTCATAGCAGAGTGTGAAGACCCACAAGTTTTCACGGCCATTAATGGAGGAAATTGAAGGCTCTGACTAATTGGGTAAAATCGTCCACGCAGTTATACTAAATATGGAAAATAGGATCAGCAAAAAACAAACTTCCCCACTGATAGGACTTATCCGAACAAAAGAATAAAGTTGGGACTAATTGGTTTAATAGTTTGTGAAATGGGATTTATTGGTAAATTTTCCTATTGTAAAAAGGTAAATAAATGGTTTAATAGTTTGTGAAATGGGATTTATTGGTAAATTTTCCTATTGTATATAGGTATATAAAAGTTAAATTAAATATAAATATTTTGTAATAAATAATTTCATATTAAACAAAAAATTATATATAAATTAATATTAAGACATCAATAAGATAGATAAAAAATAAAAATATAAAAGAAAATTAATTTAATTCATGCAATGCAAATAATTAAGTACATTCTATCTTATTTATTTATTTGTATATCGAGATAATTGTTTCTATAAATATCATAATAATTAAATTAAAATATTAAATATATAAAAAATTTTGAAAATGAAAAAAATTAGGGATATTTACCAATAAGTCTCATCTCACAAACAAATATTCCAATTAGTTCCAAGTTTTTTCTATAGATCTGTTAAGTCCTATTAGTGGAGAATTTCTTTCCATGTGGTTCTATTTTCAATTTCAGTAATGTTTTGGTGGACGACTATACCTTTTTATTAATGTAGCAGATGTGATGTAACACTGTAATGTGACATGTATTATTGTGACACTCCAACATGGCAGGTATAAATGTAACGATCTAAATCTTTTACTCCAAAAAAAAAAAAAAATTAAAAATTCCTTAGTATACTTTTTCGAAATGTGACTACATGACAGGTATAATGTGACACTCCAAAAAAATTAAAAATTTCTTAGTGTACTTTTTTCAAATGTGACAATGTGACGATATGATATGACACTCCAGAAAGATAAAAAAAACTTATTAGTATACTTTTTCTAAATGTGACAACGTGGCCCAAATGTGACACTCTAAAAAAATTAAAAATTCATTAGTGTACTTTTTTCAAATATGATAACGTGGTAGGTATTATGTAAGACACTAAAAAATATTTAAAAATTTATCAGTGTACTTTTCCCAAATGTGACATGTGACACTCTAATGTGACGGATATGATATGACACTGTAAAAAATTAAAAATTCTTTTATTGTATTTTTCCAAATGTGACACTCCAACGTAGCATGTATGATGTGATACTAAAAAACTCTTTACTATATTTTTTTTCAAATGTGACACTCTAATGCGATGGGTAAATGAGTCATTAAACATCAAAAAGGATTAAATGGATCACAAGAAAAAAATATGAGACTATATAGATTATAAGTCCAAAATACAGGACTTATTGGTCAATCTTCCAAAAAATTAAATATATAACAAAAAGTATATGAAAAATATATATATATATATAATTATTATAATTAAAATTGAGATTATGTAGAATTTTATACGTAAATGAAAAAGGAATATATCACTTTCCCAACCCTAATTTGCAAAGGGATTCGCTTTTTTCTAATCCGTGATTGGACTGGAAGGGACTGTTGGACTCTTGGGGACCCATCACGGATCACGTTTTGATAATCCGAACCACTCAATGTGTAGAACTCGTCGAGTATTATATGCTTATAAAAATCACGTTGATCGAATATCGATAGTATTTCATCGAATTAGATTTCTATCATTTGTTTATTTTTCCATTGTCAATTTTTTTTTAGTACAAAACTGATTTGATTATGTAACTATCAATATCCAATCAAATAATTTTTCCAAACATATACCACTCAACCACGAGTACATGTTAAACAATTCATTTTATAAAAACAGGACATCCCACGGCCTAACAGCAACCTACAGTAATCCATTTGCAAAATTTTCGGCTTCGACGAGTTGCCACCTCACCGGCCTCCCTAGTCGCCAACCGGCTGGGTAGACTCCGTCGATTCAGAGCTCACTTCTAGGGTTTTCAGCCACCTCTCTCCGAATGGTGTCTTGATGCCTTCGATTTCAGCTGTCGATCGTCTTTCGTTGAGGAAGTACGTGTTTCCGATTGAGCGATTGCCTGAGTAGGTTAGGCTTTTGCTTCAGAACGAGCGAGATTGCCGAGTTTTGGCCGACTCGTGTCCCTTGTTTAAAGGTAGGATCAAGGAAGATTCAATTAAGGGTTCGTTTCAAGTTCAATTGAATGTGTTTGAGTATTACATTTTCTGGTTTGCTTATTACCCTGTATGCAGAGGAAATAGTGAGAATTCTGATACTGTGAGGGTTAGGAGGAGTCGAAAGTTTCGATTGGAGATTGGGCTTCTTCATTTCCAGGATTATCGAGCAATAACACTATGTTTGGGAACTTATGAGAGAAAAGAAAAGAAATGATTACTTAAGTAATAAGAGAAAAGAAAAGAAAAGAAATGATTGTGATTTCTCTTCTTTTTGTTTGGATAAGGAAGAAATAAAAGAAAAGAAATGATTATGATTTCCCTCATTCTTGTTTGGTTAAGTTTCATTAAGAGAAAAGAAAAGAAATTATTTTATGTTATATTACCAAAATAACCTTTTTATATTTTCAATCATTTTATTTCTTTTATTTTTATAAGGACAAAATTGGTATAATGAAAATAGTGGTTTCTTTTCTCTCCCAATCTCTCCACTTTTGGGAAGATTGAAAATGAGGCTTATAAGAGAAATGAGTTTCTCTCCATTTCCTCCCATTTCTCTCTACTTAGGTTATCCAAACAAATAATAAAAATACATATCACTTCATTTCTTTTCTTTTCTCTCCAAATCACTCAATCCAAACATAGTGTAAGCGTGGTGGGTCAGAGCAGAAAGTTGAGTGTGGTTTGTATTTACGCCTTCTTTATTCATATCTTCGTGCATTTCTGCCAATTTTTGTTAATACACACAAACCTTATCATAGCTCGCTTCTACATTATAATTCGAGTTATGATAATTTTGTTGTTGATCAAGCCAAGTTCATTGTTAATACCCTGAAACACTTTTGGTTGATCGATAGCGATTTCCCATTCGTACCTGTGAATGTATGCAAATCATTCGGAGGATCATTTCCTTTTCGTTCGGTTCTTGGCGAGACTACGCCCACTTCCGGGTTGGGAGAGGTAGTCAATTTGTTTGTGAAGTATCTGAATTTGAGTTCAGTTGCGTTTACCGAAGTGTCTGATCAAGTTGAATATAGTGAGAGTCCTAGGTGGAGGGTATCAGGATCTTCGGATGGTTTTAAGTCAAGGAATGCTCTGTCAGTAACTTCTGGTGTGGATTCTATTGGTTGTTAGAACTTATGGATTCAGAGACCATTGTACCAGTTCGTATTGAGGACGTTTTTGTTTTTGCCCTGTAGGGACTTCTATCAAGAATGCATCTCAGGTGTCCTCTGTTTGGATTAGTTATATGGAACCTTGGACAATCGGCTTGGAAGATTTAAGGAGCTAGAGGCAGTTGTTGGTACATCAGCTAAAAATACAACAAAGGTGAACCCCCAATCTTCAGCATGTGGAGATGGCAGGCTTTTGTATTGTCCAATTATCTGTTCTACAGTTCCTTGGTTATGCATTTTTTTTTGGATTTGCACACAAGTTCCTTCACACAGATCCAGAAGTAATTGTGCAAATGGTATCAAAGGTTTGTTTCTCACTAGCAATTCTTTTAATTACATGTTATGATTTCAATCATTATGCATATATTAATGTTCCTTTACGAATGGAATAGAGAATACCTGCTTAAATTTTTCAGCGGGCTTTATCTTGGACTTTTGAACTGAGAATTTTGGCTCAAAACTTAGAAAATTGTGGGCAATGAATTTGGACTAGTAGTCTCATGTATGATATATTGTAACTATTAAAAAATCCGAAGACTGTTGCCCTCTTTATGTCTTGCTGAATAAGCTCTTGGGTGGCAAATTCCCAATTCATTGTAATCATGTTTTCCATTATGGAAGGTATCATGAGGGTAAGGGCAGTTCATTGATATCCTTGTTGATAACACAATAGTTCAAGAGGTTGGAACACAGAAGTTGGTATGTGTAATTAATTGAACGTGTAGTAACATGTTTGCATTGTCTTGTTGTAATAAACCGACTGCCTAAAGCCAATAGTGGTGATAATTAGTTGGTGTCTAGATTGCAAATTGTGATTATTTGATAATAGAGTTGAAAAAATTCTTGCAAGTAGTTGGTTTGAAGAATGGGTAGGAGGAACGGCTAGAAGCTTAAATGTATAGGACTAGTTGAAGTGGCTGGTTTTCTATCAGAGGGATTAGATTTATACATAGGCCATGTTTGTGTTATTAGTCATAAAAAATATTACCTTTAACTGGACTGCCGAGGTTTGGGAAATTTTTCCCCATTGTTTGTATAAATGGAAATAGTTGTAAATGGCATGATGGATGGTGGAAGCAAAATATGGTTGGACATATT
The DNA here is from genome assembly GCF_004153795.1 of Camellia sinensis. NCBI lineage: Eukaryota > Viridiplantae > Streptophyta > Magnoliopsida > Ericales > Theaceae > Camellia > Camellia sinensis. The sequence goes on from NW_021025098.1 coordinate 1,056,234, forward strand.
GTCAGGAAAGCTGAATCTGAAACCCTATAATTGCTTGGATTGAAACCAATCTGCCAATTATGGACTTGAATTCCCTGGAAAATTGAGTCTATTTGTGCAACATTGGGTTCTGAATTTGTCAATTTCCAAGGCTGTGATTGGTTGGAGGATTTGTCACGCCCTCAAAATAAACCCATAATATATATATTATTGGCATGCAATATTAAAAGAAACCAACTCATCATCTCATTCATCAGAGTATTACAAAAAGAAAACATTACTTGTACTATCAAATTAAATGCCCTATGGGCTTACATCTTTCCAAGCCAACACTTGGACACAAAAATATGAGTTCTAACTCAAATACAGATAAAGCCCTAGGCTTGAATGTTTATCAAATAAAAACAAATAACTAAAGATAGTCTTCAAAATCCAAATCCTTCCAAGCTAAGTCCTTGGAGGTAGCTTATCACCTGGACCTGAAAATGATGTTCCCATAAAGGGTGAGCCACAGCCCAGTAGAAATATACTAAACCAAATATAAGCATTGATTAAAGGAATAGCATTCAATAGATGGTTAACCAAGATAATCAATTACATCATTTTACAGTCTCATGACACTATTGACTAAGACACGTTTTACTATCCAACTTTATCAATATGGCTCAGAACCTGGCCAAACTTACAACAGTGAACTATATATATTACATTCTCATTCTTCCAATGTCGACAAACAGATGAGACTCAGGCTCAAATCAAAACACTTCATACTTCCAATTTGATACACATTTTAGTGCTGTATCAATTAAAACACTTCAATATAAATAAGCACACATAAAAGTGATGCTAATGGAGTCCATCCCCTATCTCCTCCCAAACAAAATCCGGTTTAGAGTGTATTAAACACTCGTCATATACAACACACAATCAATACATGTATTTTCTGTATTAATTTGATAGTCTAAATTTATGACTTAAACAAATTGATTAGTTTCAATTTTCCCTAATCCACATGCAATGTCTACAACAAACACGACTATCCTCCACCGATAGCCCAAAAATAGTTATTTCTAGACTGGAAATAAATATATCAACAATTCAATAGGCAAGTGATTTTAATTATCCAACTACACCATTTAATCAATGAATTCCTCAATTCCCTTAAATTAATTATACAAATTAATTTATTAATACAACTAGGGTTTTTCCCAAAATTACCAAAGTATCCCCAACATATCAAAATACCAAAACTTAGAACAAAACTTATAAGATGGAGTAGGAAATCCCTACCTCGAAGAAAATAACCCGAATGGAGAAGACAGAGATGAATACCCAAATCCAAAGTGCTCCAAACTACCAACAATTCAGATTAAACGAAGCCCTCGACTCACACATTCTTTTTAATGAAGGATCTAGGGTAGAAACACACCCTAAGTGGATCAAATCTAAGAGAGAAGGTGAGCAGGGTGAGAGAGAAGTCGGACCTTAGGGTTTGGAATCTAAAAAGAGGATGAAAAACTGATTAAAAACCCGCTGCTGTCTAATTAAACTGGACAGGCTCGCTCGAGCGAAGACTTGGTCGCTCGAGCGACCAGACACAAGAAATCCTCGCTCGAGCAAAGAAAAGCTCGCTCGAGCCAAGAATGCAATGCTACAGGTCCATACTAGACGCAATCTCTCGCTCGAGCTAAGAAAATCTGGCTCGAGCCACCAAACACAAAATACAACCTCGCTCGGGCGACCAAGTACTCGCTCGAGCGACCAACCCAAAAACTGGACAGCAACACTTGGTTTCCGAACCCAACCAACCTGAAACAAACCTGCCCAACACATCCTATAACTCCAAATAAGAAAATAAAGAATGACAACAACAATTATACAATGACAGAATCTACGGAACCTATGTCCAGATACAATAATCGAATGGGAAAAGACCGAGGTCGCTATAGGATTTGGAGAAGAATTTTGAAAGGGAAAATGTATTTAATATTATTTTTATTTTTATATTTATTTGGAAAATAAAAATATGTTCAAATAGAATTACAAAAAATTTATTTGAAGGATTAAATATAAATATGTTGTGATTGGATTAAGAAGAAAATATATAAATTAAATATGTAGAGTGCTGTTTTTTTTTTCTTTAATATTCTTTTTGAATTATTCATACATATTGTATATATTATAAAAAATTTAAATTAAACATAAATGTTTTGCAATAAATAATTTCATGTTAAATAGAAAATTGTATATAAATTAATATTAAGACATCAATAGTAGAGAGTGTTTAATTTGATCTGTGCGATGCATATAATTAAACACATTGTATTTTATTTATTTACTAGTGTATGCTTGTGCCTAAAGGCACGGTGAATATAGTTTTGGGATTAATCTTCTCCAGTCCAATCTTTTATGTAGTATATGAAAAATTTATTCACAAAATAATTTCAATGAAAAATTGTTTCTTTCTTATAGCATCACTGTTATTTTTACCCAGGTTATCAATTCTTCTTATTCTAATTGAGGAGGTTGGTCTCATTTGAACTTCGACTTAAATTCAAAAGGAATATAATCTCAGTGATTGCAATATTAACCAACAATCTCTCATGTCAACTATTGATAGGTAATGTTTAAAAAGAAAAGGCATGGAAAGAAAAGTCGTTCACTGCCACTCACTTCCATTGTGCAAATTGAAAAGTGTATCAAAGCCCAAAGTCTAGCAAGAAAAATGTATCAATTAAATAAATAAATTGTATGATTAGCAAACTCATGAACATATTACTCTTAAGTCTCAGTGATTGCAATATTAGTTAGTTACAACACTCATTTCACTTTCCAAAGCATAAGTCACGGACTCTTCATATTACACTTCTCTCTTGCCAAAGCCTAGGTAATAAACCAATTCACTACAAAAAGGTCACTTTTAGCTACTAAAATATTGGTCGCCAATTGTCTGCTTTTTGGTCGCCAAAACCATTCTGCGACAAAAAATTTTGGTTGCTACATTTGTCGCCAAAAACCTGTAGGGGAAGGTTTTGCCAACTAAAAAGCCTTTGGTCGGCAAAAAGGTACTCTTTAGCGACCAAAATTTTGGTCGCCAATAGTCAATTATATTTCTTTAAAATCATACATTCACCGACCATGTTTTCGTCGCCAATAGTCAAGGAATCGCCGACCAAAATCTTTAGTCGCCAAAAGCTACCAAACGACGACTAACATTTTTAGTCGCCAAAAGCTTCATCCGTGAAAAAAAATAATTCATTGTTAAGCTTTGCATCCGCTCTTATAAAGACTCGAATCACTAACCTCCCACACCATAAACCTTATGCACCACACACTTCCCACTACGCCTCTATAGCACCACATGATTATATATGTACTATATATTATTTATATAGTACATAGACCCGTATTAATATAAAAGTATATGTATAAAAATAATTATTTTTATTGACATAATTTATGTAAAAATAAATTATTTAGTAGCAAATTAACAATAAAAATTTAACTTTTAGCGACCAAAATCATTTTGGTTGCCGAAGAGACTTTCACGCTAAAAAAAGACCACTTTTCGCTACTAAACATATTTTTAGTCGCCAATTGTAGGCTTTTTGGCTGCTAAATTTTTTTTAGTCGCCAAAAAACTTGCTTTTGGCTACTAAAAAATGTTTTAGTCGGTAAAACCTACATAATTGGCGACCAAACTTATAATTAGTCACCAATTGTAGACTTTTTGGCTACTAAATTTTTTTTTGTCGGCAAAAACTGTACTTTTGGCTACTAAAAATGTTTTAGTCGGTAAAACCCACATAATTGGCGACCAAAATTATAATTAGTCGCCAATTGTTGCCTTTTTGGCTAGTAAATTTTTTTTAGTCGGCAAAAATTATACTTTTGGCTACTAAAAATATTTTAGTCGGTAAAACCCATATAATTGGCGACCAAACTTATTTTTAGTCACCAATTGTAGACTTTTGGCTATTAAATTTTTTTAGTCACCAAAAAACTTCACAATTGGCTACTAATGCTTTTTTAGTCGCTGAAAGCTATACTTTCAGTGACCAAATTATTTTTAGTTGGAAAATTTGGTCGCCGAATGTGTTTTTTCTTGTAGTGATTACAGAAAAAGAGAAAAATAGAAAGTAAAAGAAATAGAAACTAAACCTTAATCAACAAAACCACCTCTCTTTGGGCAATCAATTAACCCTCCGATCAAGCATATTTGTATATGGATTACACTAATCACAAAACAACAAGCACTGTTTATAATAATTGCAAAAATCATCAAGCACTAATTGAAAGTTCTAAACACATTATTAAATTTTAGCTCTTAAACACATCATCATGCACTAATGTTTATAAATGCCTCCCTCCATCATCAAGCACTAATGATTCAGCAAATATATTTAATTCTAACATTGAGCATGTCAGTATTTTAGAGACATGGAATTCAGCACTTAGGTACATAACTTTTCAAGAAGCAATTTGTCTCACTCAGTGTTTTAAAAGTCTCCAGGTGCACCGAGGCGATAAGGTCTCCTGTAGCCTAAGCGCGAGGCGCGAAAGCGAGGCGTACACCTCACCAAAGCGAGGCGCACATAATAAAAGCAATGCAAAATTATAAAATAGGCAAAATTTTTAACATAACAAATGTATGTAGTATATTAAAAAGTATATTATCCAACAAAAGGTATAAAGTATGACATTCACATCCACCAAAAACCTTATGTACTAAAATCATCATCCACATAATTCACTGCAACTAAGCTTCTAACTTGTGGTTCAAAAAGGAAATGAAAATATGTAAGTCCTATAGTTGCCTGATTGTACTCAAAACTTAATAGACATCATCATCAGCATGAAGAACTTCATCTCCTCCATCATCATCATTGGATTTGTATCCATCCGCATCCTCCTCTTCATCTTCATTTTCCCATTCATCTTCTTCATCTACAAGTTGTTGGTGTGTTGTCTTAGTTGTGCTTGATCTAGTTCTTTGGTTACTCTCCTCAACTTCAGCAGCTACAGCAACATCATCCCACCCCAAAGAATCATCATCAAACACAAGCTCATTCTCTATCCTCCCAATCAGCCATTCATTACTCTCATCAATATCTTTCAAAGAGATGGGATCAATATTGGAACGTTTCATGTATCGACGCTTCAATGCTCTATTATACTTCACAAACACCAAGTCATTGAGACGTTTTTGAGCCAGCCTATTTCTTTTTTTGCTATGAAGCTGCAACAATAAATAAAAAAGCATTTAAATTTGTATATAACTGAATTTGTTTTTGGAATTCACTACTAGATTTGACAGCGGGTGCTCACATGTTCAAACACACTCCAATTTCTCACACAGCCAGATGAACTACAAGTAAGACTAAGTACTTTGATGGCAAATTTTTGCAAATAAGGAGTTTCATGACCAAAAGAACTCCACCAATCAGCTGATCATGATAATTAGTTAGCACTTAGCAAACATTTTGAAGTAAAAAGTATTGACTACTAGAATAGAACATTGTAAATGATTACTTGGTACCCTTGTACTTCTTTGTCTAATTGCCATCTGAAAAAGTCCTTCAGCCTTCTCATACTTAGCTAATTTTGCACAAACTTTATCTTGGACCTCTAGTGTTGGGATCAACCTTGATATACATTGATATAGGCCTATCATGACTTCTTTGTCTTTTGCAGCATTTGGATCTTTGTTAAACAAACTAGGATTTAAATAAAACCCAGCAGCATGCAAAGGAAGATGCAATTGAATGTCCCACCTTTGATCAATGATTTCAAAGATCTCTTTATACTTCTCTTCCTTTCCATCGAATGCATTTGCAATAGCTTCTTTAGCCCTATCCATAGCCTCGTAAATATATCCCATTGGAGGCTTTTCTTCACCATCAACCATTCTTAGTACATGAACAAGAGGACATGAAAACTGAAGGGCAAGGTGAACATGATTCCAAAATGAAGGCATTAGCATTATTTGAGCTGTCTTCTTACCCTGCGGCTCCTTCACCCATTTGCTTTTGGTCCACTCCTCCGAAGTAAACATCTTCCTCAAGTTGTTCCTTTGTTGATAAAGTCTTTGCAAAGTTAAGAAAGCTGTTGCAAATCGGGTTTTAGCAGGCTTCACTAACTCCCTCAATTGAGTAAAACTCCTCATCATATTCAACAAAGATGGACGATTATAAATATAACCGTGTACCCCAATTTCCCTTTCAAATGTCTTCTTAAAATTGGGTAATTTGAAAATGTCTTCCAACATTAAATCCAAGCAATGGGTTGCACAAGGTGTCCAATACAAGTGGGGTCTCTTTGCCTCCGAAAACTTCCCTATAAGATTAGAAGTTGCAAGTTTATAACATACTAGTTTAACAAATAGAACCAAAACAAAAGCACACTATTTGCAATAGAGCTAGAGGATTTAACCTGCCAATACATTTGCTTCAGCACTGTCAGTGACAATTTGGACCACATTATCTTCTCCAATTTTGTCAACAAACTTGTCAAGCAAGTTAATTTTCTTGTTTGCATCCTTTGAGTAACTAGATGCATCAATAGACTCAAGAAACATGGTTCCTCTAGGACAATTCACCAAGAAATTAATCAAAGTTCTATGCTTCCTATCCGTCTACCCATCACACATTATAGAACATCCATACTTTGCCCAATCCTCTTTGTGCTTCTTCATCAACTTATGGACATGATTCACATCTTTCTTGAGATAAGGAATCCGTATCATGTGGTAACTTGGTGGTTTCAAACTTGGACCAAATTGTCCTATGGCTTCAATCATTGGTGCAAAACTTTCATTATTGACTAAATTAAACGGAATTCCAATATCATATATCCATCTTGCAATTCTAACATAGGCCCTCTCCGTTAACTCTTTTCTATAAGGTTCATTTTCATCAATTTTAATTTGCTTTCCCTTGCCTTTTTTTTTTTTTGCACCACTGACTCTGGCTCAGGTGTGAAGAAACAATCCACGGGCCCTATCTTCCTAGGCTTTTTAGGTTTCAATTGAATAGAAGCAGAGGTAGTTTTTCGAGTAGAACCGTGAATAGGAATAGGCTGTTTACCATGTAGAGAGATTTCTACAACATCATCCTCATCCTCAAAATCTTCTTCGTTGACCATTTCATCAAAGTCAGGCATCAAGTTCATTTGATCCTTCAGTTGCTTTTTTTTTAGCCATATAACCGGCCACCTCATTACTAACCTCAGTTGGGCATCTAAGACATTTAATTACATTCCTATACCCTCCAACAAGATGTTGCTTAACTCGGAAAACACCCCCATTCATCTCTTTTCCACAGAAATTACACTTGAACTTGCTTAGATTTTCAGGACTTACCATTGTTGCATACTTCCATGCCGGATCTTTTTTTCCACCCTCGGGTGTTGTCATTTATTATGTATGTACCTATTGAGACTATAAGCACCGATTCAGTGTTCATTTTATTATTATTATTTTTTTGACAGGGAAAAAAAAACAAAGTAAAATAGAGGAGGAAAAAAAAAAGAGCAAGAGAAGAAGAACAAATTAGAGCAGAGTAGAGAAGAGGAGAAAACGACGAGAAGGGAAGAAGACCAAAACAGTAAAGCAAAAAAAAAAAGAGAGCGTAGAACAAAGGCAGAAAAAAGAACCAGAGAAGAGAGAGAAGAGAAGAAGAGAAGTAGAACAGTCAAAGCAGAAGACAAGAATGAAGCCAAAAAAAAAAAAAAACAGAGTAGAATAGAGGCAGAGAAGTGAACTAGAGAAGAGAAGAAGACAAGAAGAGAAGAAGAGGAGAAGAGAAGCACAGTCAAACCAGAAGAGAAGAATGAAGCCCAAAAAAAAAAAAACAGAGTATAACAGAGGCAGAGAAGAGAGAGAAGAGAAGAAGAGGAGAAGAATCGAACTAGAGGAGAAGATGAGAAGAATCGAACCAGAAGAAAAGAATGAAGCAAAAAAAAAAAGAATAGGGTATAACAGAGGCAGAGAGGAGAACTAGAGAAGAGAGAGAAAAGAAGAAGAGGAGAAGAGAGGAGAAGAATAGTCGAACCAGAAGAGAAGAGAACTAGAGAAGAGAGAAGAGAAGAAGAGAGAGAGGAGAAGAGAACTTGTGTATTTGGTGTGTCGTATACTCTTCTTCACGTCGCTTCTTCTTCTTCTTCTTCTTCTTCTTCTTCTTCTTCTCCACTAGGGCTTTTTTAAATGTTTTTGCTCGGTTGACCCACGTTTGTATCATTTATAATGTAAATGATATGTCATCCCATGTGGGTATCCACACAGTAAACAAATGGTGCTGTTGGAGTGAAATAAGTTCGAAGTGCACACCTCAAGCTTCATAATAAGGCGTGCGCTTCGTCACCTCATCTGCACCTCGCCTCGCCATGCTTGAGGCGCAATGATGCACTTCATCTTGCCTTGGGCTTAGGCGCACGCCTAAGCGCTCTTTTCAAAACACTTCACTCCATTTTATTCATTTATCTGCAGTTTTTGCCTCCCTTGATCTTTACTCCCCCTCATCCCACACCCACACACCCTTTCTGTTTTTTAATCTACGTAGCAAATATTTATGCACCCAAACACATGTGGCCTTCACCTAGGAAACTACTATATATGAAAAAAAATGTTTTAACAGAAACACATCCATATATAGGGAAAAAGAGAGATTTACTGACCAAGAAAAAGGCTCTTCTTTAATAACCTTCATGGATATCTTCGGCACCACAATGCAAATGCAAGGAGTAGGGATGCAATCGGTTAGGTACGGTCGGTATTTAGGTAAAAAATTACACCGAACTGATAATGTCAGTTTTATTATTTTGAACACCGATACAGACCGTTTCTCCCATCAAACCAAACCAATTGAAACGGTTCGGTTTGGTGCGGTTTAATCAGTTTAAGATTTCTCAAACTTGAGCCACTTTTAAATATAATCATTAATCTATATAAAATTATTAAATTAGTTATTTGTCTACTATTTCAAACATATCTAATCCATTCATTTAATACATACTTTTTAATTCCTAAATTAACAAAAACAAAAAAAAAAACAAAACAAAAACAAAAAAAAGTTTAAAAATACTAAGGTTTCAAGAATAATGAATTGGAGTTAAAATTATATATAATAAGAGTTTACAAACTTAGATTATAAAGATGATAAGGTTAATTAATTAAGGTTAATAATTTATTATACTTATTAATATCATCATATTATTAGATTATATATATATATATTATAAATACAATATATGTTGAAGCGGTCGGTTTCGGTTTAGATCGGTGCACAAGGTGCTTAAACCGATACCGAACCGAAAACCAAAAAAAAATCAAATTTAGAAACCGCACAGAACGATTCTTGTTAAAAAACAGACCAAATATAGCCGGTTTGGTCCGGTTCAATCGGTTTGGTCGGTTTTTTCGGTTTTTCTTACATCCCTAGCAAGGAGCGTCCATTTCAAAAATCTTCAAACCACAATCTCAAAAGAAAGATTTCATTAACTCACAACTAAGATCCAATTGAGAGCATTCAAACTATTTAGAAGTAATGCAAACAAAAAACAAAAAATTGCCAATTTTTTTGGTCTTTCCCCAAAACAATAAATAATAATAAAAATAATTAGCAAAGAGAACATCATCCAAAAAATAGATAAATTCATAAACTCAACCCAGTCAAGCAAAGGCGAACTTTTTCCTCACCCCAGTCAAAAGTTTGGCAAAGGGGAACTTTTTCCTCAACCAAAAGTTTGATCATTCGATTAATCTCCCTTCACTTCCATTCCCTGTGAATTAATAAACACATCAAACAAATCAAATTGGGGAACAATTTATTAAGCATTTGGTGAACATATGAAAATGGTTTTACGATCAAACAATTTATCAAGCATTTGGTGAACATTGTGATAGCAGAAATTTTATAGTGGTAAAACCAATTATTTTGAACTTCAATTATTGCAAAATTATACCCAAATCCTTAGAATGGAATGAATAATAATAAATTTAATTAAAATAACAGGAAATATGTTGTAATTTATTCGAAGTGACATGAAGAAGTTGGTCTTTGAACTAGAGAAATCGAGTAAAAGATTTATTCATCAACTTACAACATGAATGTATAAAAAATAAAAAATAGAAGGGGAAAAAAAAAGGGAATGGAATATTGATTACCTCTATTGATGGAGCCTTTAAAACTATTCTCCTCACCAAAGTCCGATGCTTTTGTCACATGTACAAAGCATTAACAATAAAAATATCAGCCATACATGAATTGATAATTTCTCTACAACACTCCAACTCAACAAAAAATTGTGCATTGATTTTAGGAGAAAAGATCTTTCATACTTAAAACTAATTCCCTAGATAACAACAACAACAACAACAACAAAAAAAAAAGAAAAAAGAAAAAAGAAAAAAAGAAAAGAAAAGAAAACTAGAACAATAAGGCGGGTATGTCCAACACAGATGAAGGAGGTGAAGGGTTTGCAGAATTCGAAAGGAAGATAATCTTAATTTTATATAGATTTCAACAAAATAAATAAATAAATCTTTAAATAAAACTAACGAGACTCTACTGACTTACGGATATAATGTTAAGGGCAATACAGAGATATATCACAAGGAGAAAACCAGGAATTGATGTCATACAAACAAAGAAAAATAACATAAGGATTTGTTGAAAGCTACATATGAAAATCTTAGAAACACAAACCCGGAAACAAAAAAAAACAAAACACAAGCTAGAAACACAAAAAAAAAAAAAAAAAAAAAA
>NW_021025098.1:1074273-1098225 GCF_004153795.1 Camellia sinensis
GGTTACAAGTCCCGCAACGTCCACATGGCTTAGTTGTTGAAGAAAGCGTTGCAATGTTTATCCATGTGTTGAAAGGAAAACAAAATCGGAAAATCCAAGAACGGTTCCAACATTCGGGGGAGACTGTGTCTCAGCACATGCATAACGTATTAACTTCCATGAAAGAGTTCACTTTTGTTCATTGCCGGCCCACATACGTATAGTCAGCAGCGTATACATCCATGCGTGCGGTCTAAACGGAAATACCTACCATTCAAGGTACTATTGACTAAACCTTCAACAGTTATTTGTGCCTAGTCCAATTATGTTGTTTTTAATTTTAAGTGGACGTGACGTATGAAAACAACCATTACATGTACCCGTAGGAGTAACAATACAATTGGGTTGTTAGCAGGACTAGATTGGAGCCATAGACGGAACACATGTAAGTGCATGGGTTACGGGGCCAGATGCGGCAACATATTTCGGTAGAAAATACTGTCACACACAAAATATCATGGCTGCATGCGATTTTGACATGTGTTTCATCTTCATTTCGTGCGGATGGAAAGGAAGTATGCACGACAGTCGCATCTTCAACGAGATAGTAACAAATGACAATGTCCCATTTCCACATCCTGAAGAAGGTAACACGTTGCATTGAAAAATCGATGGCAGTACATAATTTTTGGAAAAACATTGGTTACTTGAAACTGGAACAAAATTTGGTGGTTCGTGTCATAACTTATGGTATTGTTTACAGGAAAATATTATCTTGTTGATGCAGGCTATCCAAATCAGATAGGTTACCTAGCACCTTTCAAAGGCAGCCGTTACCATCAACAACAATTCCGCGTTAGTGAACGGAATAGGACAACAAACAATCCCAAGGAATTATTTAACAAAGTTCACTCGTCCTTACACAGTCTGCCCACAGTGCTCTCCTCAAGTTTCTCTTTCTCTGTTCATGCGAACAATATTGTGAATTTATTAGATCATGGATTTACTTAGCCAAGATTAGTAGTTACATTTTACTAGTGAATTTTTGAAACATTTTAATCAATTATTTTGGTTTTTAGATTTCACAATCTAAATAAACTTAAAATTTTGAAGTTTGTGCAAAATTCTTCCAAAAAATCATTGAAAAAGCAAAGTTGTACAAATTTTGTACTTTGAAGTGTCTATAGATTAGGTGAATTTAAAAAGGTAAAAAAATTGATTAAAATATTAAAAACTTCACTAAAAAAATAAGAATCAAAAGATTTTGAGAATTCCAAACCAAACAGAGAGGTTTTTCACTCAAAATTCTATCATCAAAGGTCCAAATTTTTAAAAATCCACTTAGTAAACAAATTCACAATAGCTATCCATTGATGCATTTTATCGAACATTTGACAGACAAGGAAAATGGAAAAAAATTTATCTATAAGCAAACACTTGTGCATATGAATTTCAGAGCACCATTCTTCACATGCTTGAGACTATCTTTCTGAAATCATTGCACAATTAAAAATTAATACGAATGACTACAAAATATAAAGAGATTACACAGAGAGAGAGAGAGAGAGAGAGAGAGAGAGAGAACCTGAAATCGTATATCAGAAGAAGAAGAAGCCAACTGCTAGGGTTTAGGCGACAATTTTGTTCTTTTGACGGTTTGAAGGGTTCAGATCCGACCCATGCAGGATTCGGATACGGGGCATGACCCATGGGCAATGCATTCAATTCTCGTGTGGGCTGGTTATGACCCAAATCTATCTATAAAAAAAATTAGATACATGAGAGGAGGGGGCCTTGGACGTATATCAAAGGAATAAGACTCTTACCACTTAACTAGCACATAATATATGATAAATTGTTTTATTTATTTATTTGAATTACACATGCTGCACATGTATCTGCTGCTAGTATAAATATATATATATATATATATATAAAAAGAACAAGTAGGAGTCTAATAGAATAACATATGTCATCATCAAAAGCCACTCAACATTTGTCTCCAAAATTGTAAATACATACTGACAAGGAATCAATGAACATGTCAAAAATTAACTAAATAGTTAAGGAGACCAATGAATTTAAACGCTATGGGCAAATCATGTACTACATTAACCCCATGAAAGAAGAACTGATTTTAAAAAGTGATTATAGCAAACTCTAATATGTATGAAGTCGTGATTGAAAGGATGGTTACAAATTTTGTCAAGCTTTTTGTGTCCAAGTTCAACGAAATCCAAGGTCAAAGGAAATATAATGCATAAGTTTTATTGCAAACGAATAAATTTCTCGATGACCGCAACGGAGAAACATACACATTATGAACACATACCCCATGACGGCATGCTGATGACCAATCAACAAACACACTGCGAAAAACTTGAGGTTTACACTGTCGTTGCTTTCTATAGTTGAAAATAATTTCTTTAAAAGTCAGCCTCAGTTGAGAAATCTGTGGCCAACACATAAGAAATTAGGATTAGAAAGTGTGATTAATCAATAGCCTAAATACTCTCACATCTTTCTAGTGCAAACCTTTGGAACCCCATAGAAACAATAGAGGATAATCTGGTCGATATGACGATTAAAGAACATGGTCATCCTTTCACTCAAGATTTGTTGAAAAAATATGAAAAATAATCTCTCTGATCTCCTGGGATAGCTGTAGCCTTTCAACCATACCGTTTATTCTGAAAGCACCTAACTTTACAATCTAAGTTGCATAAGAAGTTGCACTATGTTAGTGTAGAATGGGGACAATAATAGAATGGCAATGGCCAATGTAAGGCACCAAACCATAGTCTAACTACATTTTTTTTGTCTAGGCCCTCAATAGGCTCGAGCCATCTCTGCTGTAGACCAAAATACCCTTACTGCAAGAACATGAAAGCCATCAGAAAGTATAGAACCTATAAAAGGGTGGTAATCTATGTAAATATATCACATTCGAACATTCTAGACAAATGTAGAATGTAATTAGTAGTAGTTGTTGGGTTTCAATTTTGGATTTTAGTAATTGATTATTAGATTTTGTTGACTTTTTAACTATTTTAAGTTAATAGTCTATTTCATGTAATATTTTTCATGAATTTTAAAATTATTTTTCTACTGATTGGAACAAATATATACAAATTAGTATAATGTTACTTACATATAAATTAATCTTGCACCACGACTAGCAAATGCCCCTATTAATTAATATAGATTTGAAGAATCATTTTAAGGGTATATATGTGAAATACTACTTAGAAGGAACAATCAATCCATGTAATTAAATTAAATATTTTGTAATATGAAAATAAATTTGTTCACACACTGTTTTAGTATATGAAAAATACAAAATATAATTATTGTTGAAATATAATTGCTGTCAACTTGATTAACACTCTTCTCTAATGAAAAGAAGAAAAAATATCCCAAATCATAGTCTATTGACATATTATGCACAAAATTAGACCCTTTCAACAATCTAACATCTTCGAGCTACCTTCAAAACACATAAACGTCAACTAATTTTATTGATATTATATATTTGCCACAGCTTTAGACCCAAATATGCAAGCAGCAAATAGCCAATGGTCATCTACTACACGATACTCACATGAACTTGTACTTTGTCTACTATTGAATGCACGTCAACTACTGCGTAATGCTAAAAAGAGTCTTTAATACACTCTTATTTGTGAATAATGCATAAAAATAGTATTGAATACACTAATATTTGGAGGTGTTAGTTTCACATAGAATTGTGAATGTATTGTGAATGTATGTCACATTTGCGTATGAATACATGCCAAGTTATTAGTGAAATTAGCCAACTATATGCAATTGACAACTAGGCAAAACATCTCGATATGTTATTACTATTTCATTCATTTCAAAAAGCAATGCTAATCGAACCCCTAAACTTTGCAGAAGTTCTCTTCCATTACAGAGTATTTTTCCAGGTTGTTGTCCATTCCCAGGTTCATCTTTGCTTGATGTGTACTGTTCCAATAATGGACAAGAGTCAGATGATGATAAAAGATAGGCTAAAAAGTAAAGAGTATCTAGAAGGTGTTCAGTCATTTATTGAGTTCGCTACGAAGAATTTAGGGCCGTAGGATGAAATCCGTTGTCCTTGTGTTGATTGCTTGAAGGGCACGAAATTTAGTCGACACGTTGTACGGTTGCACTTGATTCGAAGAGGAATTGCATGTTTTTATCGAACTTGGGTCCACCGCGGGGAACATGTTCCCATGTTTCGTGCTCATCCTACTATGTGAAACAATGATACTGAAAGCAACCGAGCTGGAATGACAACCAATCATGAAAATGTGGGTGAACTTCCAACCATGTTAGAAGAGATTTACATGAGTGGTCTCATGGATGATCATATCAACGAAGAACTTACTAGTTCGGAGAGGCACAATTTGTTAAAGTTCATGAAGTTGTTCAATGATGCTTAACGCAAAGTATATCCAGAGTGTGAAAAGTTCTCCATCTTGTCATTCGTAATTAAGATGCTTCACATGAAGATGTACAATAAATGGAGCAACAAATCTTTCGATATGGTTATGCAAGTTTTCAAAGACATTCTACCCAAGTGTGATGAAAATGTTCCATGGACCCTTTATGAAGCAAAAAAGTTCTTACGTGAATTGAGTTTGGGATATGAGGCCATTCATGCATGCAAGAATGACTGTACTTTATTTTGGAAGAACAACGCCACATTGGAGAATTGCCCTACATGTACGGAGGCTAGATACAAGTTGAACGGCAAGACGGGTAAAAATATTCCACACAACGTACTGAAGTACTTTCCTTTGACACCGAGGTTGAAGAGATTGTACATGTCGAAAAAAACAGCCGCATATATGAGATGGCACAAAGATAAACGTATGAATGATGGAGTATTGCGACATCTAGCTAATGCTGAGGCATGGAAGGACTTTGATAGGCTGCATCCTACGTTCTCTGCGGATCTTCGGAATGTAAGGCTCGGGCTTGCCACAGATGGTTTCAATCGATTCGGAAATATGAGTACATCGTACAGCATGTGGCCCGTAATCTTAATGGCTTCCCCGCATATGGTTCCTTGTTTGGTTGGAGTGCAAAAGGTTTTTTGGCCTGCCCTAATTGTAACTTGGATGCTTCATCTCAGAGTTTGCGAAGTAAGATAGATTTTATGGGTGCTCGGCGGTACTTACCTGAGAACCATAATTAGCGAAGAAGTAGTCTTTTCAACGGTGAAATTGAGAATCGGTCGAAACCCCTGGAGTTATTGGGAGAACAAATACTTGAGCAAATTAATTTGGGGACATACAAGCTGTACAGAAAGCATCCAACCAACTAAAAAAGACAAAGGACTGAAAATCCAACTCCGAACTGGACAAAAAGAAGCATTTTGTTTGACCTACCCTATTGGAAAACACTTAAGCTTCGACATAACCTTGATGTCATGCACATAGAGAAGAATATATGTAACAATCTGCTTGGGACACTATTGAGCATAGATGGCAAGAACAAGGACAAAGACAAAGCATGTTTGGATCTGGAGGACATGCGAATACGAAAGGAGTTACACTTGATAAGTCATGCAAATGGCTCTTTCGCGAAGCCTCCGGTATTGTACACATTGTCCCCGGCAGAGAGACAAGGGTTTTCTGATTTCTTGAAATCGATTAAGTATCCTGATGGCTATGCGGCAAATGTATCTAATTGTGTCACCGTAAATGGTGGTAAGTTAGTTGGCCTCAAGAGTCATAACTGTCATGTCCTTCTACAATGACTTCTTCCCATTGGGATACGAGGATACCTTCTTACTGAGATTGGGACCACATTGTTTGAGTTGGGAACTTTTTTCAAATAGTTGTGCTCAAAGACATTGAGGGTGATTGATTTGGAGAAATTGCAAGAACAAATCGTACTTATACTTTGTAAGCTTGAAAAGATTTTTCCTCCTGGTTTTTTTGATGTCATGGTCCACTTGGCAATTCATTTGCCGTATAAGGCTATGCTTGGAGGGCCTGTGCAATATCGATGGATGTATCCTATTGAGAGGTATAACTACGATGGGGGTGCTTATTTCATGTAAATATAGTTCAATGTAACCATACTAACGATCAGCCTGATGTTTACATGTAGGATGCTCGGACTTCTTAAAGGATTTGTTGGCAATAAAGCTCGGCCAGAAGGTTCCGTTGCCGAGGGCTACATATCGAAAGAGTGCACGACGTTTTGTTCAATGTATTTGGATGGAGTTGAAACAATGTTTAACCGGGAAGAAAGGAACTATGATGGGGGTGACAATGGCCCGGGGTTAGCGATTTTCACTCAAAATGTCTGCCCTTTTGGTCAACTCCCAAGGGCAATTGATGTGTCCATAGCTGACCGCGAATTGGCTTATTGGTTTGTCCTACACAATAGTTTGGAAGTGGACGAATATCTAGAGTATGATTCCTCATCATATATGCAACATACATTTTCTACATGGTTTATTAACTAGGGAACACAAGCTCGTGTTGCAACAAAAATATGGAAGTTCATGCAACATTGCAACGCGACAATGCAAAGAATTTCCTAAATGGTTCAAAGCTCGCGTAAGATTATGTACCGTGTTACTCTAAAGTGTGGAGCTAACGTTGAATTATTCTAACTTTGAATTGACATGACATACTTTCTTCTGTAGATGAACCAGTTGCGAAATGAAAACTCACCCGAAGCAACCGATGAGATGTGGGCATTAGCCAATGGACCTAATGCCTTAGTCAATACATATTCGGGATGCATTTGTAATGGCGTCTGATTCCATACTATCGACCGTGATAACCATCATAAATGTCAAAATAGTGGGTTGGTAGTGGAAGGCGACCACCAAGGCCAATTGATAAAGTTCTATGGCTACCTTTGTAAAGTGTGGGAACTGACATATTTGTTTGGAAATCGGGTTGTTTTGTTCTAATATGAATGGTATAACACCGGTAATAGTCGAACTTTATGTGTCGAACCACATGTGACAACTGCTGATGTAAGAAGTCGATGGTATAAAGATGACTCGTTTGTGTTCCCAAGCCAAGTTCAACAAGTTTTCTATGTTCATGATACGAAGTTAAGGCCGAATTGGCGAGTCGTAGAAAAGTTTCAACATCGACGAATTTGGGATGTGCCAGAATTTGATGAAGTGTTGCAAGAAGATGAAACCACTACTGTTGTACCAATTGAGCCTATTGATGATGATGTTGTTTTGCGTCGGGATGACATTGAACCTGAAATTATTTCAATGGAAGTTTCTCAGTCCAAAAAGCGTGTATAACCCGAGGGTGTTATGGATGATGTTTTCATCTGTGAT
Organism: Camellia sinensis; assembly: GCF_004153795.1. Classification (NCBI taxonomy): domain Eukaryota; kingdom Viridiplantae; phylum Streptophyta; class Magnoliopsida; order Ericales; family Theaceae; genus Camellia; species Camellia sinensis. Next base: position 1,081,583 of record NW_021025098.1, read on the forward strand.
GACAATGATGAACTAACAATCGCGGGTGATGACGAAGAAGAAGATGAGATAGAAAGTGTTTTTGATACAGATACGAACCTAGAGTTTTAACTCACTTTGTGGTAAAATTACTTTATGTGTTCTCTAAGTACATTGTTGATGAACTTTGTTCGTTTGTCCGATTTGTTTTGTTGATGTAATTGGGGGAATTAAGAATACAGTGTTTGTTATTCTTGTATTACGTTGTGAGATTTTATGTACAATTCCTTAATTTTGTGCAGTGTCCAACCTCTTAAATTGATGAACCTTGTAATTTGAATTTCAAATTCTGCTCTTGGTTATTTAGTAAATTAGTTTTAAATGTGAGTAGACTAATTATGTCTTGTTTCTTCTTCTTCTTCTTCTTTTTCTTCTTCTTGTTTGGACCCCAATTTCCCAAGTACATTAATATTCTATGAACTTAATACCCTTGTAATTAATTTCCTATACGATTTCTATGAACTTTGGCCGAAAATTGAAAATCAAATTCATGGTCAAGTCAGATTTTCCATGCGGTTTGTTGTCCCATTTGGCAGATTTTCCCACAATCTGTGGTATATTTACTCATTTACTCTGTCTCTGGTTGTTGACTTTGAGAGTTTGCGGCTGTTTTTTTCCACTTTGGCTGCTTCATGCTTGACTGCTATGCTTAGGTGCTAGCTAAAGGTAGGATGGTTGATTGGCTGAGTTAGGATGTTGTGCTAGTTGCTAATCTATAGGTTGTTAGTCACGTTCTGTTTGTTAATCTACTTGTTAATCTTGTTAATCTGCTGGTTTCTTAATCTGCTGGTTAATCTGAGTTGGGATGTTTGTATTCATGGTTAATCTGCTGGTTGCTTAATAATGTAAATGTATGTAATCTGCTGGTTGTTTAATAATCTGCTGGTTGTCAAAGAAATAATGACATTTAAACATCCAACGATGTTTGGACATTTATGTATGTGAGGTTTATGTAAATGTATGTAAATGACGTATGTGAGGTTTATTACTCATGTATGTTTGTTATTTTTTTATGTAGGTGCCATGGTTCTTGGAATCAAGACGGGGCGGCGGAAGACAGCAACAAGTGGCAACATATTATCAGCCTCTGAAGCATGTCCACCCGGGATTGGCACCCCGTTGACGTTCTCTGATGAGACGCAGCCACCAGATGACACACAAACAGTGGTCGAGGAGACGCAACCAGGTAGCGTGGGTAAGAGCATTGAACTTAGTTGTTTAGAATTTTTTTTAAAACATATAACTGCTTTCTTTGCAAAACATATAACAGCCAGGTAGCGTGATTGGCACCCTGTTAACATTAATGATAGAAGTGTACTATTCTTTGCAAAACTAACATGGATAACAACAAGAAAAAAATGAGGGTAAAACATATTTCATTGTTGGAGCAGAAATATAACTACTTTCTCATCTAAATACCAATATACTGTCGATTTTTTTTGTTGCTAAAACCAAGAAAGGAAAGAGAATCAGATTTTTATCTCAAGTTTAACAGAGGCAACACATGTAATCTTTGGTTGGCCTATAGTTGGTTGAGGTGATATTATAGCTTTATTGTGCTTTAAGTATTAAAAATTCAAATATGTAAATTTTGTTGTAGATAAAGTTCATTAATGTAGTTGAATTCTAAACTTAAAAGAAACCAAGGGCTGTACACTTATAATTAATAGTATTAGTTTGATAGTCACTTATTGTCTTTGCTGTTACAATGCTTTTTTGTTTACAAAGGTTTCAAAAAATAGGCTTCTATATGAAGTATACTGTTTGTTAATTGCTTCATTTCCATGGAGGGGAAATTCTAGAAAAGTTGGGATATTGGCTGTTTACTAATTTAATGGTTGGACAACTATGACTTGTCATTCTTCATTGGTAACACCTCTGCTGTGATTTTTTCTTTTTTCTTTTTATTTTTTTTTTGAAAATTTGAAGCTTTTTAATGAATTTGACTGAAGTTTTTAATGTGTTTCTTTTATACTGTACCAGGCCTACATAACAAGTTTATATGTGTTTCTTTTCTTTTCTTTTCTTTTTTAAATGAAGCGGCAACCAATACTCTCACATGTTTCATTAAATTTGTTTGTAATTTGTGACTTGCTTCCCTTTTTGTACCAGGGCGAAAAATGTCAACTCATGTACGAGGACCTACGTTAGGCAAAGGAGTGCAGAAAAGAATAGCTAGGAAAAAAGAAGAGAAATTACATGTGTATGTCATCGGGTGTTGAACGCAATCACAGGAGGGAACGCCACCCCAGCGACGAATGAGTTGGGATTGCAAATTAGATGGTTGTGCCCTCTTCAGAGTGTGAAGTCATGGAGAAAAATCGATCAAAGTACCAAAGATGCGGTCGTCCAAGCAGTGCTAGTATGAGATTCATCATGCCATAAAGTCATTATTATGTAATTTGTAATTGCTTAAATTAATTGATGTACTAATTCTTTTATTATGTTTGTAAGACAAGTTTGTTATCGGCGATGATTTTGATAATGATGAACAAGCTCAACAAATCCTCGATAGAAAGGCATATTTGCTATACAAGGATTTGAGGTACAATCTAGAGCAAGAGTTCCTCGAACTCGAGGAAAAAGGTGTTGATGACCCCTATAGTCATCCGCCTAGTGGAGTGAGCTTCGACGACTGGAAATATCTTATTGATGTTGCTTGGAAAGACGAGTCTCACTTGGTAAGAAATTAATTAGAAACCCCATTCTTGAAATTCATTTATGTGTTGATATGTAAAAATTCTATACTAATTATTTATTTTTTTTGTAATTTTTTTTTTTTCTTGTTAGAAACACTCTAAAGCTGGTAAAGCAAATAGGGGTATGCTCCCCTATAATCATACAAGTGGATCGTGATCATTTCCTATAGCAATGTCGCTTATGGTGAGAAGTAGTTATTTGTTTAGTAATGTAAGCAATGATTGATTCTTCTTCATTTTGAATATTACTATGTACTACTTCATCAATGGAATTTTTTCAAACCTAATAGGCAAATGAGGATGGAGATATAGATTTTCCTGAATTTTATAAGAAATCACACAAGTCCAAGAAGACGGGAGACTGGATTGACCCCAAATGTGGTGAGCTACATGTGAGTATTGAATGTTGAAACCAATTTTGTTGCATATCAATTAGTAAAGTTGTTTTCAATTCCTTCTGCCATCTTGACTTTATTGTTTTTTTGCTATGACAGGATGATATGGTGAATCTACAAGTCGTAGCCACCGATGCAGGGTTGCCATTAACCCACGAAGAACTATCAAGGCAAGTGCTCGGGGCCAAAAAAATTACTTGTGTAGATGTGAGATAGGCCCACAATCCTGTTCCACAACTTCTAGTGCGGCACGAGCACGTGATAAACATATTGAGTCAATGAGAGCGGAAATGGAGGTTTTTCGTGAGGAGCGTCAAAGAGATCACGAGGAGTTGCTCAAGGAGAAAGAGGAGCGCCAAAAAGATAACGAGGAGCTATTAAAGGAGAAATAGGAGAACCAAAGAGATAGGGAGGAAATTATGAGGGAAAAAGAGGAGCTCATGAAACAAATTGAAGAAGAAAAAAAAGCACGGGAGACACAACAAGTACAACTCAATCATCTGAACGACGTGGTGTCACAGCTCACAACCCTCTTGCAGGGTTCAGATGGTCATCCTACTATTCGGTAAACATAATTTTATTGATAAGCTAATGCAAGTTCTATAAAAATATGGATCATATTGGCATAGAATTGTCTTCTAAAGTTGCTATGCAAATTTTTTTTTGTTATGCGCTTCGAATAGGTTTTGAGGCATAATGTGAGTAGACTTTGCAGCAGACGGACCATAATCTGATTTCCATAAGGTAACCACATGATTTCAATGAAATATTAAGTTTCCCAAAATAAATTCCATTTTGGCATTCTAATTTTGAATACAAAAAGTTAAGGTAAGCTGCCCAACACCTACTTTCTACTTACCTCTGTTACAGTGTGATGTGATATTCATCACACTATTTGGTATTTTTTTTTTTAACGCTTCTATCTACAAGGAACCTAGTCATTGTCTCTAGAGTTTTGGGGTCTGTTACTAGACAACAATTATAGTTGTTATATACCGAATTGTTTAACAATATTTATGTTGCACAAGTATTTTGTTTGCCACGTCTCATGAATTCCACTATAAAATTGTAATTTTTGTTGCCTAAAAAGGATGCTAATACGTGAAATAAATTAATGAAAGCCTCATTGTGCATTAGGAGTTCTTAACATTGAATCATGATTTTATTTGGGTTATAATCAACAAGATTCCGGGTCTTTTTCTCCCTATTGACCATGGTGAATCCGTTGGACAATTATGCGCTTCATTATTGTAATATTGGAAAAATATATTAGTTCAGTTAATATTAGAGTATTTAGGTTATTTGTTGTCTTACCAAAGCGCCGTAAAATTAGTCGAAAAAGGCCTTCGAGGGCCGAAAATTGAAAGCAACCCCCGAACCACGGTAGGGATGGCATGGGTAGCTTCCTTGCGTCAAATATGACCTGTTGGGACAGACGGGACGTAAATAGCACGAGTACATTGAGAGTTGGCGTGAAAAACGCCATAAACTTAGCTGGAAAAGGCCTTTGAGGGCCGAAAATTCAAATCAGCCCCTGAAGCACTCTACGGATGGCATGGGTAGCTTCATTGTGCCAAATAGGACCTATGGGGACAGACAGGATGTAATTAGCACGTTTATGTTGGGAGTTGGCATGAAAAACGCCGTAAACTTAGCTGAAAAAGGCCTTCAAGGGCTGAAAATTGAAAGCAGGCCCCGAACTACTGTAGGGATGGCACGGGTAGCTTCCTTGCGTCAAATACGACCTATTGGGATAGACGGGACGTAAATATCACGTGTATGTTGGGAGTTGGCGTGAAAAACGCCATAAACTTAGCTGAAAAAGGCCTTTGAGGGCCGAAAATTCAAATCAGCCCCTAAAGCACTCTACGGATGGCATGGGTAGCTTACTTGTGTCAAATAGGACTCGTGGGGATAGACGAGACGTAATTACCATGTATACGTTGGGAGTTGGCGTGAAAAACGCCGTAAACTTAGTCGAAAATTGAATGCAGCCTCCGAACCACTGTAGGGATGGCACATGTAACTTCCTTACGTCAAATAAGACCTGTGGGGACATACGGGACGTAATTAACACGTGTACGCTGGAAGTTGGCGTGAAAAATGCCGTAAATTTAGCCGAAAAAGGCCTTCGAGGGCCGAAAATTGAAAGCAGCCCCCGAACCACTCTAGGGATGGCACAGGTAGCTTCCTTGCGTCAAATACGACCTGTGGGGACAGACGGGACGTAAATAGCACGTGTACGTTGCGAGATGGCATGAAAAACACCATAAACTTAGCCGAAAAAGGCCTTCGAGGGCCGAAAATTCAAATCAGCCCTTGAAACACTCTACGGATGACATGGGTAGCTTCCTTGTGGACCTGTGGGGACAGACGGAATGTAATTAGCTTGTATACGTTGGGAGTTGGCGTGAAAAATGCTGTAAACTTAGCCGAAAAAGTCCTTCGAGGGCCGAAAATTGAAAGCAGCCCCCGAACTACTGTAAGAATGGCACGGGTAGCTTCCTTGCGTGAAATACGACCTATTGGGACAGACGGGATGTAAATAACACGTGTATGTTGGGAGTTGGCGTGAAAAACGCCATAAACTTAGCCGGAAAAGGCCTTCGAGAGCCGAAAATTCAAATCAGCCCCTGAAGCACTCTAAGGATGGCACGGGTAGCTTCCTTGTGCCAAATAGGACCTGTCGGGATAGACGGCATATAATTAGCACGTATATGTTGGGATTTGGCGCGAAAAACGCCGTAAACTTAGCCGAAAAAGGCCTTTGAGGGCTGAAAATTGAAAGTAGGCCCCGAACTACTGTAGGGATGGCACGGGTAGCTTCCTTGCATCAAATACGACCTGTTGGGACAGACGGGACATAAATATCACGTGTATGTTGGGAGTTGGCGTGAAAAATGCCATAAACTTAGCTGAAAAAGGCCTTTGAGGGCCGAAAATTCAAATCAGCCCCTGAAGCACTCTACGGATGGCATGGGTAGCTTACTTGTGTCAAATAGGACTCGTGGGGATAGACGAGACGTAATTACCACGTATACGTTGGGAGTTGGCGTGAAAAACACCGTAAACTTAGCCGAAAATTGAATGCAGCCTCCGAACCACTATAGGGATGGCACATGTAACTTCCTTACGTCATATAAGACCTGTGGGGACATACGGGACGTAATTAACACGTGTACGCTGGAAGTTGGCGTGAAAAATGCCGTAAATTTAGCCGAAAAAGGCCTTCGAGGGCCGAAAATTGAAAGCAGCCCCCGAACCACTCTAGGGATGGCACAGGTAGCTTCCTTGCGTCAAATACGACCTGTGGGGACAGACGGGACGTAAATAGCACGTGTACGTTGCGAGATGGCATGAAAAACACCATAAACTTAGCCGAAAAAGGCCTTCGAGGGCCGAAAATTCAAATCAGCCCTTGAAACACTCTACGGATGACATGGGTAGCTTCCTTGTGGACCTGTGGGGACAGACGGAACGTAATTAGCTTGTATACGTTGGGAGTTGGCGTGAAAAATGCTGTAAACTTAGCCGAAAAAGTCCTTCGAGGGCCAAAAATTGAAAGCAGCCCCCGAACTACTGTAAGAATGGCACGGGTAGCTTCCTTGCGTGAAATACGACCTGTTGGGACAGACGGGATGTAAATAACACGTGTATGTTGGGAGTTGGCGTGAAAAACGCCATAAACTTAGCCGAAAAAGGCCTTCGAGAGCCGAAAATTCAAATCAGCCCCTGAAGCACTCTAAGGATGGCACGGGTAGCTTCCTTGTGCCAAATAGGACCTGTCGGGATAGACGGCATATAATTAGCACGTATATGTTGGGATTTGGCGCGAAAAATGCCGTAAACTTAGCCGAAAAAGGCCTTCGAGGGCTGAAAATTGAAAGTAGGCCCCGAACTACTGTAGGGATGGCACGGGTAGCTTCCTTGCGTCAAATACGACCTGTTGGGACAGACGGGACGTAAATATCACGTGTATGTTGGGAGTTGGCGTGAAAAATGCCATAAACTTAGCTGAAAAAGGCCTTTGAGGGCCGAAAATTCAAATCAGCCCCTGAAGCACTCTACGGATGGCATGGGTAGCTTCCTTGTGTCAAATAGGACCCGTGGGGATAGACGGAACATAATTACCACGTATACGTTGGGAGTTGGCATGAAAAACGCCGTAAACTTAGCCGAAAATTGAATGCAGCCTCCGAACCACTGTAGGGATGGCACATGTAACTTCCTTACGTCAAATAAGACCTGTGGGGACATACAGGACATAATTAACACGTGTACGCTGGAAGTTGGCGTGAAAAATGCCGTAAACTTAGCCGAAAAAGGCCTTCGAGGGCCGAAAATTGAAAGCAGCCCCTGAACCACTTTAGGGATGGCACGGGTAGCATCCTTGCGTCAAATACGACCTGTGGGGACAGACGGGACGTAAATAGCACGTGTACGTTGGGAGTTGGCGTGAAAAACACCATAAACTTAGCCGAAAAAGGCCTTTGAGGGCCGAAAATTCAAATCAGCCCTTGAAGCACTCTACGGATGGCATGGGTAGCTTCCTTGTGGACCTGTGGGGACAGAAGGAATGTAATTAGCTTGTATACGTTGGGAGTTGGCGTGAAAAATGCTGTAAACTTAGCCGAAAAAGTCCTTCGAGGGCCGAAAATTGAAACCAGCCCCCGAACTACTATAGGAATGGCACTGGTAGCTTCCTTGCATGAAATACGACCTGTTGGGACAGACAGGATGTAAATAACACGTGTACGATGGGAGTTGGCGTGAAAAACGCCATAAACTTAGCCGAAAAAGGCCTTTGACGGCTGAAAATTCAAATCAGCCCTTGAAGCACTCTACAGATGGCACTGATAGCTTCCTTGTGTCAAATAGGATCTGTGAGGACAGACGGGATGTAATTAGCACATATACGTTTGGGAGTTGGCGTGAAAAACACTGTAAACTTAGCCTAAAAAGGCCTTCGAGGGCTGAAAATTGAAAGCAACCCCCGAACCACTGTAGGGATGGCACGGGTAGTTTCCTTGCGTCAAATATGACATGTTGGGACAGACGGAACGTAAATAGCACGTGTACGTTGGGAGTTGGCGTGAAAAACGCCATAAACTTAGCCGAAAAAAGCCTTTGAGGGCTGAAAATTCAAATCAGCCCCTGGAGCACTGTAAAATTATCATCTTTGACTCAAATATTCATATATATATGACATATTAATTATTTATCCTTATACATCACATATAATAAAAATATAAAATATTTTGCACATGTCACCTATGGGTCGTGTCCTATAATTTTTGAAAAATTACATGTCAGCATGTCTGGGTCGTGTCACGTGTCCATGCTTCTTAGGTTTCAAAGAGAACAACCTTGTAAACTAAGAAAAGGATCGAAAAAGAAAATAGTATAATCTAGACTTCTTGAGAAAACTAGGGTGAAAACATGAAAGGAAAGAGAAAACGAAGATAAGATATTTATGATGTTTTGCCAAAGTGGAAAGAAGACCAACAAATGCAAATGGTACAGCTAAGTGAATGATTGCACGTTGAAATCTACATGGATTAGAAAATTGATGAAACTAATGGAAGTAAAGATGGTGACAAAAGATATTATCAACTAAATGATATGGCCATAGGCATAGCTAAATGAATGAACTAGTTCATGTAGCTAATTGATTTAAAGCTCTCTTGAGTTGAGACCATATCATGCAACACATGTTATGCAGAAGAGTAAGCCACATCCCTAAATTGCAGTGTACATAAATTAACGATTATTGAGCCTGCTTATGTACATGATCTCATAACATTTCTTGAACATGATTGTTAATGTGTCATGATATCCACAAAGTCTTGGCATACAATAATTTTTTTTTTTTTTATTGGGTACCATCCCATTCATTAGCATACTCCTAATGAAAAGTTATTCTCTAGTCATCAACAATGAGAGATCAAAATACCACAGCAGAATATTGTTTGGTTGTGTCCAACAAAAATCAAATACATTGAGTGATATGGGCAATATGGAAAAGTAACAGATAGCATATTGACAGAAGACAAGACAAGATACAACTTAACCAACAATATAACCTACTACTGCTGCATGGCATAAAATCAAACTGTGTAGGTAAACTATCCAAACTTCACATTCACAATTTTATGCTCTGCATAATAATCATAATAAGATGATAAAACAAAAGACAAGAAAACTTGTGCATGTACAAATTCTGTACCTCATGCATCGGACGACACACTCTGCAGCTGATGCTTCTTCTAGTGCATGTACAGCAGCCAAAAATGCAAGATTCCTATGACCCATAGCTTCCTAAACATATCATCGGTTATACGAAAACAAAGATTTTTCTATGCTACATACTACCAAGATTTAGTGATGCATCTAATTGCATACATTCCCAATATCATGAATAGTATGCGGAAGCAAGTCCCACGAAATCTTCTGATCTGACCACATTTTGAAACTGAGGGGCACCTTAGTGAGATGGCTTGGTAAAGGACCATTAGATGATGACTTTAAATCTTTTTCTACAAGTTTGCTTATTGACTTCTGTGAAATGTTCTGATTTTTGTTTTTAGGTGGTGAAATGCTCAAATTGGGACGCGTCAAGGCAGAATCATTTTCAGAAGAAGCCTTCCTACTAGACTGGACGTCTTGAAAATGATTGATATGTAACATAAAATTAAGTTGTCAATTTCAATCATTGCAGAAAATGCATACAAACGAGGAGGATGTATACTCAGTATTTGTAACAATCAGCTATACAATTGTCCTATAGAGCTTCAACCATCCCTGTACGGATGGCATGGGTAGCTTCCTTGTGTCAAATAGGACCTGTGGGGACAAACGGGACGTAATTAGCACGTGTACGTTGGGAGTTGGAGTGAAAAACGCCGTAAACTTAGTCGAAAAAGACCTTCGAGAGCCGAAAATTGAAAGCAGCCCCCAAACCACCGTAGGGATGGCACGGGTAACTTCCATGTGTCAAATAAGACCTGTGGGGACATACGGGACGTAAGTAGCACATGTACGCTGGGAGTTGGCGTGAAAAACGCCGTACACTTAGTCGAAAAAGGCCTTTCAGGGCCAAAAATTGAAATCAGTCCCCAAAGCACTCTATGGATGGCACGGGTAGCTTCCTTGTGTCAAATAGGACCTGTGGGGATAGACGGAACATAATTAGCACGTATGCGTTGGGAGCTGGCATGAAAAACACCATAAACTTAGCCAAAAAAGGCATTCGAGGGCTGAAAATTGAAAACAGCCCCCGAACCATTGTAGGGATGGCACGGGTAACTTTCTTACGTGAAATAAGAGCTGTGGGGACATACGGGATGTAATTAGCACGTGTATGCTGGGAGTTGGCGTGAAAAACGCCATAAACTTAGCCGAAAAAGGCCTTTAAGGGCCAAAAATTCAAATCAACCCCCGAAGCACTCTACGGATGGCACGGGTAGTTTCCTTGTGTCAAATATGACCTGTTGGGATAGACGGGAGATAAATAGCATGTGTACGTTGGGAGCTGGTGTGAAAAACACCATAAACTCAGCCGAAAAAGGCCTTTGAAGGCCGAAAATTGAAAGCAGCCACCGAACCACTGTAGGGATGGCATGGGTAGCTTCCTCATATCAAATAGGACCTATGGGGACATACAGGACGTAATTAGCACGCGTACATTGAGAGTTGGCGTGAAAAACGCCGTAAACTTAGCCGAAAAAGGCCTTCGAGGGCCGAAAATTGAAAGTAGCCCTCGAAGCACTCTATGGATTCCACGGGTATCTTTCTCATGTAAAATAGGACCTGGGGGGTCAGATGGGACGTAATTAGCATGCATACGTTGGGGGTTACCGTGACAAATGCCAGAAAGCTTATAAATATATATTAAAGCTTACATATTACAGCTCATAAATATATATGTTATATAAGCATCTCTATATATTTAGTTTTATGAATAATATATATATATGTTTACACTTTAGACTAAACTTGACTTGGGTCTCATGCATGACTTGTGAAATTTCTTTACACTTTACACTGACCTTGAATAAACTCTCAACTCAATCGAACCCATCTGAATTGTAACCTATTTGTGACTTTTGATCATGATTGCCAAGATTTTGACAATACCAACACATTTAAGTAGGCTGTGTTCTATAAGCCAACGTAAATGTTACACAGCACATACCTTTGCATTGAGTTTCCAAGTGCATTAAGTTTTATTCTAATACAATATTGTACACAGTACATACCTTTCCACATTTTCACATATTGTCATTATGGAGATTTAGATCTTGGAAATGTGAAATTTACAAGTTACTGGGTAATAAATACACTCTTGAAATTGTATGATGCTGCGAAACACATGGACTATATATCATCATCTGTTACAGGATCACTGTTGTGGCTGAACAACTTCTTGTTGAATTGGAATTTTAAGTGTTTTTCTTAACAAAAGAATGACTATAAAGCTGATTAAAAAAAAAAGAAACTTTTGGAGCTAATAAATGAGACCAGTGTCATAATCTTTCATGGCAACCGTGAATATGTGGTTATCATTCAACTTTAACCTTCCTCTAAGTTTTGTATTTTTCTGAAATGGTATGTATGAGCATATATTGTGGTGGAAACAAAATGATAGGTAATTATTCACTCTTCATGGATTTTAAATTTTATTATTTTTTCTTGTTTATGCTTAGACCTTTGCCCTCCCTAGAATCTGTTTTAGTGACAGTCTCATGTGCTGGTTCATCCTTTTTTTTTTTGTATATGCTTAGATACATGATGCCAAGTGCAGAGGGAAGGGCGCATCAAGTGGGGTCCTGCCCCCTCAAACGTTTGTACATACCTTTTTGTTGAAAATTTTCGTTTACAATGGAACTAATGGGTGTAATTTTTGTTGTGTAGATGGCTTTGGCATTGACATGTGGATCTTCTATTTTTTTATCCGGAAGATAATTCATAGTTTTGCAAAGTCAGGAAGTTTTTGGTCGTCCTCTACTTTTTGTGTAGAATTTGGATGAATCGTACATATAATTTTTGGCGGGATACATAATATTTTTGGAACTTGTATTAATTGCTCTGATGGTATATATAGATTACCTTTTGTCGTGGTACATATTACCATGGTAATTTGTACCATGCCAAATGGTCATTACAATGCATAGTATAGTAAAAATGTTTTGTATATAGAGGACATTGTTTTGGTAACATATTTGGAATGTATGACGTTATTATTTGTAATTGGAATATATTAGTTGGTTTGTATATAAGTTTACATTGTAAGATGTTCTTTTTTGTTTGATGGTTGTAAGTGAAACATGCATTACAGAATAGGTGATAATATATATATTGATTTGTTTGTATACCTATTACAGGTTGTGGTAGATGAAAAAATGATGTTTGTATACCTATTACAGGTTGTAGGTTGTGAAAAAATTTATTAAAATGAAAAACAAAAAAAACAAAAAAAAATGATGTTTTTGGTGACAAAACAATTGGTAGCCAAAAATGAAATAAATCTTTTGGCGACTAAATATTTAGTAGCCAAAACGAATTGAAAACAGTTTTGGCGACTAAATGTTTAGTAGGTAAAACTGAAAACACTTTTGGTGACGACATATTTAGTCGCCAAAACATAAATTATATGTCATAGGCAACTAAACTCTATAGTAGGTAAACCAGAATCAACCTTTCCGCGACAAAATATTTAGTAGCTAAAAATAACACTATTGGCAACTATTAATTTGGTCGCCATAGATAATTGAATTTTTTGGCGACAAAAGATTTAGTAGTTGAAGATGTGAGTTAAATGAATTGATATACCCTTTGGGTGACTAATATGTTAGTCGCCAATCTGACTCATCAGGGACTAAGGTACTTTTAGCCGCTAATAGCTGTTGGAAAAAATTGGTTTTATAAGGCTTAGTTTGAGCCATCTTTGAGCCCAAAATTGAGTGGGCCCTAACGTCTTTTGGGACGGGTCCGAAGAGGTGACGTGTTCCTTGCCGCGTGGCAAGTCACACAGTGAAGACGGTTCGTCAAAACCATTTAAGAGTGAATGAGAAGTCGACGTCGTTTTTGGGTTCGAGGAATGGACATTTAAAGATTTAAATATGGGTTTCCTTTTAATGGGTTGTCCCACATTGAAACTTTAAGAGAGTTTTTTTGTGTATATAAGCTCTAGACTACAACACTTGGGTTGGGCCCCAAGGGGCACCCCAAGTTTGTAAGAGGGAGGAGTTATGGACAAAGTGAACCTTAGCCCAAACCACCACACGCGCGCGCGCACCGCCGCCGCCCCCCGTCGGTTCTAATATTAACTGCATAAAACTGCTCATAACTGCCCAGCAGTTACAGTTCCGAATCTACACTGTTTGACAGGTTCAAAACAGTTCAAATAGATCTTATTTCCAGCAGTTATCTGTTCAGTTGGTGTTTGCACCTGTTCATTTGAAACCTTACCTATTCAGTTCAAAATTCTGCACCTGTTCGACAGTCTTGAATGCCTATAAATTCAGATCTGTTCCAACAGTCGAAAGGCATCCAAAACAGTCTGAAAATTACATTTTGCTGTCCTATTTTCTCCTTTGCATAATTTATTCTTCATTTTAGTTTTAGAGAAAATTAAAGAGAGTATTGAACACAAGCTTCAAGTTCGCCGAACAAATTTGTTTAGAGTGCTACTACAAATTTGTGAAGATCATTGTATCCTAGGAGATAGACACCACTCAACCGTAAGCACCATAGCGGGGCAAATCTGTCTTAAGGACAGAGTGTCACACACTCGACTTGGTCTTTTATTTTTCATTTGGTTCAACAAAATAAATTCTGTAAGTTTTATTTTATTTTGTTTGATTTTGTTTTAATTTATTTTATTTACACAGAAGATTGTTCCAACAATCTTAAGACAGATTCGAATTATTCTGTCTATAGAATTTTTCGTTTGTTTCCCTTTCTCTTTCTTCTTTTACAAAAATTATTTTCTGTGAATTTACAAAATAATATTCTGGTTGGAAAAACAAATAGTGATTATATGCTATTTGACAGATAGTAGTAATATACTGTCTATTTTCTTTGACAACTAGTAGTAATATACTAGTGTCATTAACAATTCAGAATATTTATTTGTGAAATTTTTTCAGATATTAATTTTGGTTTCAGAAATTATTTCTGAGTGTTCATTAATTAAAATTATGTTTTAGTTTTTTAATTATTGAAGTGTTACAGAAATTTAATTTTCTGTGTGGAATTAATTTGGTTAAATAAAATTTTATTTTATTTCCAAATTAAGTGAAAAATAAAAGTTACATTCTTGTTTATTTTATTTTTTACAGAATTTAATTCTGTGGATTTGAATTAATTTTTTGTGTAGTGTAAATTCTAATTATAATTTTGTTTTATAATTTAGAATTCATAACTACTGAAACAAATGCTCAAACAAATACTAGTGTGGTGGCTGCAATTGCGCCAACCCCCTCTCCTGTTGTGACAGTACCGGTAAATCATGGTGAAAAGCCAGAGAAGTTCTCATGAACTAATTTTAAAAGATGGCAACAGAAAATGTTGTTCTATCTTACAACTCTTAACCTGGCTCGTTTCCTCCGTGAGGATGCTCCTATTTTGAAAAAGGATGAAACCGACCGGCAAGTGGTTGCTGCGGTTGATGCCTGGAAAGATGCTGATTTCCTTTGCCGGAATTATATCTTGAACGGACTTGACAACACATTATAGAACGTCTACAGTCCTATCAAGGCAACAAAGGAACTTTGGGAGTCTTTGGAGAAAAAATACACAACGGAAGATGCCGGCTCAAAGAAATTTGTGGTTGGCAAATTCCTAGACTTTGTAATGGTTGATTCTAAGACAGTGATCAGCCAAGTTCAAGATCTCTAACTCATTCTGTATGATATTCACGTAGAGGACATGTCTCTCAGTGAATCCTTCTAAGTTGCAACCTTAATTGAGAAATTACCACAAGGCTGGAAGGAATTCAAGAACTATCAAACACAAGCGCAAAGAAATGTCTTTGGAAGAATTAATTGTGCGTTTGAGGATTGAGGAGGACAACCGTAATTCTAAAAAGCGGGCTGGTAAGCATCCTATAGAGTCTAAGGCAAATGTGGTGGAACATGCTTCAAAAATCAAGAAACGAAAGTCTTCTGGAGAAAGTTTATCACAAGGCTCTAAAGGGGGAGAAAATAAAAAGTGTTTAATGGCAAATGTTACATCTGTGACAAAGAGGGACATCGGGCAAAGATTGCCGTAGCAAAGGCAAAAGCAAAAAAAGAACACGCAAGAAGCCTGCTCAAGCCCATATGACCGAAGTGGACAATATTTTCAATGTGTAGATGACATCAATCTTTCTGCAGTTGTTTCCGAGGCAAATATTGTCGGAAATCCTAAAGAATGGTGGGTGGACACTGATGCTACTCGCCATCTGTGCCGACAAAAAGATGTTCACATCTTATTCTACAGTGGACAATGGTGAACAACTTTTTATGGGCAACTCCTCAATTTCCAAAGTTGAAGGACAAGAAAAGATTGTACTCAAGATGACATCTGGAAAGGAACTCACTCTCAACAATGTGCTGCATGTACTGGACATTCGCAAGAATCTTGTTTCTGGATCTTTGTTGAGTAAGAATGGGTTTAGGCTAGTATTTGAGAGTGATAAATTTGTACTTACTAAGAATGAGATGTATGTAGAAAAATGTTACATGTCTGATGGCCTTTTCAAGATAAATATAATGACCGTTGTACCCTCAATTATTAATAAAAATACATCTTCTTCTTACTTGCTTGAGTCTTCAAATTTATGGCATGGTAGACTAGGACATGTTAATTATGATTCTTTGCGTAGATTAATTAATATGGAATGTTTACCTAAATCTGACATTGATTCAAATCATAAATGTGAAATTTGCGTTGAGGCAAAATTATCTAAAACTCATTTTCATTCAATTGAAAGAAGTACAGAACCACTTGAATTAATTCATAGTGATATTTATGATTTTAAATCAATTCAAACCAGTGGTGGGAAAAAATATTTTATCACTTTCATAGATGACTATACTAGATATAGTTATGTTTATTTAATTCAAACCAAGGATGAAGCTTTGGAAACTTTCATTCAATGTAAGAATGAAGTTGAAAATCAACTTGATAAGAAAATCAAGAAGTTTAGAAGTGATAGAGGTGGTGAATATGAATCACCTTTTGGTAAATAATTTGGTTGAATAAAATTTTATTTTATTTCCAAATTAATTGAAAAATAAAAGTTATATTTTTTATTTCTTTTATTTTTACAGAATTTACTTTCTGTGTGGAATTAAATTTGGTTAAATAAAATTTATTTTATTTCCAAATTAATTGAAAAATAAAAGTTATAGTTTTTATTTCTTTTATTTTACAGAATTTAATTTCTTGTGTGGAATTAATTTGGTTAAATAAAATTTATTTTATTTCCAAATTAATTGAAAAATAAAAGTTATAGTTTTTATTTCTTTTATTTTACAGAATTAAT
>NW_021025098.1:1098556-1137911 GCF_004153795.1 Camellia sinensis
TTTTTTAAAGAGGTTTTGTCCAGTCCTGAAGCTCCTTTATGGAAAGAAGCTGTCAATAGTGAAGTTGAATCCATCTTGCAAAATCACACTTGGGAATTGGTGGATTTGCTACCAGGTTATAAACCTCTTAGGTACAAGTGGATTTTTAAAAGAAAAATGAAAACGAATAGATCAATTGACAAATACAATGCAAGACTTGTGGTCAAAGGTTTTAGACAAAAAGAAGGTCTTGATTACTTTGACATGTACTCACCGGTTACTAGAATAACATCCATTAGAATGCTAATTGCCATTGCATCTCCATACAATCTAGAAATTCATCAAATGAATGTGAAAACTGCTTTCTTAAATGGTGAGTTAGATGAAGAAATTTACATGGAACAACCAGAAGATTTTTCTATTCCAGGAAAAGAAAAGAAAGTGTATATATTGGTTAAATCATTATATGGTTTAAAACAAGTGCCAAAGCAATGGCATGAGAAATTTGACAAGGCAATGATGTTAAACGGATTTAAAATTAATGAGTGTGACAAATGTGTTTATATTAAAAACACAGACAAAGGTTATGTCATTGTTTGTCTTTATGTGGATGATATGCTCATCATAGGTAGTAATAATGACATGATTAAAACTACCAAGAAAATGTTGAATAAACATTTTAACATGACGGACATTGGCATTGCTGATGTAATTCTCGGTATGAAAATTACTAAAACATCATAAGGATATGCTTTGTCACAATCTCATTACATTGAGAAAATACATGACAAATTCAGCAAAGATGATGACCATCTTGCTAGAACACCTGCAGATGTTAATTTGTTTCTTTCTAAGAATGTATAGGAAAGTATTTCTCAATTAGAGTATGCCCAAATTATTGGAAGTTTAATGTACTTGATGAACTGCACTCGCCCGGATATAGCTTATGCAGTAAGTAAATTAAATAGATATACGAGTAACCTAAGAGTAGAACACTGGAAAGAAATTATAAGGGTTCTTAGATATCTCTCATTTACTCGTAACATTGGGCGGAATTATACTAGATATCCAGCAGTAGTTGAAGGTTACTGTGATGCAAACTGGATATCGGATACAAGAGACTCAAAGTCCACTAGTGGGTATGTCTTTACTCTTGGTGGGGCGGCTGTATCTTGGAAATCTTCCAAACAAACTTGCATTGCTAGACCTACTATGAAATCAGAATTCATAGCATTAGACAAAGCTGAGGAAGAAGCAGAATGGCTTCGCCACTTCTTTGAAGATATTCCAATATGGCCAAAATCGGTGCCTGCTATATGCATACATTGCGATAGTCAATCAGCAATAGCTAGAGCACAAAGTCATATGTATAACGGTAAGTCATGACACATTCGTCGTCGACATAATACCGCAAGACAACTACTCTCTAATGGAATTATTTCCATTGAATATGTAAAGTCTAAAGACAACATAGCGGATCCACTAACCAAAGGGTTAGCAAGAGAGCTAGTTGAGAATTCATCGAGGGGAATGGGACTTAAGCCTATTAAATAAGAGTTACCACAACAGCAACCCAACCTAGTTGATTGGAAATCCCAAGATCTAAGTTCAAATGGACAACCGAGTTGTATATGACTCAGAAGGATTACTGGGGAGTCCAACTCCTACCCATTTCTAGGATGAAATAGTGATGTCTGCAGCGTTTTAGGTTAAGTAAAATTTTAATGATTCTTATATCTAGGTAAACCTAGTGGAGTATGGCAGGATATTCTTCATAAGAATCACCTACGTGAGTGTGAACTGGGCCGGTTCTATGAGATTTGTAAAGGGCTATAATTCTTTAGAGCACTCATGAAAGACCAAGTCGTTCAGGACCAAAATGAACACAATAGTGAGAACTAAACTGTGTCTGGGGATATACTATGTGAGTTCTATTGTCATGGTTTAAACAAATGGCTAAACAGTTCAAGACATCATGTTCACTGGTTAGCTAGTAAATCCAATAGTGCCTCACAAGGGAAGGTTCAAAGCCAAAAGCTACCTATCATTTGCAGAATATTTCTAATTTCTGTACTCTCTGTAATTAGATCATGTTGTTGCATTTTCTCTTCGTCAAATTCCATTCATGTGGGGGATTGTTGGAAAAAATTGGTTTTATAAGGCTTAGTTTGGGCCATCTTTAAGCCCAAAATTGAGTGGGCCCTAACGTCTTTTGGGACGGGTCTGAAGAGGTGACGTGTCCCTTGCCGCGTGGCAAGTCACACGATGAAGACGGTTCGTCAAAACCATTTAAGAGTGAATAAGAAGTCGAGGTCATTTTCGGGTTCGAGGAATGGACATTTAAAGGAATGGACATTGAAAGATTTTAATATGGGTTTCCTTTTAATGGGTTGTCCCACATTGAAACTTTAAGAGAGCTTTTTTGTATATATAAGCTTTAGACTACAACACTTGGGTTGGGCCCCAAAGGGCACCCCAAGTTTGTAGGAGGGAGGAGTTATGGACAAAGTGAACCTTAGCCTAAACCACCACACACGCGCGCACGCCGCCGCCATCTATCCAGCCGAGCCGAGCCGTACCGTGCCGGGCACTGGTGTGGGTTGTAGGTCGGGTCAGTTCTAATATTAATTTTTTGGACAAAATTTATTTGAATTTTAAATGAAATTAAATTCAAATTTTGTGCCACAAAATTGAATTAATTTTTCTGTCCATATATTACCAACTTCAGTTCATATTTTTAACGGATTTAACTGCATAAAACTGCTCATAACTGCCCAGCAGTTACAGTTTCGAATCTGCACTGTTTGACAGGTTCAAAACAGATCTTATTTCTAGCAGTTATCTGTTCAGTTGGTGTTTGCACCTGTTCATTTGAAACCTTACCTGTTCAGTTCAAAATTCTGCACCTGTTCGGCAGTCTTGAATGCCTATAAATTTAGATCTATTCCAGCAGTCTTAAGGCATCCAAAACAGTCTGAAAATTACATTTTATTGTCCTATTTTCTCCTTTGCATAATTTATTCTTCATTTCAGTTTTAGAGAAAATTAAAGAGAGTATTAAACACAAGGTTCAAGTTCGCCAAACAAATTTGTTTGGAGTGCTACTACAAATTTGTGAAGATTATTGTATCCTGGGAGATAGACGCCACTCAACCGTAAGCACCGTAGCGGAACAAATCTGTCTTAAGGACAGAGTGTCACACACTCAACTTGGTCTTTTATTTTTCATTTGGTTCGACAAAATAAATTCTGTAAGTTTTATTTTATTTTGTTTGATTTTGTTTTAATTTATTTTATTTACACAGAAGATTGTTCCGACAATAACTGCTCCTTTTGCCTACTAAAATATTAGTCGCCATTCTTTTGGACTTTTGCCGACTAAAAAAAATTTAGTCGCCAATATCTTTGCCGTCGATTTATCCGTGACAAAGCCAGCGACCAAAAATTTTGGTCGGCAAAGCATTTCGGCGACTAAAATCAATGCTTTTGGTGACTAAAACATTAGACGCCAAAAGTGTATTTTCTTGTAGTGGAAGTTGTGAACCAAAAGGAAACTTGTAGGGGAGAAATGATGTGGAAAGAAAAGGGAAAGTTGCAATAAGAGAGAAGATGTGGGAAATTAGGGATGCTCGCAGTTCGGTTGCAGCTAGAGAACTTTCAATTTGCCATTCATCGCTGGATTGATGGATTGAAAAAAATCAATTCGCATATGTCTGTCGGATTGGCGGATGCAGATTGAGCAGATTAATAGATTAGCAGATGAATGCAAATCGGTTTAGCGGTTTAAACTTTTACAAATTTTGTAAATAATATAATAACTTGTCAACATTTTTTTTTTTATTTATAACAATCCAACTCAAGATAACTAAAAGATTATCAAGTAAATTGTTAAATACTAATAATAAATACATATAAGAAAATCATGGATTATCAAAACTATTTTATTATGTTTTTCATTCAAAAATTATTTAATTTGATTTTTTTTTAAAATGACAAAATTAAGGCTTATATTTTCTACACAAAAATATCAAATATCAACAGTTATTATTTGATAAAAGGATTTTCAAATTAAAAACACAACAGAATATTTAAATTTTTTTTCAATTGAAACACAAACATAATATTTAAACAAATTAAAAACATAAAATTTTACAAATTATTTGGGTGTTCGTAGTTTAGTAATTCGGTTGTGGACAAAAAAATCTCAAATTCACCATTCATTCAGAATTAAGTGAATTAAAAAAAATTAATCTATAATCATCCGTTCGTTATCGTGCATTATGATAAATCAGTTCCGTTCGATTGATTTAGACCGGTCAAAATATCACCTAATGACCCTATGGAAAATTTGTGAATGATTTTACTGGGGGACTTTTCTGCTTACTTTTGGAGAGAGAAGACCCCAAGTCAGCGTTGCATTAAAGAAAGACCCTTTACAATAAAAAATTTTAAAAAATGAAATAATTGAATGGCTCTGCAAAAAATTATAAATAAATATTCCTTCCGTCTTAAAATATTAGTCTTTTATTTTATTTTTTATTGTCCTAAAATATTAGTTCGTCTTTCTAAATCAAGTACAAAAATAATGTAAATTTTCTATTTTACCATTCTTTTAAATTAATAAATAATTTAAAAATATAATTATGATATTGATATTCTCAAAAAATATACTATCAAAAGGATAATTTTAAAAAATTAAATTTTTTCAAATGTAATAAATGTACTATCAAAAAAAAATTAAATTCTTTAAAAGAAACTAATATTTTAAAACGGAAAGAGTAATAATAATAACAAAAGAGGTGAGAGATTCTGCGAAGTTTCTAGTCATTATGATTGACGTCCATCTGATGAGGCAAAAAAAAGAGGTGAGAGATTCTGTGAAGTTTCTAGTCATTATGATTGACATCCATCTGATGAGGGGAAAAAAACTTGAGTCAATTGTTGATTGCGTAGTGTCTAACACAACCCTCATGAGGAGGGTCCAGGATATGTGGATTGTTGCCTTTTGGCACCCTCCAAATTTATTATTCACCCACCGCCCATGCCCATAATAATCCTCTCCGTTCTAACCCATTTTTAATGCAAAAATAAATTATATGAAAAAATAAAATACAAATTACATTAAAAAAAAAAAAAAAAATTTCAAAGTTTCACATGTTTTGCAAATTAAACCTCAAAGTTTCAATTTTAATAATTTAAATTTTATATTTTAAATCATATAATCAAATATCTATTAAATTGGTTGTAGGGTATAATTTGTTCAAATTAAATATATAATAAAAAAAATGAATATTTTGTGATATGGTAAATTGTTCAAATTCTAAAATAACAATTTTTTTTTTCTCATCAAAATAAGCTTCACAATTATTGATTTGTATAGTCATTGAATCACATTAACAGAAATTTAAACTTTAAGAACTAAATATACCAAAAACCATAATCTAAGGATAATATAGGAAAAATAGCAATTGTAGATGCTTCAAAATCACTCAAACATTAAAAAAATAAATCAAATCAAATCAAAACAGAAAAACAAAAAATAACAAAAATCAAAAAACTAATAAGGCAATCCAATAACCATAATCACATCAATGAAAGAGTATAGCTGCCTACCTCAAAAGAGAGTATTAGAACCGTGCTAGGAAACTTTATTGAGTGAGGCAACCTTAGGAGGAGGGAAGTTGTGAACCAAAAGGAAAGTTGTATGGGAGAAAAGATGTCGGAAAGAAAAGGAAAGTTGCAATAGGAGAAAAGATGTGGGAAATTAGGAGTGCTTGCAGTTCGGTTGTGGTCGAAGAATTTTTAATCTGTTATCCGTCTACCGGATTGACAGATTAAAAAAATCAATCTGCATCTATCTGTTAGATTGGCAGCTAAGAATTGAGCGAATTGATGGATTGATGGATGGATGCGAATAGGTTTGACGGTTTAAAATTTTACAAATTTTGAACATAATATAACAACTTGTCAACATTTTTTTTTAGATAACAATCCAACTCAACATAACCAAAAAATTATTAAGTAAATTGTCAAATACCAATAATAAATACATATAAGAAAACCATACATTATCAAAATTATTTCATTGCTTTTTTTTTAATTCAAAAACTATTTAATTTGATTTTTTTTAAATCACAAAATTAAACCTTGTATTTTTCACTCAAAAATACCAAATATCAACACTTTCCATTTAATAAAAAGATTTTCAAATTGAAAACATAACAGAATATCTAAACTTTTTTTCAATTAAAAATACAAACAGAATATTTAAAAAATTGAAAATACAAAATCTTACAAATTGCTAGGAGTGCTCGCGATTTAATAATTTTGTTGTGACTAAAAGAACCTTAAATCCACCATCCGTCTAAAACTAAACGACCCCAAGTCAGCGTTGCATTAAAGTAAGACCCTTTACAATCCAAATTGGAAAAAAAATGAATTGAAAGGTTCTGTAAAAATAAAATAAAATAAAATAAAATAAAAAAAGAAAAAAAAAAAAAAGGTGAGAGATTCTGTGAAGTTTCTAGTCCTTATGATTGACGTCCACATGAGGGCAAAAGACTTGTCAATTGCTGATTTTTGTGTAGTGAACACAACCCACAAGAGGAGGGTCCAGGATATGTGTGGATTGTTCCCTTTTGGGACCTCCAAATTTATTATTCACCGCCCATGTCCACAATAATCCTTTCCATTCTAACCAATTTTTAATGCAAAAATAAATTATATGAAAAAATAAAGAGCAAATTACATAATTTTTTTTCTTTTAAAAGTTTCACGTTTTTTGGTAAATTAAATCTTAAGGTTTTAATTTTAAGAAAATTTACTAATAAATCCTAATTGTTGAACTTTTGATCCAATTAGTCCCAAATATTTTCTAATGATCCGTTTGATCCTAAGGACATTGTTGCCATCCATATGTATATTGGTGTGAGCAATACGTTGGGTGTGTGAGTGTTTCCGCGCGTGTGTTTGACGTGGGCTGCTGTGTGGTTGTTGTGTGTTGCACCTTTATAATTTGAGAGTGGTGCTTGTCATGTATCACCACTACAAGAATTAACACTTTTGGCAACAAAAAAATTGGTCGCTAAAAGTCAATTTTTGGTCGGCAAAAGTTATCCGCGACCAATTTTTTTTGTCGCTACTTTGGTCGCCAATTGAGGGTCGGCAAAAGTAATTCGCGACCAAAATTGTAGTTGGTCGACAAAAGTTGGATTTGCCGACTAAATTTTTGGTCGCTAAATATTTAATTACCGCAACTAATTTATTTTGTCGCCAAAACACTTTGGTCGCGAAAAGTGATATTTTCCCGACCAAATTTCTTAGTCGCCAATTGTCACATTTCGCGACCAAAAAGTTTAGTCGCCAATTATTTCATTTCGCGACCAAATTTTTTGGTCGCCAATTATCACATTCCGTGACCAAAAAAATTGGTCGCCATTTGTGTCTTTTCGCGACCAAAACTTTTGGTCGGCAAAAATGAGATTCCACGACCAAGAGCTATTTTGGTCGGCAATACATGTATTTTTTGCGACCAAAACTCTTGGTCGGCAATTGTCATTTTTTGCAAAAAAAAATTATTTTGGATGTCGCAACTAATAAATTGGTCGCCAAAGCAGTAAAACAATACACTTATAATTCCTAATAATTCATTCAATCCATAATAAACCTATAATTTTAAAGCATCATTCAAATTAACTGAATCATTAACATTCGACACAATACATAATTCATTAACATTCGACACAATACAACTATTCTAAGTTTTCATTCACAAGTCACATCCATCTAGCATAACAATTTGAAACATAACTATTTGTTATCCATGCGTAGCTATCAACAAATAAAACTAATAATATTTGTTATCCATACACATCCATCCAAAAATATTTAATCCTCCCAAAAATGCTTATACTGCCAAGTAGTCTTGTACAATTTAGCTTCGTAAACTTGTTAAGAAATATGTTGGGGAGGGTGCTCGTCTGGTTCGTGAACAGACATGATTGATTCTGGCCTTGAACCCACAGATTTGATTGATTCTAGCCTTGAACAGACATGATTGATTCTGGCCTTGATTCTGGCCTTATATCACATTTCTGTTATGTTCTGTCCACAGATTTGCTTTGTTCTGTTATGTTCTGCTGTCAATTTGCTGGGCCATTCTTCATTGCTTCAATTTTCTTCTTACTGAAGGCAAGCTCAATTGCTTCCCCATCTTGCTCATCTACCCACATGACTGCTGCTCTGCTCATCAATTTTCAACCCTCTCTTGGATGCCTTTATCAAGCAGTGGAAGGCCATTCACCAAAAAATCTTCAACATGCATTATATTTGGTCCCATTTCTTCAGGATACAAGCTTTCAACCTACAAGATTAAAGTAGAAACTACATATAAATTTGGTCATACTTGATTTGAAAGTGGAGATATACAAGTATATCATCTCAATGTCCAAACCTTTATGTTGTCCAAGTCAATCCGCTGACCAAGAAGTCGAGCAAGGATTAAAGCCTGTCTTCAAATAGAAAAACTAGTGATCAATACATGACATATTGCAACATATCTTAAAACTATCTCAAATAAAACTACGTAGTGTTTTGTATTATCTACTTCATCAGTAACAAGGTTTCATCAGAAGGGGATAAAAATAATAATTTGAATTAGTTTTGAAGTTAGAGGATTGCCCATTAAACAAGAACTATTAGATTTTTTAAACTTGCAAATCAACTACTTCAAGGATATCATCACTCTGAACAATATTGAGATTGCTTCATATTTTGCACAAGTCGAACAGGAAACAAGTAGGAGATCTCAGTTGCTAGGATGCCAGTCAAACCTTTTTTTTTTTGTTTATAAGCCAGAACTACTCCAAATTGAGTAGTATAACAGTTGCTGCACACTTGTCACTAATCAAATTCTTCCAATCTGTACAACACACTAGGTGTCACATTACACAAGTAAAACATTAAAGTTAATAATAGAACTAAGCCTTCCGCAAATGTGTACCATTTAGTAACAATATGTTTATGATGTATCCTCAAACAGAATACTTTCTTGAAATTAGTTTCACCTCAGCTATAAATGCAAGTGATTTTATGGAAGGAGGGCAGGGGTCAACAAATCAAACTGCTGTTCCTAATAGTTGACATAACTATATAAATGAATTTTTTAAGCATTGTTTTTACTACTTAAGGAAAGAATGCAGCATATTGTAATTAATATTGTTAAACTATGTTATATGAATGTGATGTATTGCAACTTCTTTTTCTTAAGCCAAGCAGGAAACAAACCATCACCTTTGTTGTTGGAGCTTATGCGCCAGAGGATCCAGAGAAGCTTCCCTTGCTACTTCAGAAGTCTTTGCTTTCTTGTCCCCAGCTTTCGACATATTTTTTGTTCCATTTTTTGTGCAAAGTTAAATGCATCATCACACACCACACAAGGACATGTGGTTCTGACTTCTGAAAACTTCTTGGGCTATATAAACGAGTTCACATCTCTTCCTAATAACAGCGTGTTTTAAAGTCACAAGGGTAGCCCAAATCAAACATTATCGTTTCAATTCAGGATGGGAGACATTACACCATTTGTTTTAAAAAAGAAGCTCAATTGGTTTAGAGATTGGTGATTTACATCTCCGAGTCAAAGTTGGGTTGGAGGAGGACTGCTTGAACCACACAGTAGGTGGGTAATGAATGGGTCCTCAAAGAGAACAATGGTGGAACAAGTCAACAGAGGTGGTGGCAATGTTGATTTCCAGCTTCATTTGTATTTTATTTTTTCCACTAATGCATCAATGATTTTCTTGATTGTTAGAGACTCTTGAATTTCAATATTTTTAGAATTCTTTTGGTTACTAAAAAAATAGAGGAAATAGAAAAAAAATAAAAGAAAAAAGAAAAAAAATACAAATAAAGTGTTCTACATTTGCAATTTTATTGTTTTAGGTTGCTTGAAGAGGAAATTTTACTTTGTGAAAGCATGTTTGTCTTCAAGAAGGTCACTACATAATTTTTTTATTTGCAATTTTTTTTTTTTTATATGAGGCGGGGAAGGGTATACCCCCCTGACTCATACCCAACCTGTTGCCATCCCTGAATACAGGCTGCAGATAAGATGTATGTTTAAAAAGACACATGAACAACACAAACTAAAAAACAAGAACAAAAGACAAAAAGTGCAACTGAAACTTCGTGTCATTGACAGTGGAGGTCCAACATGATTGTAAAGCATCTGTAGTAAGATATGACGAGGGTATTTGCCATTTACGAATAACTGAATAAATAAGACAAAAGGTGAGATGTGTTCGTTCAATGCATTTACTAGATATAAACTAATGAGATCCAAAAAATTTCAACTACAGTGAAATTACAGGAACACATTAAACAACTACAATAAGATTAAGAAAATTACTAAGAGGCCATGAAAAACACATCTGTGTTCTAGCTGCCGAGCTTGACTAACCCCTAGTTAACAAAAACCAGATGCATCAATTAGCAAGACCTCAATCACCAAAAATCATAATCATAGAAGCATAATGATGAAAGAGCAAGCGTTGATTATAGCCAAATACAGAATAAAAAACATCAAATTACTGGCCAGCTGGATTCATTATTACCTGCTTCGATGAGATTGGAACTTACTATTCAAGTCTGTGTGCGCCGAATATGAGATGCGCAAGTGGCATGAACCAACATAGTCTGGAAGCAAGTACCTGAAATTTGTTACATACCAAATATGAAATCCACCATAGTGAGAACTTCCACAGTTCTAAACTTAGCAATATCGTAAAAAAGCGGGGAAAGCAATTAAGATGGATACGAATAAAAGATAGCATGCCTAGGTATGCTTCTTCCATCTAATGCATCTCTTGCTGCAGCTGCAGTCTCAGCATCACTGAATTGGATCAATGCCTTCAAACATGCAAAGCTAGGTGGCAAATTTAGAAAAGTACAGAAAGACCAATGCAGATACCAAAAAAATACAAGAAAAAAAAGAGAGAGAGAGAGAGAGAGAAGAAGAAGAAGAAGAAGAAGAAGGCAATTTTCGACATCACACCTGAAAACCTGCAGCCTTCTCAAAAGTTACAATCTTGTGGACAAAGCCAAACGCTGAGAACACCTGAGGTAAGTTTCAATAAGATTTAAGCATGCCACTAAAAAGAGAAGGGTAGGAAGAACAAAATGGATCACCATCAAAAAACCATCCTACTATCAATACAATTGGAGGAGAAAATATCAACACATCAGATAAGTGCAGAATGACACCTGTATATGAAAGCATGAAGATAGATCTTAGAAGGGAGTATGACGCACATGATAATATATTCCACAGTATCTCCAACAAAGGATCTAAATAAGAACGAATAGTGCCTACCATGACATTAAAGTGTCACTGAAAGGTTTTAGTCTTGATGGTGTAATGACACTTATAAGTGTCACTAACTCTTTTTTTAATGACGCTTGATAGTGCCATAAATAATATCTACCATGACATTAAAATGTCATTGAAAGTTTTTAGCCATGATGGTGCAGTGACACTTACAAGTATCTACCGTGGCACTCGTATCTACCGTGGCACCGATAGAAGTGGCACTTGTTCAAAATGTCACAAGACCAAAAAATGTCATTAGAAGAATAGTTTGTGGCACTTTCAAATGTCACTAAACTAAGAAAATGTTGTAGTGATCCTTTCCTCTTCCCCTTTTTTTATTTAGAAAAAGAAAAAGAAAATATTATTATTATTTGGGATAAGTTACACAATTAGTTCTTATAGTTTTATATAGATTTCACTTTAATTTTCATAGTTATAATTTTATCAATTTTGTCCATACACTTTCATTTTGGTTCCAATACTCCATCTATCATTATCCATTAATATTCAAATGGAAAAAAAGAAAAAAAAAGAAAAATGACATTTGTGAAATTATAGAGACAAAATAAAATTCTATTAAGATTTATTAATTTTTATCTTATGAGAGGGAATTGCTAACATGCACATTTCAATCGAAAATGTTAGTTTTCTATGCAAAACAACAATGACAAATGACAGAAGAATCATATTAAAATAGAAATGAAAATATGGTATTTAAATTGTTGAAACTAAAACTACGAAAATTAAAGTGAAATTTTGTTCAAACTATAGAGATCAATGATGTAATTTGCCATACTCTCTAGTCCTCTATTCAGTTTGGGCCGCAGGTCAACCATAGACCCTTGCTTTAATGATTTGATCTAGTAATTTTATTGGTGTACTGATCATTCATAAAAAATTAGATTGATAATCAAACAATCTGTTTCAAAATTATACTTTTCATCTATTTCATTGGAGACAGACGTGATAAAATCACGATATTATAATTAAAAGATCAATTTAATTTTTTTGTGGATGGACCACACATTGAGGTTTAAAAGAACAACGGATCAAATCACATTTGTATTTATTTAAAAAATTTAAATCACAGTGTCATTTATTTTTCAAGATACAAATGTGAGTTGATGACAGGGTTAACGACATTTGATTAACTTGATTTTTGACAAGTATGTTATAATTGATGTACTCTAAAATGTGAACGGTTCAGATTATTAAAAAAGATCTCAAAATAAGCTCATAAAGTTGCACAATAGTACTTGTTGTGCACCCAAATTCATCATTAAAATAGGACTCAGACCAAACTAGACCAATCCACATAGCGCACTAGAGACAAACCAAACCGTTAAATCAGCTCTTAGTTACACTCCATCAATTTATAATTACTGTCATCACTTGTTATTTATTTATGAAATTATTCCTATATATCCTGATGTATTTGAATAATAGATTACAATAATGAAAAATTACATATGAAAATGTAAATTAAACCGAAACGATCTAATGTAAGCACATCATTTTACAAAACACAAAAGACAGTAATAACAAACCATCACCCAATCTGTTATCATTGTGAACTCAACAGTACAAAAAAAATCACCTCCCACCATCCATTGGCAACATCATATGTTCCCTCACACTACCGTACCCAGTTGTTGTTGTATTACTGGTAGTACAATCTAACTCAAACCCACTTAACTTCCCACCAAGCAAGTGCTCACTCTCTTCAGCATTCAAATCAATTTTAACCCATGGATGCTTCTTCATCTTTTTGTTGATCAACCCCTCCAATTCCATTGCTACTTCCTTCATAGTAGGCCTTTCCTCTCCTTTTACTATTAAGCACCTCTTTGCAATATTAGCTACTTCTGTGAGCTCCTCAACAATTCCTTCAATTTCTATATGTTCATCAATGACTTGGAACAATCGATCATTTTTCATACAGGAAAGAAAATACCTAGCTAAACTTCTCTCCTTCTCTGGCTTGTCAAATGACAACACCTTCTTTCCGGTGATTAGCTCGACAAGCACTACTCCGAAGCTGTAAACATCACTTTTTTCTGTTAATTGGTTTGTGAGCATGTATTCAGGGTCTAAGTATCCAAGAGTTCCTTGCACCACCGTTGCTAATTGATCTTGGTCTAGTGGAACCAACCTTGATGCTCCAAAGTCCGACACTTTTGCAGTGTAGTTATCATCTAAGAGTATATTCGTAGACTTAACATCTCTATGAATAATAGGAACCGATGCTGCAGAGTGCAAATATGACAATACTCCAGCCGTTTCAGCAGCTATTCGCAACCGATTTTCCCATGACATATTAGATGCCTTGATGGGGTTATGTATATGCTCAAAGAGAGTGCCATTGGTGATGAATTCATAGACGAGTAAAGGGACTTGAGTTTCCAAACAACAACCTAAGAGTTTGACCACATTCCTGTGATTGATCTGTGATAGCACGACCACCTCATTGATGAATTGCTCTATTTGACTTTGATTCATAATTCCAAACTTTTGGTCGCGAAAGATAAAAAATAGTTTTTATTTTTCTTTCAGCGACTAAAATATTTTAGTTGCCAAAACTATATATACTGCGACCAAAATGCATATATAGAACTCTCATGTTTCTTCACTTCGCCATCTCCACTCCTGAAATCAAAGGGCAAAGCTATCAACATATTTATATATACGTATACGTATACGTATACATATATGTATATGTATATGAGGAGAGAGAGAGTAATACCTTTGAGTTTGAACAGAAGAAGTAAGATTGAGATTTTGGAAATCATCCAAGCGCCTGAAATGATTCAATGGTGATTAGAACTCATGTAAATGCATACATATACATGTATATACATATACATAGAGAGAGAGAGAGAGAGAGAGAGAGAGAGAGAGGGAGAGATTGAATTTCTTACTATCAAGGAGCTGGTCTAAATCAGAGTGTTCCGCCATTAGCTTACAATCTCTCTCTTTCTCTCTCTCTCTCCCTCTCTATTATCTATCTCTCTGTTCTTCTGTGTATGTATAAGTTGATTGAAGATCCAAGAGAGACTCCGAATGATTGATCCAATGTGCCTAGGGTTCGAATCGAACGCAAAGACGAGAGAGAGAAAGTGGTTCGGTGTTGTTTGTTCGCTTGTCTCGCACCTATTTCAAAGAGAGATGAGAGAGGAGAAAATGAAAATGTGTGAGCTAACAGATTTTAAAGATAAAAAATTTCAATCCCCCCCCCCCCAAGTTTCAAATTTCCCTCCCAAATTTTTGGCAACCAAAATACCAGATTAGTCGCAGAAAATGTATCCTTCGCCGACAAATTTTTTTAGTTGCCAAATCTCAATCAACGGCGACTAAAATATTAGTCGCTAAAAGTGCTAATTTGGCGACAAATTTTTTTTAGTTGCTGAAAATAAGTTTTTGGCGACCAAATTTTTGGTCGCTAAAAAAAATGTCACCTTTCGCGACCAAATTTGTAGTTGGTAGCCAAAAGCATACCACTTTCTGCGACCAACTCTTTTTTTGGTCACCAAAATATAACCTTCTGCGACCAATAATATTTGGTCGCCAAAAATAATGATCATTCACGACTAATTAATATTTGGTCGCCAAATGTCATTTTTTTGCGACCAAAATTTTTTTGGTCGGCAAAAGTGGTCGCCAAATGTGTAAATTCTTGTAGTGCACAGTTGTGGGTGCCACGCAACATGAAAGGACACTAAATCATTTTTTGCTCTAGTCTCTAGTGTGTGATGTGTATGGTAGGAGTGTGTGGCACCTCCATAGTTTGAGGCATTAGTGGGTTACGTGACACAACATTACATGTGTCTCCATCACAACGGAAAAACAAGTAGATACAATCACAAAATAGGATGCAATAAAACACACAGTCACACAACCCACACAGAAGTAAAATGCACATATCAATAAATACAGAGTCACAAACACACACAACCCACACCCATCCCAAAACACAACACACAACCCCCCGCGAAACACACAACCCACATACCAGGTAAATAAACAAAACATGGAAACGCATCCACACAACGACAAAAGACGGATGTGTCAGCGACTAAACTGCTATGTATGCCACACAGACACATAGTCGTCATAAGGGAACGTACCTTCATAACAACGGCGTCCCGCCGATGGAAATGATATCTCTATCAAGCTGCCACACAGTCGTCCACAGACACCCAAACTCAAACGACACAAAACCCTACCCGTGATGGCTGACACATAAGTGAACATTCCATTCAAACTGCCAAATGTGAGCAAAAAAAGTTTCCAATCAAAAAAAAGGGTACAATTGTCCACTAGTAAAGAAAAAAATGGAAAAAAGGATCAGAAGGGAACAAATCTTCCCACCAGTAGGACTTACCGGAACAAAAGTATAAAGTGAGGACTGATTGGTATAACAGTTTGTGAGATAGGATTTATTGGTAAATATTCCTTCATTTTAACAATTTAAATTCTATATTTTAAATCATATAATCAAACACCTATTAAATTGGTTGTAGGATATATTTTGTTTAAGTTAAAAAGAAAAATGAATATTTTATGATATGATAAGTTATTCAAATTCTAAAATAACAAATTTTTTTTTCCATCAAATTAGGCTTCGCAATTATCGATTTGTATAGTCATTGAATCACATTAACAGAAATTAAAACTTTAAGAACTAAGTATACCAAAACCAAAATCTAAGGATGAAATAGGAAAAATAGCAATTGTTAAGGGATAAAAATGCTTCAAAATCACTAACATTAAAAATAAAAATAAAAAAAGTTAAAAAATATATAAAAAAAAAAATAATTCAAAAACTAATAAGGCAATCCATTAATCATAATCACATCAATCGAAGAGTATAGATGCCTACCTCAAAAAATCCATTAAAACATTTTTCTTGGCTTGCCTTGTTAAGAACTATCTTGAGTGATGCATAGAGGTAAAAAAGGCACACCAAGTGTATGATAATATGATCGAGAGAGTGTAAGAATGGTTGATTGGCTTGGTTTTGTCTGGAATGTGCAAGACTCTTTTCCTATCTTTTCTGTGTCTCCTTCCTCAAAAACAGTTTCCTAATCCATTGTTGTTCAAAAGGTATCTTCCAGAGGTTATGTGAGGCTATACAATTATTATGAATTTATTATTGTTTTTGTTAGATTTCCAGGTTAAAAAAGATTAAACTACTTTCTAGGTTACCTTTCAACAATCTTCAAATTTGGAACGCCAGTGTTTACCGTAGAAATAAATTATATAATTTCATATTTTCTGAGTTATAATTAAAAAAAAAAAATCATAATTGAACAACACATAAGATACAATTAAAAATTTTATGAGTCATAATTAAAGAAGAAAATTAATTACAACTAAAGAAGAAAATAATATAATTTAAGAGTGCATATGATAGGAGAGTGTATAGTAAAATTCTCCCTTCAAATTATTATTACTTAAAAAAAAAGAAATTTATTTGTATTTCTCAGATTACACGTGACAAAAAGATTGATCAAGTAGCTTGCCGGACTTGACTTCTTTCCGATTTGCTTTATATATATATATATATATTATAGTTACGCCCTTCACCAGATAGTCCAATTTTCTTTGAGTGCGATGTATTTCTTACTCATCTACTAGACACTTACCTAGAAGATCCTTTCCTCTTCTCTTTTCTTTTTTTTTTTTAATTATTTTTTTATTTTTATAATTATTATTATTTGAGATAAATTACACAATTGGTTCCTATAATTTTATATAAATTTCACTTTAGTTTTTGTAATTATAATTTTATCAATTTTGTCCATATACTTTTCATTTTGATTCCAACGTACTCCATCTATCATTATCTGTTGCTGGTCCAAAAAAAAAAAAAAAACTATCATTATCTGTTAATATTCAAATGGAAAAAAAGAAAAAGAAATGACAATTTTTATTTTATGAGAGGGAATTGTTAACATGCATCTGTCAATGAAAATGTTAGTTTTCTATGCAAAACAACAATGACAAATGACATTCGAATCGTATTAAAATGGATATGAAAATATGATATTTAAATTGTTGAGATTAAAATTATGAAAATTAAAGTGAAATTTTGTTCAAACTATAGAGATCAATTATGTAATTTACCATTCTCCCTAATCCTCTATTCAGTTTGGGCCGTAGGTCAACCACGGAGCCTCATTTTAATGATTTGATCTATTAATTTTATTGGTGTATAAATCATTCATAAAAAAGTCAGATTAATAATCAAACAATTTGTTTCAAAATTATACTTGACATCTATTTCAGTGAAGACAGATATGATAAATTCATATTACTATAATTATCTAATCAATTTAATTTTTCATGGATGATCCACATATTGAGATTAAAAGATCAACAAATCAAATCACGAAAATAGGACTCAGACCAAACTAGCCCAATCCACGTAGCGTACAAGAGACAAACCCAACCACCAAATCAACTCTTAGTTGCACTCCATCAATTTATACTTACTGTCATCACTTGTTATTTATTTATGAAATTATTCCTCTATATATTGATGTATTTGAATAATAGATTACACTAATAAAAAATTACATATGAAAATGTAAATTAAACCGAAACGATCTAATGTAGGCACATAATTTTACAAAACAAAAAAGACAGTAATAACAAACCATCACCTAATTTGTTATCATTGTGGACTCAACAGTACAAAAAAATCACCTCCCACCATCCGTTGGCAACATCATATGTTCCCTCACACTATCGTACCCAATTGTTGTTGTGTTACTACTACTAGTAGTACAATCTAACTCAAACCCACTTAGCTTCCCACCAAGCAAGTGCTCACTCTCTTCACCATTCAAATCAATTTTAACCCATGGATGCTTCATCATCTTTTTGTTGATCAACCCCTCCAATTCCATTGCTACTTCCTTCATAGTAGGCCTTTCCTCTCCTTTTACTATTAAGCACCTCTTTGCAATATTAGCTACTTCTGTGAGCTCTTCAACAATTCCTTCAATTTCTATTTGTTCATCAATAACTTGGAACAATCGATCATTTTTCATACAGGAAAGAAAATACCTAGCTAGACTCCTCTCCTTCTCTGGCTTGTCAAATGACAACACCTTCTTTCCGGTGATTAGCTCCACAAGCACTACTCCAAAGCTGTAAACATCACTTTTTTCTGTTAATTGGTTTGTGAGCATGTATTCAGGGTCTAAGTATCCAAGAGTTCCTTGCACCACCGTTGCTAATTGATCTTGGTCTAGTGGAACCAACCTTGATGCTCCAAAGTCCGACACTTTGGCAATGTAGTTATCGTCTAAGAGTATATTCGTAGACTTAACATCTCTATGAATAATAGGAACCGATGCGGCAGAGTGCAAATATGACAATACTCCAGCCGTTTCAGCAGCTATTCGCAACCGATTCTCCCATGACAGATTAGATGCCTTGATGTGGTTATGTATATGCTCAAAGAGAGTGCCATTGGTGATGAATTCATAGACGAGTAAAGGGACTTGAGTTTCCAAACAACAACCTAAGAGTTTGACCACATTCCTGTGATTGATCTGTGATAGCACGACCACCTCATTGATGAATTGCTCTATTTGACTTTGATTCATAATTTGCGATTTTTTGATGGCCACTGTTGTGTTATCTACTAGAATTCCCTTATAAACTGTTCCAAAACCTCCTCTGCCAACAATTCTATTGTCATCATAGTTGTTGGTAGCCCACTTGAGCTCTTCTAAAGTAAAGATTTTGATCGCTTCTCGAGTCGGTCTCTCTAGTCTAGAGAGTTGTTGTTTCAACATTAATCCACCATTCTGCTTGAAGAACTTTTCTTTAAGCTTCATGTGCTTTCTTTTGCTGAAAATCCAATACAACCAGGAGCTACTCACCAAAACAGTCAAAGCACCAATGGCAATACCTATATTTCAAATAAGGCATTTTAAGTAACAAAGACTATAAATATCTTGCCGATATATTGATTTGAAACTAAGCACAGAAAGAAAATTATATGACTCACGATATTAATATAAATAATGTCATATAAACTTACAAATTTTACAATTTTTTTTTATTACTAATAATGTAACATGCAATAATAAAACTTTAAAATCTGAAGCATACCCATTGAAATAATATGATATGTATCATATGAGTGAGTTAGATAAATTTGTAAAATTTATTAATTTATATAGCATTACCCTGTTAATAATTTTAAATATTCTTTTAAGTTACTGGAGTATAAAAGGATGTGGATCCAATTGGGGATATAGGTTACAAGTAAATTCTTCCAAATTCATTAATTATGTGAATTAGATGTCGTACTTTATTTATTTTACTTTTGACATATATGGCATTACCAATCACAATCTGAAGCACAAGAACTCGACCAGCAGTGCAACGTGTTCCATCTGTTCTGCCATCACCGTGATATCTCTTGGGGCAATAGCACGTATAATTCCCAGGCGTGTTTAAGCATTTGCTTTCCTCTACACACTGGTTGAGATTTGGATCTGCACACTCATCTATGTCTGCAAAACAATCAAAACAGAGGAGAGAGGGCTCAATCAATAAATTAAAGCATCACAAAAGCAATATATATAGAATCAAAAGTAATTGAATCCGAACAAGATCAATATGAAGCTAGATAAATGGATACTACTAACCTTTGCAACCATCTGAGATGTACGCGTTCCCTTCGTAACCCTTGGAACACTTGCAGATATACCCAAGACCAATTTGTGCCTCATAACAATCACTATTATCTCCACATGCATAACTTGTCTGATTTTTTTTAGCTTCTTCACATGTCTCATTATCCCCTATTCCCCAATCCAGCAATATCGGCACCTCCATGGAATTAAAATCTTTAAGGTAAGTTGTGGAGAAATGAAACGCACCATCTTCAACCACAAAAGCATAGCTGCAGGGATTGAAGTAAGTTATATTCACATGATGGGAGAAGCTATTCACAAAAACTTCGATCTGGCCGACTCCTTTTGGGATGGTGGTCTGGCAGCAACCAATTCCAGAGCAAGATCCATCATTAGGAACGCTGTCGTAGCTGCTACACTGTGAGTTACACCCAGTTGCAACAACCGAAGAACCATTTTTATCAGCCATTTGGACAGATCCCAATGTGTCACAACCAATAGCAGTGAACTTGTTCTTGCTATTCGATATGGAGAATTTGGCAAGGGTCAGCCATGAATATAAGTCGTTTGGTAATAGGTTACCAGACTGGTTATAACATCGACGGGATATGTAATTCGTGATACGTAACTCACCCTCCTCATGCAATATATTTGTAACACCGATATTAGTGTCCCATAAATATGGCTGGGATTCACTACAATTAATGAAAAAATTATCATTCAGATAACAATTCGCTTCCATGCCGAATGGGTATGAGATGTCTAAATTCCCACAACGGTTTGTGCAGCCAAGATTTTTCAGCTCCTGCTCTGTTGGTGCTGCAATTGTTGCTGCTGATAATGAGAATATCACCACCACTACTAGTTGTACTAGTACTAGCATCATGATGATGGGTTGTAGTTGCAACTGCATTCCTTGCGAGGAAGCCATGGCTAGCTTGCCTCTTGGAATAAAGGTTTTCTGTATTCAAAATTCATATATAATTGTCAATTGTGAAACATTTCTAGGCAATCACGAAGAAAAGGTATTCAGAATCGATTAAAGTAGATCAGTGCAAAATGGACAACATAGCTTATTGGAGTGATCTGCAACTAGTCTAACAACTGTATGGGGATGGTAATCACCATAATAAAAAATTAAAATATCAAATTAACTTTGCCGGTTGTATCAATTAGTCTTGCAGTTCCTATTGTGTTAATTTTTCCCTATAATATTTTATATTGTGTTGATTTAGTTCAGTAGATAAACCTTCGCTGATAAATTAGAAAAAAAAAATTAAATAAAATATCCATTTAAATTAGGCATCAATTTCTCAATGACTTTTAAAAGAGTTTATATAATCAAACCAAGCCTTAAGTCCATTAAAAGAGTCTATATATATTGATTAATTTCAATCAAATTTCTATAGAGATCTTATTAATTAGATTAAATTGACATAATATAAAATATTTAAAGGTAAAATTGATGCTTAGAGACTGTTTGGTTGAGTTTTCATAATCTGTTTGTGAATTTTTTTCAAAAAATTACATACTGGTTTTGACAAATATATACACAAAACAATTATTTTTGAATTTTTAAAAATTATTTTCATCCCAAAAAAGAGAAAATTATATGAAAATAATGAGTTATTTTTTTAAAAAAAAAATTCCTTTTACCAAACTAGTTTTTTTTTTTTTTTTAATTCTCAAAACTTATCCGAAAAGAGATTGTTCATGATTCCAAACACTAACCAAAGCATACAACTTCAAAAGGCAAATCATGCTCTTACGATGGTGCGAAAAGTTGTCAGAAACGAAAAAATGATAGAACTAGAGAGATCATGCAATAAAACCAAAACCAAATCAAACCCACGAAGATGTCACGCAAATGGTATACAAATACCAGAATTGGATCAATTGAATAATACAGATGCCTACCTCAGAGAAGGGGGAAAAAAAAACTTTAAAACAGTTTTCTTAGCTTGGAGCAGGCCTCTCCCCACTTTTGCTTTTGTTGGTTGTAGAGAGATTGCTTTTGAAATAGTAATATATATATATATATGGATTTGCTCCTTCATTTTGCAAGACTACTCTGTTTGTTTAGCACCCTCTCTTTTACTTGACTTTTGTTATGAAATTTATGTTTGAGCAATATAAATAATATATATTGAGATTTTTTGTATATGCTAATAGAATTTTCTTATGTTTTTTTGATTTGTTCTATTTTGTCTACATTTACTTCCTTTACAAGATAGAGAAACTTTTATTTGTACGGCTATTCTAACTAAAAAATTAGACATATTTTTCAAAATCAATGATATAGCAGTCTATTAAAAACAATTCTTTTTTTTTTTATGTACTATCTGATTATCCGCCAATCATCTCTTTTGCACATTACTAAATTAGGAAAATTGGTCTAAAAAATATAACTTTCTTATTATTTTGGATGTAAAAAACATCCAATTAGCGGTGATCCTCTCATTGATGTTAGCTGACTCAGTCATTTGGAGGAACAGTATTATTGATGTGTGCGGAGTTAAAGTCTAATTGAATTTGGAATCTGGTGGTGCATGCATGAATGTTTATTAGTCCATATTGAATAGTCTTGATAACGATAATCGATTACCAATTCTCAGCAAGACTAATTCTAACCCCATGAATTGTCTAAATTTTGTATGTCAATGCTCCCAATTTCATTTATTCTATTTGTGTAATTATTCAATAAATTATTTACATATTGCCCCAAACTAATGAGCCAGAAAAATATAAAAAATATATAAAAAAAAAAAGCAGCTACATTCAAACAATTTTTCCCCTCGAATGTCTCCGAATGAGAGTCTTACCGGAAAGAGTCAGAAAAAATTGTGTGAATGAATTATTTATCTAAAACATGTTGATTCATATTTATTTAGTAATTCAAAAATAAAGAATGACACAATTATTGGAGAATTCTATTATACATACTTCCATACCATATGTACCTTAGTTACCCTATTTTTCTCTTTAATTATGATAAAATTGTTATAGTTAATTGTTATATAATAATTTAAATATAATACAAAATTTAACTAATTATTGAAGAATTTAAAATTGAGTTTTGTGTTATTTTTTAAGGAAAATAAAGTCAACTTATTTGCAGCAGCAATAGCTGCCTGAGTAATTTGATAGAAAGCATTGA
This sequence comes from Camellia sinensis, assembly GCF_004153795.1. Taxonomy (NCBI): domain Eukaryota; kingdom Viridiplantae; phylum Streptophyta; class Magnoliopsida; order Ericales; family Theaceae; genus Camellia; species Camellia sinensis. Next base: position 1,121,718 of record NW_021025098.1, read on the forward strand.
CATGTACAATGATCCTAATGGCCGAGTAGGATCTACAAACATCATGTTTATTTTTAAAAATTAGGTTGCAATCATGGACTATGAATGAAACTCGGTAAGGACGGAAGTAGCAATCTCATGGGAGGACATCGGTTTACTAATCTAATTTCATGGGATTGGAGGACTAGAGATGAAATGATCTTATTGTCCTTAATTTTACAAAAATAATAAAGTCATCTTTTACGTAATGATAATTTTTATATAATTTTATAGATTCAATCCCAAAAACTAATATCTCACACTAGTACACAAACAAATACAATTTTTTGTTACATCTCTAATTTAAGAACAACACATTAGTAATTCTCTTACTCAATTTTACCATAGTACTAATAATCACATCTAATTTGGATATTTGAAAAGTTGCTAAACAAGCAAAAAGCAAAAAAAAAAAAAAAAATTAGAGTAAAAGAGGAATTTTATTGTACTTCAAAAAAGCAAAAAAGCTTCTAGCTAAGCAATTGCCAAATACACTATCAAAAAAACAACAAAAGAAAATAAGCCATCCCAAAACACATTAGTCCGGCAAATAAACAGGACCTTAGTAAAAATAGGACTGATAAATACTATTGGATAATAATTTAGTGGGCTGTATCAATCCATAATAAAATCACATCCGTGACCGTTAGGTGGAATGTCGGGAGCTTGCAGACCTTGGTGTGCCTCAGGAACAGCAAGACGGCTATGCCCCTTAGGGGGTGTTGACGAACCCGGTCAATCCGTTAAAACTGACCAATTTTATTTAATCTACTTGCTTTTAAGCTGTTATAACAATATAGGCAGATGGCTGCAGGTAGATAGTTTTTAAATTTTTTATCTCCGGATGGAAATTTATTCAATCTAATTCGATCTGCCAACTCCCTTTAAAAAAATGGTATTATGTTTTTATAATTTGTATGTAAAAAAAAAAAGGTATTTTATTTAATAATAATATTAGCTAGTGGTTCCCCCCTAAATATTACAAAAAATGAAGCTAAGGATTTAAAGTTGATGTTTAGTTTTTTTTATTTTTTTTGGTTCATTATCATAAGAAGTGTATCAAAGCAGAGGTGACGAAAGCAGGATTGTGATCATTTTCATTACATTATGTTTTCCCCCCCCCCCCTAAATATTACAAAAAATGAAGCTAATTACGAAAATAACGCACTTTTGAAAGTATTTAGCAAACTAGCCGGTTTTGTGAAATCGCATGTTGAACTTGCGATTTCATCTGGAAATCGTAAGTTCAACATGCGATTTCATGCTGACAAGTTTCCCTTAGCTATTGCTGACATGACATAAAAAATCGTATCTTTGAAATGCGATTTTGAAATCACATGTTTAAGATGGGATTTTGAAATTGCATATTGAACATGCGATTTCAATTGCCTAAGTCTCAAATCCCTAATCCCTATTTGAAATCTATCTCTAGCTTCTCACGGTGAACCGAACCAACTCCACCACCGTTTTCCTCCACGCCGACCTTCTCAAGGCCTTGCAATCCCACTTTTGATTTCGATCTTCTTAAGGCCTTGCAATCCGAGATCAAACACAAACAATCCTCTAATCGCTTTCAGGTACTCTTTTCTTTTCCATTCATACAAACATTATTGATCTTTGATTCAATCACTTGCTTTGCTGATAATTGATTGTTAAACCACGTATCACAACTTTCATTTGCACCTATTTCTAGTGCTGAACATGTGGAAAAAAAAAAAGTAAATATGTTGTCCAGAAAATTTTCGGCAAAATGCTACAATTTATCAAATTTACTGTTTTTAATCTGGCAATTGCAGTTTGTTTGATTGTTAAGAACACTATTTATTGTATATTTTGTCTAAATATAAAAGGGTACTTTCAGTTATGTACATAGGATACCTAAAATTTTGCATTTAGAAGAAGAAAATTTTCTATATAATTGAATTACATTTGCAACATAATTACTCAATTTTTATGTGATTACGAACAAAGTTATTTATAATGAATTTTTTTCCCACAAGTCCTTCAAAATCTGGATATGAAATTGTACCTTTAAAATCTAATTTCACTACAAAATCAGGTTTTTAAGATGTGATTTTGAAATCGCATCTTCAGCTTGCGATTTCTTTGCGCCATGTTGGTACATCATTACATGTCAGTATGAAATCGCAAGTTGAAGTTGAGATTTCAAGTGCGATTTCAGAGAAAAATGTTAGTTTGATAAAAAATTTCAAAAGTAATTTATTTTCATAAATAATCTTATCTTTTGAAATATTCAGAAAAAAAAAAAAAGCCCAAAACAAAAAATAAAATAAAACAAAACAAAACTCATATTAGCTATTCATGAAATATAAGAGTGAGCCTTATTTTTATTATAAAAAATAAAGAATAACAAATTTTGGACTCAAATAAAGTCCAAAATAGTAAAAAAATTTGCCGATAGTCCCTATATTTTGGTCACTATGTCATTTTGGTCCTTCTAATTCCAATTGGCCCAATTTTGAATCTGAATTTATGATTTTGTCTCAATTTAGTCTAACTGATTACAATTGTTATCATTTTCTTATAAAAAATACTCAAATAAGTGACATGCAACATGTTTTTAGGGGCAAAATTATGAACTTTTTCAACTTAGTAAGTTAACCTCAACCAATTCAATGATCGATTTTCGTTAAAAATCTTAATGACTTTATCAATTAGACCAAATTGACTTTATCAATAGGGACCAAAATGACATCAAAAGCAAAATGTAGGGATTACCAGTGTAATTTTCCCTAAAAAAAACTCTAAAATAGTTTTTAAATTATTAAAATAGTAAAGTACAATCCGCCAAATCAATTTCCATCCACCTGTTAACTCACACGGCTTGCTCAATCTGCATTTGCTAAGTAAGAGGTGGATGCAGATTGATTTTTTCCAATCTGCTTAAATTTGAATGAATGGCAGATGGGAGGCTATCCGACCTAACCTAATACGCAAACACCCCTAATATCCCTATCTTATTCAATATATGTAATATACTATATATATTTATTATGAAAAGTAAAAGTTAAACATATTTATTATGTAAAGTAAAAGTTAAATTTGGTGTCATTTTGCTTCTCTCTGTCCTAAGTAAGTGGAACTTGAACGACCTTAAACCTAATAAAAAATACACTTACCACTTGAGTAGTGCACAATAGATAGTGAATTTTTTAATGGTTAATATTATTATGGATATAAATTAGTTATTGTTTTAAAATAAATATAACTCAATCATATGATTAATTTTTGTGCGTAGTTGTTGATAGATGAATTCAAATCATAAATGTGAATACAAAGGTGGGCCACAGAGGGGACCTATTACTAGTGCTTACGAATTGAATTGGATTTGGTGGCCTCTCATCTACCATCCATTTGAACTTAGACAAATTAAAAAAATCAATCGATATTCGTCCGCTTAGTGGATAGATTTGGATTAAGCAGGTCAAGTGGATTGACGAGTGGATAGACTAAACCTTGGAACTAACAAAGTGGATTGGCGATGGACTTGTTGGAAATATTTTTCAATAAAAAATTAAATTAACAGAATAATTAAATTACAATAAATAATTAAACACAGAACAAGAGATAAATTACAACTTTTTGTAGAATCAAACTTAGAACAAATTTGTGATTGAGGCCAGTGTTTGAACACTGCGTTTTAAGATAAAAATTCGTCCTCTCCTACGGTGCTCGAGAATAATGAACGTTCTTCCTCTAGGATACAACAATCACCCCAAACAGATGCAGCATAGCGTAATGTTTGTCCAGTGAACCAGGCTGTATTTTCAAACTCTCAAAATACAGACCCAGAATGCAAGATGAAGAACGAAGGAAGCAGTGAAGAGAGGAGATTGAAGGAAAGTAAAAAAAAAATGATTATTTTTAGAATGGAGGGTTGCTATATATAGGCAGTGAAGTGCCTTTTTCGGAATGAAAGAGAGTTGTGATGAACAGTCATCGGATTGGAGACGCGACTGATCAGAGATAAAGAAGAGTTGCTGTAACGCCCTCAAAATAAACCCATTATATATATATCATTGACATGCATTACTTAAAGAAAACAATTTATTAATTCATTCATCAAAGTATTACTAAATAAAAGCATTACATGTAACATCGAATAAAATGCCCTACAGGCTTACATCTTTCCAAGCCAACACTTGGATACAAAAATACGAGTTCTAACTCAATACAAGAAAAGCCCTAGGCTTGAATGTTTACATGTACTAATAAATAAAGACAATTAACTAAAGATAGTCTTCTTCAAAATCCAGAAGCCAAACCCTCCCAAGCTAAGTCCTTGGAGGTAGCTTATCACCTGAACCTGAAAATGATGTTCCCATAAAGGGTGAGCCACAGCCCAGTAGAAATATACTAAACCAAATATAAGCATTGAATAAAGCAATAGCATTCAATAATTGGTTAACCAAGATGATCAGTTATATCTTTATACAGTTTCATGACATTAATGTCTAAGACACGTTTTACTTTCCAATATATAAATTCAATATGGCTCAGAACCTGGCCAAACTTACAACAGTGTACTATCTATATCAAATTCACATTCTTCCAATATCAACAAACAAATGTGACTCAGGCTCAACCCAAAACACTTCATACTTCCAATTTGATACACATTTTAGTGCTGTATCAACAAAACACTTCAATATAAATAAGCACACATAAAAGTGATGCTAATGGAGTCCATCCCCTATCTCCTCCCAAACAAAATCCGGTTTAGAGGTCCATCCCCTATCTTCCCCTAAACCGTGGAGTACATCCCCTATCTCCTCACACACACAAAACAATGTATGCAAATGCAATGCTCAATCAATACACGTATTTTCTGTATCAATGCAATAGTCAAAATTAATGACTTAACCAATGTGATTAGTTTCAGTTATTCCAAATCCACATGCAATGTCTACAACAAACACGACTATCCTCCACCGATAGCCCAAAACAGTTATTTCTAAACTGAAAATAACTATGTCAACAATTCAATAGGCGAGTGATTTTAATTATCCAACTACACCATTTAATCAATGAATTCCTCAATTTCATGCATTTAACCAATTTCCCAAATTTCCTTAAATTAATTATACAAATTAATTTATTAATACAACTAGGGTTTTTCCCAAAATTACCAAAAGTATTGGTGGGGTTCATGGCGACCTGGTTCTTAGCGGCATCGCCGATCAATCGCTCTGTATCGGTGAAGGCTACATAGGACGGCGTCGTTCTGTTGCCTTGGTCGTTGGCGATGATTTCAACACGATCGTGTTGCCAAACTCCGACGCAGGAGTAGGTGGTGCCAAGATCGATTCCGATCGCTGGTCCCTCTCCCTTTCCTGACATCGCTTCAGAGAGAGAGAGAGAGAGAGAGAGAGAGAGAGAAATGTGAGAGAGAGAAATGTGTGAGAAAGAGAGAGGGAGAGAAAACTCGTAACTAGGGTTTTGGAATATGAAAGTGTATGAAAAACAGATCTGAAACACGCTGCTGCCTATTTAAACCTGACAGGCTCGCTCGAGCGAATACTTGGTCGCTTGAGCGACCAGACACACGAAAACCTCGCTCGAGCGAAGAAAAGCTCGCTCGAGCCAAGAATGCAATGCTTCAGGTCTGCAACCCTGGAGCATGCTCGAGCGACAGAATGCTCGCTCGAGCAAGGAACTCGAAAACATACACCTCTCTCGCTCGAGCGAAGAAAATCTCGCTCGAGCGAATAAGCACTGCCCTCAGGTCTATACCAGACGCAGTCGCTCGCTCGAGCGATGCAAAGCTGGATCGAGCCAGAAGACACAAAATACAACCCTTGCTCGAGCGACCAACCCCTGGCTCGAGCGAACAACCCAAAAATTGGACAGCAACACTTGGTTTACAAAACCAACCAACCTGAAACAAACCTGCCCAACTCATCCTATAACTCCAAATGAGAAAATAAAGGACGACAACAACAATTATACAATGGCAGAATATACGGAACCTAAGTCCGGATTCAATAATCAAATGGGGAAAGACCGGGGTCGCTATAGTTGCAACCGAAAATTTTGAATTCATAATTTTTGGAATTTGAATTTTCTTTTCTCGCAAAAAAGTATTCGAAATATTCAAATAATTTTGGAGCAAAAAATAAGGACGGGTTAGACCGACACCCACACCTATGCCCGCCCTGACCCGGCCGGACAGACGGGTTGCGGTAGCGCTGCGCGCGTGTGATGGTTATGGGTTTGTCCATAACTCCTCCTCCTACAAAACTTGGGTACCCCTTGGGGCCCAACCCAAGGTCTCCAACTTAGAACTTATATACTCATAAAAACTCTTCCATGTTTCCTATGTGGGACAAGGTTTAGATACCAACTCAAAGGAACCATACCAAACATATTCATGTTCATGAGGCTCACTTCGGTATCAATTTCTCATTCACTCGAAAATGGTTTTGACCACCCGAGTATGTATTCTTGTTCTCCACGCGGCAAGGAATATGTTGCCACTCGGACCCACCAAAACTGAGGTGTGGGTCCTACGTTAATGATAGCTTAAAGTTACCAGAAATTAATGGTGATAAACCATTTTCTCTTACAGTCTCCCACATGAATGAAATTGAAAACGAACATGCAACAACATGCAGACACTAAGAGTAAAAAACTAAAAATATCCTACAAAGGATAGGTAGCTTTTGGCTTGGAACCTTCCCTTGTGAAAAACTATCAGGTTTACTGGTTGATTAGTGAACATGATGTCTTGAACTATTCTGTCATTGGTGTAAATTGAGGCAACATTCTGTCACACAGTTTTATTTCCATACACAATCTGGTTCGATTCGGTTGTGCCCATTTTGGCCCTGGACAATTCCTGGTTTTCCTGAGTGCTCTAGAGAATTTAGCCTTATTCCAATTCTCATAGAACTGGCCCAGTTCACACTCATATAGGTGATTCTTATTAAGAGTATTCTGTTATACCCCACTTGGGTTTCTAAGATATGAATATCATTAAAAGCTAAGCTAAACCTGATTAACGCTGCAGACATCACTATGTCATCATAGGAAAAGATAAAAAATTTCCTTTAGTGATACTGATGAGTCACACATAATTTGGTTGTCCCTTTGAACCTAGACCTTGGGATCTCCAATCAGCTAGGTTAGGTTGCCATTAAGATGACTCTTTAGTTAGTAGGCTTTAATTCCATTCCCCTCGATGATCTTAACACTTGCTCTCTGGTCAAACCTTTGGGTAACAGATCCACGATATTATCTTTTGACCTTATGTACTCAATGGAGATAATTCCATTTGAGAGCAGTTTCCTAACAGTATTGTGTCTACGTCGAATATGACGAGACTTACCGTTATACATATTATTCTGTGCTCTTACCATTGCTGCTTGACTGTTGCAATGAATGCAAATGGCTGGCATAGGTTTTGGCCACATTAGGATATCCTCTAGAAAGTGACGAAGCCACTCTCTTTCTTCACCTGCTTTATCTAAAGCGATAAACTCAGACTCCATTGTAGACCTTGCAATGCATGTATGTTTGGATGACTTCCATGAGACTGCTGCATCCCCCAGGGTAAAGACATAACCACTAGTAGACTTGGAGTCTTTAGTTTCTGAGATCCAATTAGCACCACTATAACCCTCTAACACTGCTAGATATCTCATATAGTTCAGCCCATAGTTTAAGTTTACTTTAGATATCTAAGTACCCTAACTATTGCTATCCAGTGGTATGTGCCTGGATTGCTTGTGTACCTACTTAATCTGCTAACTGCATATGCTAAATCTGGACGTATGCAGTTCATGAGGTACATTAAGCTTCCGATGATCCGAGAGTATTCTACTTGTGATACACCTTCACCCATATTCTTCATCAAATGAAGATTAGCATCTATAGGAGTCTTAGCAAGACGATCGTCATGCTTGTTAAATTTCTCAAGTATTTTATAAACATAATGTCCTTGAGACAAGGTATATCCTTCAGATGTCTTTGTAATTTTTACTTCAAGTATAACATCTGCTACTCCCATATCTTTCATGTCAAACTTAGAGATCAACATTTTCTTGGTAGCTTTGATCATTTCATTATTACTACCAAGGATGAGCATATCATCTACATTTGATGGATCTCAAGATTATACAAAGCTGCAATAGCTATTAACATTCGAATGGATGTTATTCTTGTTACAGGTGAGTACGTATCGAAATAATCTACTCCTTCAGTTTTCCTGTAACCTTTTACTACAAGTTTCGCCTTGTATTTGTCAATTGAACCATCCGGCTTCATCTTCCTTTTAAAAATCCACATGTAACCAAGAGGCTTACAGCCTGGTGGAAGATCCACCAATTCCCATGTATGATTTTGTAGGATTGATTCAATTTCACTATTGATACTTCTTCCTAGGAAGGAGCTTCAAGAGTGGACATTGCTTTTTTGAAAGTTCGAGGCTCCTGTTCCAGTAAGTACGTTAAGAAATTAGAACCGAAAGTTTTTCTTATCCTAGCCCTTTTACTACGTCTAGGTTCCTCCTCGACTTTTTCCTCTGGATTTCCTCAACTTGTCCTTGACCATAGTCAAAAGTAGTATCATAGGTACTTTTAGGCTCTAGTGTCAATTGACATGGAAACACATTTTCAAAAAATGATGCATTCCTTGATTCGATAATTGTATTGACATGAATCTCTGTGTTCTCACTTTGATGCACTAAAAACTGATAGGCACTGCTGTTGTTTACATAACCTATGTAACGCCCTGAAAATAATAACATTAAACCCAACAAATAAGACAAGCGTTGATAGATAAACTAACCACCTTCTATCATTCATTAGAATTCCATTACATAAGTATTACATGTTAATCTCATAACAAAATGCCCTACGGGCTTACAGCTTTCCAAGTTAACACTTGGTTACAACAAAGAGTTCTAACTCGTTTACACATTAAGCCCTTGGCTTAAAATTACATGTAATACATCAACAGTAAAACGACAAAACTATGTCCGCCACTAGCCTCCCAGCTATGTCCTTGGAGGTGGCATGCTTCCTGTACCTGAAAATGATATTCCCATATAGGGTGAGCCACAGCCCAGTAGAAATACACTAAACCAACCATGGACAATGACTAAAACATTAGCAATTGATAGTCGGTCTACACTGATACAATCACATAAATTACATACTTATGTCAACGACTTACAAGTCCCAATTACTTTTCATTTTCCCCTTTTCAACAGATAAGCATGATAGCTCTATCATCATTTCCACAGATATGTATAAAAACTATATCCACATTCTCAACAGATATGTACATCAACAATATCCACAGATAAGCATACAAGCTATATCCACATTCTACAACAGATATGTATATCAACAATATCCACAGATAAGCATACAAGCTATATCCACATTCTACAACAGATATGTATATCAACAATATCCACAGATAAGCATACAAGCTATATCCACATTCTACAACAGATATGTATATCAACAATATCCACAGATAAGCATACAAGCTATATCCACATTCTACAACAGATATGTATATCAACAATATCCACAGATAAGCATACAAGCTATATCCACATTCTACAACAGATACAATGTAATTAGGCCATTTTCCATAATTACTATTTCAACCCTTAGGTTCCATTTTCATCAATGATTCAACAATCATTCTATTTTTCTATGCCAAACATGCATCTAGGTTTATTATGAATAAAACCCCAACTTTTGTAAAATTACACAAAAGCCCCAAACTTTTACAAAATTACCAAACCAAGCCCAACATCTCAAAATACCAAAATTTAAAGACAAAACCCATAGAGAGGAGTAGGATATCCCTACCTTGAAGTTTTAGCCCAAAAGGAGATGAAGACTCCAAGATCAACTTGCTCCAAATCCAAACTTTTTCAGATTAAATTGAAGCTCTCAACGCCCTCTATCTTTTTAACAAAGGCCCTAGGCTAGATTCACACCCTAGGGAGATGAAATCTTAGAGAGAGTGCAAGTTTAGAGTGAGAGGGTGTCGGATTTAGGGTTTAATCAAAGAAAAGGGCTGAAAAAGTGATGTTTTAGACGCTGCTGTCCGCTGATATAAAACACTCTCGCTCGAGCGAAGGATTGGTCGCTCGAGCGACCAGACACAGAAAACTCTCGCTCGAGCCAAGAAGTTCTCGATCGAGCGAAGAAAAACCCAGACCGCTCGAGCCACGAAAAGCTCGCTCGAGCCAGAAACTACAACTCTCAGGTCCAGAACCGGGGCAACACTACTCTCGCTCGAGCGACAACCTCCTCGCTCGAGCGAAGGACCAAAATTCTGGGCAGCAACACTTGGTTCCCAAGCACAACCAACCTGTAACGAACCTGCCCAACACATCCCAAAACTCAAAATACAAAGTAAAGAGGATGCAAACTAGAAAATAAACAACTACCAACATTCACGGACACATGTCCGGATCACTGTACAACAAGGGTAAACCCGGGATCGCTATAACCTATGAAAATACAATCAACAGTATTAGGTCCAATTTTAACCCTTTTCGGTTCTGGTATTGCCACCTTAGCCAAACACCCTCACACTTTCAAGTATTTGTAGGAAGGCTTTCGACCTTTTCACAATTCATAGGGTGTTTTATTAGACTTCTTATGAGGAATTTTATTGAGAATATAATTAGCGGAAAGTATTGCTTCCCCCCACAAGTTCTGAAGTGACCCTGAACTTATTATCATGGCATTCATCATTTCTTTCAAAGTTCAATTTTTTCGCTCAGCAATTCCATTTTGATGAGGTGTATAAAGCGCGATGGTTTGATGTATTATTCCTAATTGTGAACATAAGTCACCAAATGGTGCTTCATATTCACCACCTCTGTCACTCCTTATAGCCTTTATTTTCTTGCCAAGTTGATTCTCAACCTCAGTGTTAAATTCAATGAATTTTTCCAAGGCTTCATCCTTGCTTCGCAGCAAGTATACATAACAATACCGATTGCTATCATCAATAAAGGTTATGAAGTACTTTTTACCTCCTCGTGTTTGAACAAATTTCAAATCACATATATCACTATGGATTAGATCTAGAGGTTCAGTACTTATTTCAATTGACTTAAAAGATGCTTTAGTCAATTTTGATTCAACACACACTTCACACTTACGATTTGTATCAATATGAAACTTAGGTAGAAATTCTAAGTTAATTAATCTACGCAAAGCACCATAATTAACATGTCCTAATCTACCATGCCACATATATAAAGACTCAACAACATAAGTAGAAGATGTGTTGTTTTTATTAAAAGTAGGAACCATTGTCATTACATCTAGTTTGAAGAGCCCATCGCTCAAGTACCCACATACATCTCATTTTTAGTGAGTACAAATTTGTCAAACTCAAACACAAGGCGAAACCCTTTCTTGCTCAGCAATGATCCAGATACTAGGTTCTTCCGAATTTCTGGTACATGCAGCACCTCTTTCAAAGTAAGCTCTTTGCTTGATGTCATCTTGAGTACTACCTGTCCTTTGCCTTCAACCTTGGAGGTAGAAGAATTGCCCATATAAAGTTGTTCTTCATTATCTACCACTTGATATGTGGAGAACATCTTTTTCTTAGAGCAAATGCGGCATGTAGCACCTGTGTCCACCCACAATGTTTTGGGGTTGTTTACCAAATTCACTTCAGACACCATTCCGGACATTTGTAAACCCGAAATCATTGCACAAAGATTTTCCTCCTCTATTATGTTGGCTTGAGCAGGTTTCTTTGTCATGGTTCGTTGAGCCCAACGCTTGTGACAATCTTTGGCACGATGTACTTGCTTGTCACACACATAGCATTTGCCTGTGAAGTTTTGAATCTCTCTAGTCTTTGAACTAGAGCTTTGTATTGAACTCTTACCAGGATACTTCATTTTCTTGTTGTTGTGCTTAGGCTTCTGTTCCACCACATTAGCCTTGGCCTCCATGAGATGACACTCATTTTTCTTTTCAGACCCACGGTTGTCTTCTTCAATCCTCAACTGAACAATCAAGTCCTCTAGTGACATCTCTTTGCGCTTGTGCTTTAAATAATTCTTGAAATCCTTCCAAGACAGCGGTAATTTTTCAATTATAGCTGCTACATAAAAGGACTCGCTCAAAGACATACCTTCTACATGAATTTCATGCAAGATGAGCTGTAGATCTTGGAATTGACTGATCACTATCTTGGAATCCACCATCTTATAATCCAGGAAGCGGCCAACAACAAATTTCTTTGTTCCTGCATCTTCCGTCTTATATTTGCGATCCAAGGAATCCCACAGCGTTTTTGCTGACTTGATTGGACTATACACATTGTACAACGTGTTGTCCAATCCATTGAGGATACAGTTCCTGCAAAGAAAGTCCGCACGTTTCCATGCATCTACTGCAGTGACAACTTGCGCATCACTCTCATCCTCCTTCAGAGTTGGCATATCTTCTCGTAAAAACCTCACCGAATTTTGGCTAGTTAAATAAAATAACATTTTTTGTTGCCACCTTTTAAAATCGGTACCACTGAATTTTTCAGTTTTTTCCCCATGGTTCACTGGAACATGCCCATGAGCCGGACCATGAGCCAAAGTAGGAGTAACAAGCGGAATAGAAACCACCAGTGGAGGCACAATGGGATTAGGAGTAATAACAGTATTCTCAGTTGCCATTTTTAACTTTAAGTAGAATAAATAAAACCAATAATTAAAACTAACAATATTCTGGAACAAAATATTCTCTAGGAAAATAAATAACTAAATAAATTTAAGGACAACAAGATTTTATCTTTATTGGAATTAAAATCAGATTATATAGTATGAACCAAATCAAACAAATAATCTAACAAAAATAATCTGACAAAAGAAATCAATTAAATTGACCAAATTAATTATCTTACCAAATTAATCAAATAAATTGACCAACATTAATATGACCATTTAAAACAATCAATTATAGATTCATACAGTGTAAGAAACACTACAAGTTTATTTAAACCAGAAAAAAAGAATACAGAATTCAAATGTTATATGGCAACTAGTAAACCAGTAAACAAAGACACTTTGTTTTGTATTAGATAAAATTTCTATATACAAATAATCTTACTTAAATACATAGTACATGTGAAAGAACTATAAGTCCAATAAACCAATTTCCCCAAAGATAAAACTAATCATGCTCCAGATACAAGAGATCAAAACATATATATATATATATATATAACCCACAAATATTTGTACACAGTGCACTCATGAAATGATATTATACGTAATTACTCACCCACAATGTAATAACAAACATGAATATATATACACACACAGACAACGTTAATTTTTTTGTGAATTAATTTTTTAAACGAAAAATACAAAAACAGATTTACAGAAGTAAAACAGTAAACATACAGAATTTATGTCTTAAAAATTGTTGGAAATATTTTTCGATAAAAAATTAAATTAACAAAATAATTAAATTATAATAAATAATTAAACACAGAACAAGAGATAACTTACAACTCTCTGTAGAATCAAACTTAGAACAAATTTGTGATTAAGGCTAGTGTTTGAACATTGTGTCTTTAAGACAGAAATTCGTCCTCTCCTAAGTTGCTGGAGAATAATGAACATCCTGCCTCTAGGATACAACAATCACCCCAAACAGATGCAGCACAGTGTACTGTTTGACCAGTGAACCAAGCTATATTTTCAAACTCTCAAAATACAGACCCAGAATGCAAGATGAAGAACGAAGGAAGCAGTGAAGAGAGAAGATTGAAGGAAAGTAAAAAATTGATTATTTTTGGAATGGAGGGTTGCTAAATATATAGGCAGTGAAGTGCCTTTTCCGGAATGAAAGAGAGTTGTGATGAACAGCCACCGGACTGGAGACGCGACTGGTCAGAGATGAAGAAGAGTTACAACCAAAAATTTTGAATTCAAAATTTTTGGAATTTGAATTTTCTTTTCCCACAAAAATTATTCGAAATATTCAAATAATTTTGGAGCAAGAAATAAGGACGGGTTAGACCGACACCCACGCCCATCCCGACCCAGCCGGACGGGCGACGGTGGTAGCGCACGCGTGTGATGGTTATGGGTTTGTCCATAACGCCTCCTACAAAACTTGGGTACCTCTTGGGGCCCCACCCAAGGTCTCCAACTTAGAACTTATATACTCATAAAAACTCTTCCATGTTTCCTATGTGGTACAAGGTTTAGATACCAACTCAAGGGAACCATACCAAACATATTCATGTTCATGAGCCTCATTTCGGTATCAATTTCTCATTCACTCGAAAATGGTTTTGACCACCCGAATATATATTCTTGTTCTCCACACGGCAAGGAATACGTTGCCACTCGGACCCACCAAAACCGAGGTGTGGGTCCTACATTAATGATAGCTTAAAGTTACCAGAAATTAATGGTGATAAACCATTTTCTCTAACAAGACTAAACCTTGGATCTAACCGATGGTGGGTTGGGAGTATACTAAACCTTGGATTTAAATTCTAAATAAGAATAATGAGTATAAAAATAGGATGTTGGGGGTAAACGTGTTTGTCCTGAATAAAGATCTACACAAGAGATAATTGAATTGTTTTTGACATTTAATTCGTCCATTCACCAAATTGACATTTTATTTTATTTTATTTTTTTAAAGTTGATGTTTAGTTTTTTTATTTTTTTTGGTTCATTATCATAAGAAGTGTATCAAAGCAGAGGTGACGAAAGCAGGATTGTGATCATTTTCATTACATTATCTAAGGATTTATAATGGTTCTTTCTAAATTTAAAATAGTAATAAATTTTCACAATTATTTCACAACCTTTAGATTATATAATGGACATCTTCTATTACAATCATGAAAGGGTGAGAATCTTGGTCCACGACGTCATCACAATCAGTTAATAAGTCCTTGTTGCACCAATAAATTGAAAGAAGGGTAAATTACACTTTGCTCCTCCGCTTTACACCAAATCTCATTTTGACCCCTACACAAGAATCATGACAATCAACTCCCTGCACTTCTAGTCAAATCCTACTTTGATCCTTGCTCATGAAATTGTGATAGTTAACTCCTGTACTTTTGGTCAAATCTCACTTTAGTCCCTATACAAGTGTCAATGTCCTCTTTCTGTTACTCAATTGTTTAAATCTTTAATAGAATTTAGTCATGTGATAAGAATATGATTACGACATGAGGCTAAGAAAGAAAAATCATTTACATTTTCTACCAATACACACTTTATCCGAAAATTTACATCAAAATATGACTATAGTAGGTTAAAACAAAACACAGATTATAAACAATTAAGAAGATAAACTAGGGTTTTGTATAAATTGGAATCATGAAACTTTGTTTTTCACAGTAACACAGTCTTCTGTTTGTTTATATTTCTTTCTCTTTGATTTCTTTATTGATTTTTTTTTTTAAAATTTAAAAACTCTACTTTTTTGCCTTTTCATCCCAATTTTACCATACGAACATATATATATTGTATTATATAACTTTCATATAATCACTACAAGAATTCGCACTTCATATTTGGTTAGCAAAAGTTATCTGCGACTAATTTTTTTGGTCGCTACTTTGGTCGCCAATTGAGAGTCGCGAAAAGTAATTAGTGACTAAAAAGTTTTTTGGTCGGGAAAAAGTTCTATTTGCTGACTAATTTTTGGTCGCTAAATATATAATTACTGCGACTAATCCATTTAGTAACTAAAACACTTTAGTCGCGAAAAGTCATATTTTCCCAACCAAATATGCTAGTCGCCAATTATCACATTCCATGACCAAACATGTTAATCACCAATTGTCACATTCAACGGCTAAAAAATTTGGTTGGCAATTCGCACATTCAGCGACCAAAAAGTTTGGTCGGCAATTGTCAGATTCCATGACCAAAAAGTTTGGTCAGCAATTGTCAAATTCCATGACCAAAAAATTTGGTCGCCAATTGTCACATTCCACAACCAAAAAGTTTGGTCGGCAATTGTCACATTCCACAACCAAAAAGTTTGGTCGGCAATTGTCACATTCCACAACCAAAAAGTTTGGTCGGCAATTGTCACATTCCACAACCAAAAAGTTTGGTCGGCAATTGTCACATTCCACAACCAAAAAGTTTGGTCGGCAATTGTCACATTCCACAACCAAAAT
>NW_021025098.1:1166249-1178954 GCF_004153795.1 Camellia sinensis
TTTCCCGACTTCATTTCCTCGAATGTGGCCGTTGGGACCATACCTCGGCCAAGACCTGGTTAGTACCCAGCATGTTTTCCTCGAGATTAAAAACAGTGTTTTAACTTCCAGCATGTTTTGCTTTGGCTTGACTTGGTTTTGAAAGAGATGCCGAGATCATTTTCTGTCATGTAAAGCTTGTTCTAAGGATGCATTTCATATCTATCTTTGAGCATCTCTTCTTGTCCTATTGAAATGCATTCAATGGAATTTATTATGTACTTGTAGGCCTTGGATCCTTGCTTGTAACCCCCACACCCGAAGAGCTATGTGAGTGGTATTTTTAATAAAGTTATGTTATAAAGTTTTGATAAAGCTTTGTTTTATTTTGGAAAAGTATTTGATCAAGCATGAATGATTGTCCCTAGTTTTGTATCTAGTATTATATTCGTTTTGAACCCTTGTTTTGAAAGTCCTTAGTGCCAGGGGATTATAATACAACTGCACCCTTATTTTGCCACCGACGGTTTACCTCGTGGGTTTGTTTGTCCGGAATGTCATCCCTTGTACTATATTGATGCTAGTAAGCATCCCTTGAAACTTTGAAAGATTTGACAAATGGACTTGGTTCATCCTTTGATTTTGTACGAGATATGTTATGTATTGTTTGACAAAGATCTTGAATATCAGTCATGCAAACCTTTATTTCTGATATCATTCACTGGGTATCCAAGCTCATCCTATATATATATATATATATAAGTGATGAGCAAGAGGGCGGTGACGCCTAGATGTGTTTTGCCTGATGTTTGGATTCATACTTTTGCTAGCATCTTGAAGATTATGCTTCTTGGCTTTGTAATTCACATTTTTTGTATATGTCGGCTTGAGAAGCCTTTTGATCAAGATGTAATATGTACCTTATTTTTATTTGTATTCGAGTTATAGACTATGTTAAGATGTATGCCATTTCATTTAATCTATGCACAGCTCTTATAGACTAATTAGATTCAAATATATTGCTTCCGCACTTGTAAGCCCCATATGTATACTCTGTTTATGTGTGAATCCTTGTCAGTTGGCCTTTGGTAATCTCGGATTACTGGCCATTACGACACCATTCTACTATGGGCAAAATGGGTCGTGACACTGAACCGACCATCAACACTACACAAAAACATCAATAAATTCCACATTTCAACGAATTACAACACACCTACAACCAATCCCACAAATCAATATGAACAACGCGAAGGAAGTCATGAGTGCACATACGTAACAAAACAACTTACCTGGCATCACTTGTTGATGACATAATTACCGATGGCGATGAGTGGAGGTTGTTTTCTCGTTGAACGACATATATAGACCCATGGCCTCTTCAACTTCACGATGTAAACGTATTGCCAGAATAGGGGTAACTCACCAATCAAAATCCCATTAACATCGGAACGCAGCAAAAATTCTCATTTACGTCTCTTCCATTCCGATTGCTTTGGAGAGAAACAAAAATTCTCTTTACGAAAGATTTGGGGCATAGATGTAAATTTAATCAGCAATACCGACAATTACCTCTCAGTTTACGTGATAAAACATTGGCCAATACGTCTTTTACATTGGGATAGGACTTGTTGGTTCATAAGATTAAAGTTACAACTAAATGGATCAAAAGATTGGAATTTGGGATTTAATGGTGCATCTTCCTTATTTTTATCAAATAAGTTTCTATTTTTTCAAAAAAAACTTCTGAATTTTTTTTTCTGAAAAAGAAACCAAACAAGGCTTTTTTGTTTATTTTTTTGTAAAAATAAAAGCAAAGAACATATTTGATTCTCATGTATTTTAAAAAACAGCTAGCGACTGAAGGTGGTTGTTTGTGGTTGGAAATGATGGTAGAAGTGGTTGTACGTCGCCAAAGGTGTTGGACCAGAGTGATTTGTGATAGCCAAAGATGGTTGTTGTTCATAGAATGTGGTAGGCAAAGGTGATTGCTAACAATCAGAGATTAAAGTAATTATTGTCTGTAGGAGGTGAATAGTCGTGGTCAGAAGTGGTTGCCAACCCCCTAGATGTGATGGTCAAAAATAGTTATTAGATGAGGTTATCGACAATGCTGGCCAGATGTAGTAGTCGATATGGTAGTGATAAGCGATAGGCAGTGGCTAGAGAAGATATAAGTAAGAACGAATGAAAAAACAAATAAAATTATTTTTTTATGGTTACAAGAATTTAGTAAATTTTACAAACTATGTATAAGTTTTCAAAAATAAAAATTGATACCAAATAACTGTCATTGAAACCAGTCGTCGTCAATGTCAGAGATCGATAATGACCAACCGCAATAGTATGAATAGATAGACAGATAAGTGGACAAAAAGACAAACAGTTAAATAGACTTATTTGGTTAATCTTGTGTCTATAGGATAAACATGTTTGGTTCTCGAAAAGATGCAGTTCTATTACAATTTTAAAAGAAAAATGATATAGAAGTCTATTTTCTATATCTAATTATATATAAAATAAGTGATTGATTGATGATTAAAGAAGACACGAGAGAGAATTGTTTAAAATATCACAATAAATTGCAATATCATTACGTTTAAAAAATGAATCTATCTATCTATATATTATATAAGCAAAATGAAATTTTTAGTAAAAAGAGTTTAGAGAGTTCTAAGTGATCAATTTAAATTTATTGATTTTTTAATTTAAAAAATAATTAATAAATCACACACTCAAACACTTTTCTATTTTAAATAAAGAATGTATTTTTTATTTCGAAATTCATTCATTCCTTACGATCAAACAAGAAAGAAAGGAGTTGTCCAATTAAGAAAAAACAATTAATAAATCAAACACTCAAAAAGAAGGAGTTTTTCAATTAAATAAATCACACACTCAAACAAAAAGTATTCTAATTAAAAAAATAATAATAAATCACACACTCAAATCGTAAAATATTTTATATTAAAATATTTTAATTCTTCACTATAAAACAGAAAATGATTTATATAATTAAAATTTCGTAACATTTTTTTTTTCTCACCATTGCCATCACTACTCAACGTATGTATCAAACCTCATTATTTTCACACACACTACACGTTAATAGGGTTTCTTTAATTTTTAATTTTTTAATAATAAAAATACTAGTGTCATTATGTGTTGCATTTTAATTAGTTCATAATTAAATTCATAGAGTTTTATATTAAATCCTTAAATTATGCCACCATAATTACCATTTCAAATTACTTCCTTAATTTATGTTTACTATACCAAATTTATTTTCAAAATTGCTTTCCGAAGATTGCATTAATGTATGATTTTGATACATTCATACATACACATATGGAAAATAATTAATTTTAGCTTAAAATTTAAATATTATTGATTCTTTAACATATATAATAGTTATTGTAAATATAAATAAACAATGATCTAATTATTTATATCTATTATTATGTAATATAAATAAAAACGCTGTGGCTTTTTTGACGTTGAAAACCTCGATATGACTTTCTTATATTTTTTGATTTTTTTTAGTATTTAAAATATACATGTCATTTTGTGATTAGTCTAAAATCTAATTTTTAAATCCTCTTAGTCAATAATATATTAATATTATTTCTTTAATTTTTATGATTTCAAAACATGCAATGGCGTAATTACTATTTTAATTTCAATAGTTTTGGTATGAAACTTATATCTATATCAATACTTCTATCTATATTATTATATAAAAATATTAGTGTTTAATTTTTAAATCCTCTTAATCATTGCCAATAATATATTAGTATTATTTCCTTAAATTTTGTGATTTTCAAAATATGCAATCATGTAATTACTATTTTTAGTTTCAACGGTTATGGTATGAAATTTATATCTATATCTGTACTTTTATTTGTACTATTATGTAAGAATATTATTGGGTCAATAAATTTAAAAGTCTAATCTAATTTTTTATATATTTTTTAAATAATAAAATAACAAAAGTACACATGCCATGAATTCATTGGTTATTTCAATTTAATTATAATTATTAATATTTTTAATTATTATGGTAATATATTTCAAATTTCATGATTATCATCTTTCAAATTATTAAATGCATGGTTCTTTTATGATATTGATATGAAAAATAAATCAGAATTTTAAACTATAATAACAATGGAATACTATTTCACCAAATTTAGTTTGTTTATAGTATAATAGTAAACATGGAGGGAAATTCTTAGGGAAATTTTTTTTAAGGTCCTTGATATTAAGATTTTGTAAGATAAAGGACATACAATATTTTTATAACAGGAGAATCGCTATTTGACTGCCAATCACAAGTTTCATGTTGGACACAGTATTCATACTGGAAATTATGAGCAAGGATTACTTATCAACCACCATCTACTTCAGAGATTCCTCGTGAAATATTTTTCAAATACAAAAGTTCAGTGGTCTCCCATGAATTAGTGAATTAGATAGAATTATTTTGTACAAAATAATAACTAGCAGGTCAATCTTCATAAATTTCATCGTAAATGTGAAATATTTATACGAATAAAAATAAGGGAGAGATAAAAAAGATGCAAGGTCATTTGTCTATTTGGCTAGTCAAGCATGGAATAATTCATAGATCTTTGGGCTTTGATCACCAAGGAATAAAGACTTTATAAATAAAGCCCGAGTATTAGCATTCCATTGTTATCATTTTATATGTATATGGTTACAATTATCTACGTTCCCAATGTGCATATGATGTAGCACCTGGTTGCTTATTAACTAGTGTGTCATCTTACGAGAATAGAGTATAGTGTATATCAACCAGAAGAGGTAGGCGGGATTGAATATGACAAAGTTACTCGATATTGTAATCATTGTTGATCAGCACAAAGAATATACGTGTTGGCTTTTTGGCTTTCGAAGGTTAATAATGTAATTTTAAGCGTGCCAGTAAGGATCAATTAGTCCTTACAGAATATTAATTGCCAACTAATTATCAGACGATTGTGTTTTAGTTTTCTCAGCCTCAATGAATAGAACTTTTACTGGTGGCTTGTTTAGGACAATTTAGTAAATAATAACAAGTGAAGAACAATTTTAGAATATGAATTTCATTAAGTAAATGAAAACTTACAATGATTTGACCCAACCTTGTAGAGGTTTACAGAAACAAGCTATGTGAAACTACTCCTAGGAAATGAATTGGAAAAATTGGAAGGAAAAACGAGGTAAATAAACTGATTTTTTGATCTGAGTCTAGGGGTCCTCTTCATTCTGGGGCCTTTTTTGCTATTTATACTCTTCAACGACAACAGTCGAAGTGGACTTCCAACTGTTGAAATGTCCTTCCATGATTACTGAACATGCTCTCTCATAGTTAATCCCACTACGCCACTCTTGCAGTTAGGCTTCCCTCCTGATTTTGAATTTAAACTTCGTGAATAACCGTTAGACCACATCATCTTATATCTCTTGATTATTCCAGTACTACACAGATCCATTATTACCAATACGCATTGTCATGTGTCTGATTTTGGTTGGTAATTTTATTAATTTTCCAAATTGCCCTCTTCGTGCCACGTGTTAAATTGTGATTGATTTTTACAAATTATACAGCCAACATTACCCCTCGCACTAATATATCCAATACTTGGTGATATTAGTGAACTAGTGCAATCCACCCACGTTCTAAGACATACATGGACTTTGTGTATTCTGGTAGTATAACTGCTTTCTGAGTAATGAAGCAGTAAACTTCATTAAATTCTTATATCTTGCACTTCCATTCTTTAAGTAGACAAAAAGACTGGTACATCCCCAATGGCCAATCACACTTTCTCTTACATTGATCGAGCATACGAGGAGTCTTTGGAAGATGATTGCAGGCCTCGAAAAAACCTTAATGCATTTATTAGTTATACCTATCCACCTCCATTTATACAAGTCATGAAAGCTTTTACAAATTACCAATCTTTAGACCAAAAATCTGTCAATTATAAACCCTTGGACCAAGCATTTGCAACAATGGATCTTGGAAGCTCCTCTTCTTCCCCACCACTCTCTGCATGGGACACAACTGCTTCTTCTTTCCCCAGGTCTACTGGCTGGGGAAAAAAAAAAAAAAAAATGCCAAACTGTGTTCAAAATTAAAATGCGATGTGAAGCTGTAGCAGAACACCGTTATCAACGTGCCAACGAACGCAATCCCCTAACCAAGTCATTTAAAAACATCTTCACTATTGATGCACGTAGTTCGACTGTCGTTTCTCCATCCATTATCTTCCCAATTTTGCCACCCTCCATGTACTGCTTGATTATGTAACACACAAAAATTACACAATCCATTCGGCTACGTCTCAACAATACAACCTTGTTAACACCAAAATGTTTACATAATAAATCATTTATTAAAAAAACTACTAACAAACCACAATAACATCACTACTGGACCTATCACTCAATCCCACATTTCACCCAGTAATAATCTTAATCTCTATTACACGAATAATGCACCCATAATTTATTGACGATAGCAGCATCAATCAACTCACATTACAATTTAATCTAGTTATAAGTTTATCACACCAAACTACAACATTTGCCGGCATTCCAATCATTTTTGATGTGGAAAACCATTAGGGTCACATTCACGCGCTTCAATCCCAAAAAATTTCAGACCCGTCAATGTAACATGGTGAAATTATTCAACACATAGTCACACATGCCAAATATTTCAAAAAAAAAAACACATAAACTGCATAATTTTGCATCGAACATCGACACACATGTATGAAGTAATTCACACACATATGTCTAGTACCAAATTTTCACTCACTGTACTGCTTCAAATAAATTCCCATTACAAATGCATACGTAGCAATTTTTTAATCCCCCCGCATCCAATCAGCTTCACACTTTAGTATTTCATAGATACATCAAAACCAAAATTAACATCACAACTTACGCATCCTGCTGTAGTTTGGACACCGTCGTTGGATAAAATCTGAAGGTGTCTTCCCACCGTGTTCCAAATCCAACTTGTCCTTCCCACACTGTATTCCAAAAATCAAGCGGATGTCATTGTTACGTAGTGACAGCCCTCTCCCCCCAATGTAGAACTTCTCATCACTTGGATCATACGTCTGAATTATACAGCACACGGTTGCATCGCACTTCTTAAATGCAATCAGATCCAACTTATGTACTCTGATTACGTCAATCATGAGCCAAAAAGATGTCTTCTGCAATTGTTTCACGTGCCCATTGCACCAAACTGAAGTTCCTGAACAGTTTTGATCACAATGACAACATTTGAATGGTACATTAATTTTGTTGTATCTACAACTGTTTTCCTGCCAGGCCTTGCCGGTGTTACATATTTTTTGAATGGCAATTTTGCTTGCCTCTTTGTTGCCACATGAGTGGACGTTTGCACTGTAGCACGTGAGCGTGGAGTTCTCTCTTCAGTGTTGCATCTCGCTATTGTCCGACTTGCACTGCCTGCAACGAAGTTAACATTACCACATTAACATATAAAAAATAAAACCTGATTCACACACCATAAACTACCTAGTCACTTCAAAACAAATATGAAAACTTGTTTCACCCTCCATCAACTACCGAACAACAATGTACAATGCCCATCACCTTAAAACCATAAGCATATCTTACCCTAACGAAAACACTAATACACGCCAATCGTTTCGCGATTACACCAAATGAATGACACTACATCTCACACACAGCGGTCATCTTCCGAATACGTGCCAACCAAATTACGTACTGTACAGGCGCGTGTAACATTAACATTATCACGACAATACATAACTCATTCAACACTATACCAAAAAATTGGACCAGATCAGATATTTTAAAGATGACGTTTGGCAGAAATTACTTTTACCATATCAATAAACTGTTGTTTAAAAAAAAATTAACAACGAAGTTAACACTGCCTGCAATGAATTTAGCATTACCAAATTAGCATACAAAAAAAAAACCTATTTCACATGCCATAAACTACCTAGTCGTTTCCAAACAAGTATGCAACCATGTGTAACCATCCATCAACTACCGAACAACAATGTACAATGCCCATCACCTTAACACCATAAACACATCTTACCTCCATGAAAACACTAAAACATGCCAATCATTTCACAATTACACCGATTGAATGACACTACAACTCTCAGACAGCGGTTATCTTCCAAATACGTGACAACCAAGTTACGTACTGTACCGATACGTGTAATATTAACATTATCACAATGATAAATAACTCTTTCAAAACCATACCTAAACATGGGACCACATCACATATCACACATTACTTTTACCACATAAACCAACTGTTGTTCAAAAAAAAAAAACATCAACAACCAATAACAATTTCAAATGTACAAGAAAACAGAGATCCCCCACCCACATTATCAGACAGCCAACATTCCCACCACAACGTTTCAACCACAAACAAAACAACACCCACTTTCTGATTACTCACACGGCTCCACCAACCTACTTTACCTATAGCGATCCTGGTTTTTTCATCTCTTTATTTATTGTATTCCGGACTCGGTCCTGTGGATGTGTTGTTGTCTCATTCTCATTTCCATCCTTTACTTTTTGTATTTGAGTCTTGGGTTGTGTTGGGCAGGTTTGAAACAGGTTGGTTGTGCTTTGAAACCAAAAGTTGATGCCCAGAATTTGGCCTTCACGCTCGAGCGGGCCCTTTGTTGTTGCTTCTCCGCTCGAGCGGGCGTTTTGACGCTCGAGCGTGAATTTCCATCTCCTAGTAATTTTTCTCTGTAGGTCTTCGTATGCTCGAGCGGGAGTTTTGACGCTCGAGCATGACCCTTTGATTTTGTTCCTTCGCTCGAGCGGGAAGTTGACACTCGAGCGGGGACCATGGTCTGCAAAACTTCTGGAAGCGTGCAATCGACGCTCGAGCGTGAGTCTGTGTCTGACACTCGAGCGGGGGTTCCCACGCTTGAGCGGGGCGACTTTTATATCAGTCCGAGTTTCACCTTTTTGGATCACTTTTTGATTTCCTTTCTCTCTCTTACTTTTCGAAAACCACCATTGGAGAGCACCTCACTCTAAAACTCTACCTTCTCTCTAGGGTTTGATCTAGTAGGAGTGACCTTCTACCCTTTGGCTTTTGTAAAAAGTGTGAAGTTTGTCGAGGGCTACATCTTGATCCGAAAATCTTGGGATTTGGAGCACTTTGAGTTTTCATCATCCGAATTTGAGGTAGGGATTTCCTTATTCTTTTACAATGCTTCATCTATAAATAGACATGTGGTAGTTTTGTATTGCATGAAAATCATATCCATGTTGGGTTGTTTGAAAATCATGAGGGTGAACCTAGGGTTGGTTGTTTGATAATGGGTTGGTTATCATTGATGGTAATTTGGATTAATTGGGGTGTAAATTAGTATATCTTTGTTGAAAGAAGAAAAGGCCCTAATTTATATTTGATTTGATAAATTAAAAGAGGGGTTTTGTACTTTGGGCCAATACATATGTATTTTGGGTCACAAATGAGGTTATTGTTGTTTGTTGTTGGTATTGGAGCCTTTTGGGTCAATATTGAGAAAGAGGGAGAAAAGCCCTAATTTACTGTTATGAAATAATTTGCACAATTGATTTGGAAAGATAAGAGAGGAATGATATTGGTTTTATGAAATGAAAAAGGGGTTTTGAAATTGGAAAATCCTGAAAGTCGATCTTGGAAATGGAAAATGAAATGTTAACTCTATGTGAGTTTTAGAAAATGAATATGAGAATTGAATTATTGTATCTTGAGTGTTGAATACACACATTTGGGGGTTTTACCCTCACCTATCATACTAGTGTCGTTGTTGGGTTTAAGATCTCATGAGTTGAGTCTTTATAATAGATGTACTAAAATCATGCATATAGAGGTTTTGTCCTTGGTCATCGGTGGAGGATGACATAGTTGTGTTGAATTGCCGTGTATGCATTACACCTGTGTTGATTGAACATTGTTTGTAATGAAGTTCTATGATACATTACATATGTATAATTGTTAGGGAGAAGATAGGGGATGTACTCCAATGTATGGGAGGAGATAGGGGATGTACTCCACACATACGTATGTGTTCATATACTTTAACACATTGCTTATGTATCTTGATAGTTTATGTGTATGTAGTACACTTGTTGGTTATACTCGGTTGTATTGTGATTGTTGGTGTTATACCCTGCGCTTATAATCAGAGGTGCCATTACCTTCCAGCTAGCGCTTGGAGAACTGACTGCGTTGAGAATCTAAGGTACCACACCCTTCCAGCTAGCGCTTGGTAAAATGGCATACTGTTGTGATAGTTATATCCTTAGTTTACTGTGCATATAGCCGGTAGAGCAGAGTTTTATTGTTTTTGTCTCAGTGTATCTGAGTATATTTTGGGATTGTGATAGTTACAATTTTGGAGGGCCGAGTTGCCTCATTTGTTGATTATATACATGTTGATGATTTGCTATCTCCCTTTTTTTGAAGGTATGCATGTATAGATATGAATGTATTGGGAACAAACCAAAATACAATTTGTGAGATTTTGGGAGAGTGTGAAGGAAAATTGGATATTTGAAAGTATGTGTTTGGAAAAGAGAAAATCTGTTGTAAGTATGGAAAATGAGAGAAAGGTAATGGGCTTAGAGAAATTGATCTTCTAAGAAGTTGTTATTGTTGTGAAAGTTTGGAAACAAGGGATAATGAAATGAAAGGAAAGATGAATCGCTTATAGCACTGAATGGATTGACTGTTTTGAGAAAAGTTTATACTTATGTATATTTTTATATAAACTGCCACATTATTATCCTAGTACGAGATTGAGCATTCATGGTCATAGCTATCTGTAAGTTGTTAATGCTGAGGATCATGTAGAGATCCCTACTGAACTATATGTTCATCCCACGTTGTTGAATCTTTTTCAGGTGTTAAGCAGGATGTGTTACAAGATGTGGATATTCTTACTTGTTGGCCACGGGGCCTCTTTTGTGTTGGCGGAATGCCATATATGTAAAAGGATTACACCCTTCTTTTGATTCTTTAATGATGTAAGCCTTCGGGCAGTTTATTCAGCATGATCATGTTGTATTTAATTTGTATTCGGAGGAGAGAATTGTTATTTATTTCTACTCATAGGACTTAAGATTTTATTTCCGCATGTTATCTCTGAACTTGAATTAAGCTAATGAATTTGGTATTGACTTTGAGTAATAAAAAAGTGGGTTGTTACAACTTGATATCAGAGCGAGCCGGGTTTGAATACTTTGGGCTTGTGGGAAGTGATTTTTACCACAGTAGGTGTACTACGTATGGTGAGGACGTTACATATAGTTAACGTGAATGTTAGGACTTGTATGTTGCATTTATTTGAGCATGGGATTGAGTTTCCTGGATAGTATTCATAGCCGGTGAACTTGCTTTGAGGTCCTCTTGGAAACACGCCTGATCAATGTGGTTTTTGGTAGGAGTTCCTTGAGAGTTCCGGGATGAGTGGCTATCTTTGTGGATTTGATTCGGTTATGTGATTAAATGTTTAGATGTTTATATGCAATCGTAATTTATGTCTTGAGGCTAGGCGTGTCTTGTGACTTAAGAGTAGGAAGTGTGTGCCTCAGAAAGGCTATTGTGTTGAGCACTAAGTGTGGTTTTGTTTGGGGTCTTATAGGATGTCTACACGAGGGAGTAGAGGACGGTTGAGTGGTAGGAGTGTCGATAGAGGCACAACAGTTCCTTTAGCACCCACCGTTGTAGCATTGGTTGTCGGTGAGGACGTTGCATGCGAGATTGTGAGAGCAGTGCAGGTCTCTCTAGCTCGCACTGAGGGTGACAGTGGGCGTACCCTCAAGCTTACTAAGGAGTTCTTTTGCTCCAGCCCACTAGAGTTTGTGGGGGAGGCTAAACCGTTGGAGGCAGAGAGTTGGTTAGAACAGATTACCAAGACTCTTGATATGCTCAGAGTCGAAGATGAGGAGTTGAGGGTCTCTTTGGCGACTTTTCAGTTGAAGGGTGATGCGAGTTATTGGTGGAAGTATGCTAAGAATAATGTAGGTAGCACGTGGGTTGCTTTTACCGAGGCCTTTTGGGCCAAGTATTTCCCTCATTTTGCTCGAGAAAGGTTGAGGGAACAGTTTATTGAGTTGCGTCAGGATGATACTCCTGTGGCACAGTTTGAGATGCGGTTTACCAGTTTATCGAGGTTTGCTCCAAAGTTGGTGGCAACAGAGGAGCGTCGTTGTTATGAGTTTGAAAGCCGGTTGTGTTTCGATATCTGGGAGAAAGTAGCTGGATCCTTTTGGAAGGATTATTATACCCTAGTCGAGGCAGCGGCCCATGTGGAGGCCATGGTTGTGAGTGCTGGTGGGGTTAAGGAGGAGACCATCTCGGTCAGTCATATGGTTCCTAAGCACTCTAGGCTCAGTAAGGGGTGGAGGCGGAAACATGCTCAGTCGGGAGCTGGTTCCTTTTCTTCGCCAGGGGTTTTGGATCCTTCTGTTGGGGTTTCCGGGGAGGTGCAAGTTTCATACCAGTCTCTGAGTAGGGGGTCTGGTGGTTGTTTCGTTTGTGGCCAGCAGGGCCATGGTAGACGTTTTTGCCCTTTGCGTGTGAACTCTGCAAGTGTTTCAAAATCTAGTCAGACTCAGTCATACCCGTCTAGTCGGGGGCGGTTTCGGTACCAGAAACGGGCAGGCCAGGCTTCG
>NW_021025098.1:1179340-1203547 GCF_004153795.1 Camellia sinensis
CGGCATATTGTTTAGTATTTTGGGTATGGTTTGTGAGGAGAAAGAAAATTTCTTGAGTGGAGGCTGGCGGTATTCTTTGAAAGGAAGAGCAGTTTGTGTCGGGTAACGAGAATAGTATTGGTCAAATTGCCCTTTGTGTTAGGGACTGTGTGATTGAGGTCGACCATATTGGTCTTGAGTTGAGGAGATGGGCAGGCTCACCATGTAGGCGTAGGGGTGATGATTCCCTTAGAAATAGTAATGGTGTGGTCCGATCTTGAGATGTTCGGTGAGATTCCAAAATTTCGGGGTTGTGTAGGAAACTCCGAGTTTGGGGTTAATGGTTTTGGGTGTCACATCAATGTGGAGGTTTATTGAGTTGATTAGTCAGCTTGTTGTCATCGGGTTTGGGTCGGCATTGGCCACCTTGAGGATAGCCTTGATCGCTGTAGGCGTTTTTTGTTGATTAGGGAAAACTGAAACTAATCATCTGGAATGTGTCATTGAATATGACGGTTGGAATAATACATCAAATATGTGTATTAGTTGACCATTGTGCATGATAAGCATTTTAATACATTGTATATGTATATTGTTTTGGAGGAAATAGGGGATGGACTCCACTGATACAGCAAATTTGTGTATCAATTGAAGTATGGAAGTGTTTTTAATATAAAGTTGTGATTTCATTTGAACTGTTGATATTGGAAGCGTTTTTATATGAGCTGTAGTCTTATTTAAATTGTTCGGCCAGGTTCTGAGCCATGTTTATGATTTTAAATTGGTTAAGTAAAGGAAGGTGGATGAAATTGCAAAATCATGAATTTCTTATACCTTATTGCGTTGTTGGCACAATTGTTATTTCTATTAACTATCAGTATTGAAATGTTATGTTTGTGTTGGTTGTGGCCTCACCATGTAAGTGATGGGTGTTGTTGGGTGACGGTAGAAGTTCACCAATTGTTATGTTAAAAAGGAGTGGACAATAAATTCTTTCTAGTTGTTTTGGCCTTTTAAGGGCATTGTCAAAAGAAAAATATTGAGGATTTGATTTAATTTGAATGTTATGAGAATTTCCAAACAAGTAGTTTTTGGCAAATGAACTGGAGATGTTTATATTTTATGGGTGGCATCGTGTTTGTGACAAATGTTTACAAAACTTTTGAGTTTCACTTGGAAAGTGCAAAAATTATTTCGAAATGTCAATGTTGAAAATTTGACTATCTTTGTGAAATGTTTCATGAACAAGAAAATGATTTTTCTTATATTTATACAAAAGATTTGCTTTGGTTGCCTTTTTGGGAATTATGTTGTTGAGTAGTGACTTAGCTTGAAGTGCTAGTCGGATGTTGATGAATTGTTTCGGGAAAGGTTTGGTTTTGTTGGAGCTTTTGTGCTTGAGTATTGTCTATTGGAACGTGTTTCCTTGATAAGCCCTTCTTTGGTGAGAGTTAACCGGAGGTTTGTTGTGAGCATAGTCTTTGTCCTAAGTGCTCGGGTGTTGGGTGCTTTGTGACCAGTTGGCCTTGTGTTTTGGCATCTCATTAATTTCGGGGACGAAATTCTTTAAGGGGGGAGGTTATAGCGATCCTGGTTTTTTCTCTCTTTATTTATTGTATTCCAGACTCGGTCCCGTGGATGTGTTGTTGTCTCATTCTCCTTTCCATCCTTTACTCTTTATATTTAAGTCTTGGGTTGTGTTGGGCAGGTTTGAAACAGGTTGGTTATGCTTTGAAACCAAAAGTGGATGCCCAGATTTGGCCTTCACGCTCGAGCGGGGCTTTTGACGCTCGAGCGGGCCCTTTGTTATTGCTTCTCCGCTCGAGCGGGCGTTTTGGTGCTCAAGCGTGAATTTCCATCTCCCAGTAATTTTTCTTTGCAGGTCTTCGTACGCTCGAGCGGGAGTTTTGACGCTCGAGTGTGACCCTTTGATTTTGTTCCTCCGCTCGAGCGGGGAGTTGACACTCGAGCGGGGACCATGGTCTGCAAAACTTCTGGAAGCGTGCAATCGACGCTCGAGCGGCGCTTTCGACGCTCGAGCGTGAGTCTGTGTCTGACGCTCGAGCGGGGGTTCCCACGCTCGAGCGGGGCGACTTTTATATCAGTCTGAGTTTCACCTTTTTGGATCACTTTTTGATTTCATTTCTCTCTCTTACTTTTCGAAAACCACCATTGGAGAGCACCTCACTCTAAACCTCTACTTTCTCTCTAGGGTTTGATCTAGTAGGAGTGATCTTCTACCCTTTGGCCTTTGTAAAAAGTGTGAAGTTTGTCGAGGGCTACATCTTGATCCGAAAATCTTGGGATTTGGAGCACTTTGAGTTTTCATCATCTTCTCCTTTTGAGCTCCGAATTTGAGGTAGGGATTTCCTTATTCTTTTACAATGCTTCGTCTATAGATAGACATGTGGTAGTTTTGTATTGCATGAAAATTATATCCATGTTGGGTTGTTTGAAAATCATGAGGGTGAACCTAGGGTTGGTTGTTTGATAATGGGCTGGTTATCATCGATGGTAATTTGGATTAATTGGGGTGTAAATTAGTATATCTTTGTTGAAAGAAGAAAAGGCCCTAATTTATATTTGATTTGATAAATTAAAAGAGGGGTTTTGTACTGTGGGCCAATACATATGTATTTTGGGTCACAAATGAGGTTATTGTTGTTTGTTGTTGGTATTTGAGCCTTTTGGGTCAATATTGAGAAAGAGGGAGAAAAGCCCTAATTTACTGTTATGAAATAATTTGCATAATTGATTTGGAAAGATAAGAGAGGAATGATATTGGTTTTATGAAATGAAAAAGGGGTTTTGAAATTGAAAAATCCTGAAAGTCGATCTTGGAAATGGGAAATGAAATGTTAACTATATGTGAGTTTTAGAAAATGAATATGAGAATTGAATTGTTGTATCTTGAGTGTTAAATACACACATTTGCGGGTTTTACCCTCACCTATCGTACTAGTGTCGTTGTTGGGTTTAAGATCTCATGAGTTAAGTTTTTATAATAGATGCAATGCATCTAGAGGTTTTGTCCTTGGTCATCGGTGGAGGATGACATGGTTGTGTTGAATTGTCGTGTATGCATTACACCTGTGTTGATTGAACATTGTTTGTAATGAAGTGCTATGATACATAATATATGTATAATTGTTAGGGAGGAGATAGGGGATGTACTCCAATGTATGGGAGGAGATAGGGGATGTACTCCACACATACGTATGTGTTCATATACTTTAACACATTGCTGATGTATATTGATAGTTTATGTGTATGTAGTACATTTGTTGGTTATACTCGGTTGTATTGTGATTGTTGGTGTTATACCCTGCGCTTATAATCAGAGGTACCGTTACCTTCTAGTTAGCGCCTGGAGAACTGACTACACTGAGAATCTAAAGTACCACACCCTTCTAGCTAGCGCCTGGTAAAATGGCATACCGTTGTGATAGTTATATCCTTGGCTTACTGTGCATATAGCCGGTAGAGCAGAGTTTTATTGTTTTTGTCTCAGTGTATCTGAGTATATTTTGGGATTGTGATAGTTACAGTTTTGGAGGGCCGAGTTACCTCATTTGTTGATTATATACATGTTGATGATTTGTTATCTCCCTTTTTTTGAAGGTATGCATGTATAGATATGAATGTATTGGGAACAAACCAAAATACAATTTGTGAGATTTTGGGAGAGTGTGAAGGAAAATTGGATATTTGAAAGTATGTGTTTGGAAAAGAGAAAATCTGTTGTAAGTATGGAAAATGAGAGAAAGGTAATGGGCTTAGAGAAATTGATCTTCTAAGAAGTTGTTATTGTTGTGAAAGTTTGGAAACAAGGGATAATGAAATGAAAGGAAAGATGAATCGCTTATAACGCTGAATGGATTGACTGTTTTGAGAAAAGTTTATACTTATGTATATTTTTGTATAAACTGCCACATTATTATCCTAGTACGAGATTGAGCATTCATGGTCATAGCTATCTGTAAGTTGTTATTGTTGAGGATCATGTAGAGATCCCTACTGGACTATATGTTCATCCTACGCTGTTGAATCTTTTTCAGGTGTTAAGCAGGATGTGTTACAAGATGTGGATCTTCTTACTTGTTGGCCACGGGGCCTCTTTTGTGTTGGCGGAATGCCATATATGTAAAAGGGTTACACCCTTCTTTTGATTCTTTAATGAATTAAGCCTTCGGGCATTTTATTCAGCATGATCATGTTGTATTTAATTTGCATTTGGAGGAGAGAATTGTTATTTATTTCTACTCATGGGACTCAAGAGTTTATTTCCTCATGTTATCTCTAAACTTGAATTAAGCTAATGAATTTGGTAAAGTGGGTCGTTACATTACCACTAGACATCCCCGTTACAATTGTCACACTTATAGGAACAAAAAACCAGAAATCCATCACATCATTGACATTAACACACAAAACACTACACTACAGCACAACAACATCACCACAGCGTACACACGCAATCAAAACTAACAATCGCACATGCAACATAATGTAACACCTACATTTACACCCAATCCAAAACAGCAAATAAACCCAGCCCAACATCAAAAACCAAAAAAACCCATACTTGCCGCCATGGTCTCTGTAAACTGTTTCTGCCGACGGCAATGTGTAAATGTCACCTTCACTGTTGGAGAAATGAATTAAATGTTGATCAAACCCCCCTTACGATGACCATGACGTATTATGGAAGACAGATGCAATCAAATGTTGATTTGGGCATCTAGGGTTTACAAACATAATCAATTGTTACTTTCATTAATTAACACCATCATTACCAAACCAAATTCAAAATCACGCCAAATCCGCAACAGAAATCACTAGAACATCGGACCCCAAATACAAACCCCACTGTCTTCACCATTACGGAATCGATCGTCCCAGTTAAGTTTCGGATTTTTTGGTAAATTGCACATAAACACCAACCTATATTTACCCTCACTGTTGGAACTCCACGCGCCTAAAACATGGGGAGTACAGTCTTTACACTTCAAATAGGACCTATCAGTCCTTCAAAAAAACACTAGGACTAAATAGTTAAACATTTCTCATTTTGGAATTTAATGGTGCTTTGCCCTTTTATTATCTAATGTAATTTGCAGTTGAGTAACATATACGGTCTAAATAATTTGGCCCCAAAAAAAATAAATAAATAAAAAATTAAGCCTAGACTGAGTTTTTATCAATAGGCTAGGCTTTAAACATTAGAAAGGTTAAGTTTGTGGGCTAACTCATTTACATTATTTTATATGCAAATATATTTTATTTATTTAATAGATTAATTTTAAAAGTGGTTCAAACAATGAGAATTGTTTTAGTGGGTATACACTAAGAAAAATTATCTTATGGAATCCGTAAATAGTTGAAAATGTATTAGTATAATTAATTTTTTATAATATGAAAACTATATATATATATTTATATTAATTTTAAAATTAAGAAAGTATTGGTCTTAATGGTAGAGCCAGACCAAAAGAATGGCCTTGCGTTGGGCTAAGTGCTAGACTAGCCTAACTCAAGTTTGAACTTTAATTTTTATTTTTAATGGTTGACTCAATTATAATTGATCTATTTGAGGAGAGATTTTGTAATTATGCTTAATAAGGTGAAGATTGATTTGAGGGGTAACTAAGAAAGGGACTATTCCCTTTGTTTTCTCTGCTATTTTACTCTGTAAATTAGTTTTAAAGTTAATTGACACATTTGATGTGCTATATTATTGGATGAACATAAGATAAGTTATAATTACAAAATTTCATGACATAATTTTTTTATGTTTTATTGTAAGTGCAATTTTTATAATTTATTCTATTTTTTGCTTTTATATTTTACTATTTATATTATAACACATTTTTGTTTTTAATATGTAGAACACACCATTGATGCCAAGACTAAAATAATAATAATTGTAAATATTATGAAAATAATTTAAATTTTTTTTGATTTTAAATCTTTTTTGATCTATATATTTTAAAATATTTTTAATTACTATTTGATATTAATATTATTTTTTAATTATTTGTGTGGTACCATGCATAGCATGGGTGTAATACTAGTAAAAAGGGGTTTATAATAAGAAAGTCTCTAAGGCCTCCAAGTTCTCATCCTAAAATTGTTAATTTTTTATTTTATAATTATTTAAAAAAAACACTATTGGCTATTAATTACTTAAAATTAATTATTATATCATAATTTGTAAAATTTGAAAAGGAAATATAAACTTTCTACTTTATGCCCTTTCTTACCTAACTTTCTCTCATTCCATAGTTTATTCAATTTTAAAACCCTACAACATTACAATTTGAATACATCAATTTTATTTCTAAAACATTATTACAATTCTTTCATAAGCTATTTACTATCATCTCATTTCATATGGTAAGAACAAATAACAGCAAGAGAAAAAAATACTATGGAGTGAAAAACTATGAAAGGTGATTATTATCGAAATTATTATCATTATGAATTGTGTTTCATTTTTAATCTGTGAATAGTGAATGGAGGTATATAATTAAGTGTTTAACTTTTAAACTTTTTATTTATTTGTTTTGACTTTTTTTCTTCTTCATATATTTATTTTGGTGTAAGGATTGTAATAGTTGTAATATAAGATCAGTAAATGCGGGTATGTAATAAAACATTCAATGTTTAAACACTTTTGATTTATTTGTTTTGATTTTCTATTTTAATATATATATTTTTCATTTTGTTGCAGAGGTTGTGTCAATTACTCAAACTGGCTTCCTAGGTTGTTACCCAATACCTTTAGCGTGAAAAATATTTTATTTAGCAATTTTTCATAAATTTACTTTGTATGTTTTTTTATTATTTGGTGTTCATATTTGATTTTTTTTAAAGGTCATTGTAGAAACTCCTAATTTAAACTTCGGTAATTACTATTTTTGTACAAACTTAAATTGCATGAATGGTTCGTTGAATGTAGTTTTAGTATTTTTTTTTGTTTTTTATTTTTATTTTTAAAATTAAGTTTTTGAAAAAAAATGGGTGCGTCAAAGTTTTAAAAAGTTACTTTTTTGTTATTGACAAAAATTCAAGTAAGCTTAATTTAATTTATTTTTTTGTCTTTTATTTATCATTATTATTTTTTTTCAATTTTTTAGATTCTTCTTCAATAAAAGGACCTCAAAAATAGGGAAAAAATTAATATGGATTTATTTATTTTAATTGAAGGAAAGAAAAATAAGGGAAAATGACAATGTTTTAAACAATTGCCAAATAATTATTTCAACAAAGGGTGATGATTGAGACCCCCTCCAATCACCAATCAGGTGAAGAGGGGGTCAAGGGGGTGGAAAAAAAAGAGGGTCCAAGTCATTATTGTTCAACAAAGGGTATTTGCACCCAAAATTTGAAATTTATATGCTTTATTTGATCTTCATTGTGGTTATGATTCATTGAGATTCACTATAATATAATACATCAATCAAAAAAGAAATTCCCAAATGATCAAAATGCATTAAGCATCACATGTCTCTAATAATCATATCAAGAACTAAGGGTGTGTTTGATTGGACGGACTGGATAAGGGGGGATTAGAATCCATCGGACTTGAGTCCTGGGACTATCAATCCCCCGGACTATTTGGTTGGATTGAATATGTATCCTGTATTTTTTTTTTCATGGGATTAGATGTCTGGAAAGGACTATTTTTAGTGAATCCAACGTTTGGTTGGACAGACTGGATAAGATAAATGAACAAAAGACTATTTTACCAATTTTTAATTGTTTACTAAGTAATAGCAATATTAAACATATCTTTAATATTTTAATTATTTTTAGCTAGATTAAACAAAAATTTATTTTATTTTATTTTATTTTATTTGTTACACAATTAAATAAATATATATTTTTTTAAAATAAATAAATAAAATATCAATAAAAATTTATATTATTTTTTTAATTAAAATTTTAAATAAATTTGTTTTTAAAAATAATAATAATTAAACAATGAAATTAAATAAAACATCTATTAACATTTAAATAATGAAATTAAATAAAATATAAACAAAATTTTAAAATAAAACATCAATAAAATATCTATAAAAAATTATTTTTAAAAAAATAAATAAAACATCAATAAAAAGTTAAATAAAATTATTTTATTTTTAAATTGAGACATTTAAATTTTATTGAATTTTACTAAATATAATACATAATTAAATAGTAGAGGGTCAAAATGGTCATTTCACTACCTAATTCCAACAGTAAATAATCCCCTCAAAATTGTCCCACACCCCCCTAGGATAATATAATCCCCCATATGGGGGATAAGGAGTCCGGCCGGATTTCATGTCCGGCAAACTAAAAAAAAACAAACATTGGATTGGATTTACTGTGCGGATTACAATCCGCATAGTAAATAATCCCCCCTCTTATCTCCCTAATTAAAATAATAATATAAATTTTTATAGTAAATAATCCCCCCTCTTATCTCCTTAATTAAAAAAATAATATAAATTTTTATTGATATTTTATTTATTTATTTATTTAATTTAAAAAAATAAATTTATTTAATTGTGTAAAAAATAAAATAAAATAAATTTTTATTTAATCTAGCTAAAAACAATTAAAACATTAAAAATATGTTTAATATTGCTATTACGTAGTAAATAATTGAAAAAGGGTAAAATAGTCTTTTGTTCATTTATCCTATCCAGTTCATCCAACCAAACGTTGGATTCACTAAAAATAGTCATTTCCAGACATCTAATCCCATGAAACAACAAACACAGGATACATATCCAATCCAACGAAATAGTCCGGGGGATTCACAGTCCCAGGACTCAAGTCCGATGGATTCTAATCCCCCCTTATCCAGTCCGTCCAATCAAACACACCCTAAGAGGAGTAACATGGCGGAAAATGACATAATAACATTGAAAAGTGTTTACTTTCATTAGTTTTTGATATATCATCTAAAAAAATTATGCAAATTAAGAGAACCAAAATAGAAGAAAAATAAAAGAAGGAAAATCAAAGCGATAACCTCTAGGTCCAACGCAGACTAGCAATTTTGCTTGTGTTTCTTGCACATCTGCTGTAGGATCTTTTCCATTTGAGTACACAGAGTAACCAACACAAGCATATTTGAATTCTGCAAGGATTCTACCCTCTCTAGAGGCGTCCACCTCAGATTCTCCAACAATGTGGCGTGGTACTAGTCATCACACTTGGAAAGTATACATCTCCAGTTGCAGTGAAAATTCCAACCAGAAAACAAATGTATGAAGTAAACTAATAAGGAATGCATTGTGCAATCCCTAGGGTGTACAACGTTTCAAGATCCATACTATAAAACACATCCTTCGAATATCTAGCATTAAACAAGTCATGCGTTTTGGGCAAACAACAAAATCCAAAACCTGCATTTAGTTTATGGAAACTGAATCAAAAAAGGGTAAAACATTCAGATTGTTATAATAAATCACAAAATCTCTAGGCAACAATAAAGCACGAGGTCCTAATAGTATCAGCATCCCAAGGATTCTTATCCTGATTTTTTTATTATTGACACTAACTGCTTAACCAAGATCCAGATTGCACCAATTGAGATCATGCAAGTCCAAGAATTCAGGGTTCTAGTATTTCTTCCCTACCCACACCTCCATTTTGTATTTATTTCACTTCTTACTTTTCTTTCCGCCGTGTTAAACCATAGTTCTTAGCCATTATTCTCACAAATCCTGAAGACATCTAGAGTAACACTTATTTTCCTGGCCATTACATTTCTAACTACAACAAATTCATTTACCAAGCTCATTGAAAAATAGACATTGCAGTATTTTGCAAGCACTAAATTATATCATGTTGTAGCTCAAGAAACTCCCTCAGGTAAACTTCATATTTTTTTTCTTAAAAAAAAAAGAGAAGAAAAATAGAGAGGGAGACAGAGAGAGGGGACGGTAAAGAATTAGAAAACTCCAGTTCTAAAATGAAAAATGTCCATACACTACAAGAAATTGCACTTTTGGCAACTAAATTTTTAGTTGCCAAAAGCCAAGTTTTAGTCGCCGAAGGTTTTTAGCGACTAAAATTTTTGGTCGGCTGTTTAGTCGTTGAAGACTTGTCAGGAAAGGTAATTGGCGACTAAACCAAATTTAGTCGCCAAAAGTAGTAAATTGCCGACTATTTTTTTAGTCACCAAAAGCATTGATATAAAATTAAACATAACATTTTCAGCGACTAAATTTGTAGTCGCCAAAAGTTATTTTTTTCATCCTAATTTCTTTAGCTACTAAAGTTATTAGTCGTGTAAAGTCAAATTGTTTTTGGCTACTAAACTTTTAGTAGCCAAAAATGTTTTTAGCTACTAAATATTGTAGTCGGCTAAAGGCTGATTAATTTTTGGCTACTAATATTTTAGTCGCCAAAAGTCTTAGCTTTTTCCCTACTAAACTTTTAGTCGCCAAAAATGTTTTTGTTGTCCAGCTTGTCATTTTTAGCTACTAATTTTTTAGTCACTTAAAGTCTGACCTTTTTCCCTACTAAACTTTTAGTCACCAAAAATCTTTAGTTGTGCATTAGCTATTAAACAGTTTAGTCGCTTAAAATTTGATTGGTTTTTGGCTACTAAACTTTTAGTAGCCAAAAGTTTTTTTCATTGTATTTTTTTTTAACTACTAACTATTTAGTCGCCTAAACATGTATTTCCGTATTGTCATATCAAGCCAAAAACATGATTGTATGTTTTCTCTCAAAATTATAATTTCTCCACAACCTATATGTATTCTGTGCAACCTGTATTTATTTTGTGCAACCTGTAGCATGTATATAAACAAAACAATACGTATATTATCAATCATTCTACAAGCTGCATCCATTTCACTTCCAACTATCCAAAAAGGAATAGCTTTAAATGTCAAATTCCATACAAACCAACTATAGTCTAAATTGGAATAATAATTCCATACAAAACAGAGAAGCATACAAAAATCAAGCCCTCCGTATTCAAAAAATATATTTACTACCATACCAAATGGCCATTTGGCATGGTACAAATTACCATCGTAATCTATACCACGGCAAAAGGTAATCTATATACCATGCCAGTACGGAGGGTCCTATACAGGAATTAAATTTAGAATGTGAGTAATTATACCTATACAGGAATTAAATTTAGGACTGTGCAGCCTGTGCTATATTGTTTTGATCATCATATATATCATGTACAAATGTTAAATCTGATATGGTAAAAAGAAATTTGATGCTTAGCTACATTAAAGACAGTTCCATGTTATTGCTTCTGTGTGACATCTACAGTTGTATAATGGTATATCTCCCATGTAATAAAGCCCAAATGCAAGGATGTTAGGTGCATAGCTCCAATGCAAATCCTCCCCTTATTTTAGATGCAGCAGACCTCATTGCACATGTAATTGTTCTGTAGAAAGTTGAATTGATCATGTAGCATAGGTCTTTCTCATTAATTGCACTTCGAATTTTAGTCATGTCCACGGACACCCCCTCTTCTAGAACTGGGGCATTGGCTCATCTACTAAGGAACAAATAAATTCAATTCATGTGAACTTAATGACAACAAAAAATAAATTTCTAGGAGCTAATAAATAGAAATAATAGGCAATTATACTTTTGATCAAGAAGGCATGACATTAATTTACCACTAACATAGATCTCCTATTGATCCCAAAACGAGAGAGCAAATAATATTTTGAGATAGACGTGATTATATCGTATTTTACAATGCAACAAATTTCCAAACCTATCCAGACAATTTCTACAGATAACCATTTATTTGTATATCTTCACAATTCACAAATGATAAAAGGACATGGGTAGGGGGCAGAAAGGCCTTCCTTGTCGAAAACAAAGAAATAGAACCCTTCGAACACCTTTTTTCGACTAAGTTTAAGGCGTTTTTGGCTCTAACTCCCAACCTATATGTGCTAATTACACTCTGTCTGTTGCAACAAGTTCTATTTGTCACGAGAAAGCTAGCCGTGACATGCATTAAGTGGTCGGGGGCTGTTTTGCATTTTTCGGCCTCCGAACGCCCTTTTTCGACTAAGTTTAAGGCGTTTTCGGTTCTAACTCGCAACCTACGAGAGCTAATTACATTCTGTCTATTGCAACAGGTCTTATTTGTCACGAGGAAACTGGTCGTGACATGCATTTAGTGGTCGGGCGCTGGTTTGCATTTTTTGCCCTCTGAACGCTCTTTTTCTACTAAGTTTAAGGCATTTTCGGTTCTAACTCCCAACTTACGTTTGCTAATTGCATTTTGTCTGTTGCAACATGTCCTATTTGTCATGAGAAAGCTTTATGTGACATGAATACAGTGGTTCAGGAGCCGCTTTGCATTATAGCCCTCCAAACGCCCTTTTTCGACTAATTTTAAGGCGTTTTCGATTCTAACTCCCAAATATAGAACAGCGTGAATTATTTCATAGAACTGAAAGAAAAATGAAGAAGCTCTGGTTGTGCCAATTCAGGAAGAATAAAAAAGCAATATGCAGTGGTAACAAATTCAAGCCACATGTATGAAAATTTAACACAAAACATGGGACAACATAAACAATTACAACACTGCTAACATCATTTTGTGGTAGTGATCAACCCAAATTGACAAAACAAAACTACTAATTATAAACAATTTGCACATTCCCAAACTCTATTCCACTACCAAAATAGCAATATAACATAACATATCCAACAGACAAAAAACAAAATTTGTTTATCTTTTGTTTCCCCCTACCTCCCACACACTAATAAGGAAACCCTCCAAATGGATCCTGTACATTGTAATCCATACTTCCTCACCACTAGTGTTGAATTCCACCACTAGTGTTGAATTCCACAACAAAGCAATCAAAACATGCTAAAAGGATAAAAACAAACAGGCATGATAATAGACAAAATACTTTGAAAATCTCCGAAAGCAGTAGGCATGACCACAACACCAACTAAATGCATAAATGTAAAAAACAAAACCCGACAAATTAATTATATGGCCTTTTCAAATTTATTAGTACACTTCCATATTGTCTCTTCAATCTTCCTGAGGTCCATAACTGCCCTAAATAATATTTTTTTGGTACTAATTTCAACAACACATTGCAATAGGTTTGTCAATACAATACATTAGGGCTTTCAATACATACATAATCAGGGACCAAATATACATGCAAATACATACACAATCAATGGATTAGGGCTTTCAAACTAATGAGAGAGAAAGGAAAAAGCGGGGAAAATGTATAAAACCATTTAAATCAAACTTGTTTAGGCCATCAAACCCATAAAACTTTACAAATCAAACCACGTCATCTCAGTCCATTTTGCGAAATCAACACAACATGAAATTGTAGACATCATAAAAGCCCTAGAGTAAGATTTAGAATGGGGGAAATAGAGAAACGGGGACAGAGAGAGACAGAGAGACAGACCGAGGTCGATAGACCCAAAGACAGAGAGAGAGAAAGATAGACCGAGAGTCAAAGAGAACCTGGGTGGATTTAGCGGTGGTGGTCGTGATTTGCGACGGCAGTGGCAGTGGCAGTGGCGGTGGTCTGCGCTAAGGTAAGATTGGGTGTTAACAGAATTTGTGTGTGAGAAAAAGCACCAGATGTCTAAAAATAAACAGGCGCCAACATTTATTCATTTCCCTCTAAAATTTCATTCAACCTTTGACAAAACTATGAATTTGTCGGCAAATAGAGGCAAATGTTATTAACAGTGACCAAATCATTAGTCGCCAAAAGTGAATATTGGCCGACTAATAAGTTCTTAGTAGCCAAAGACTAACAGTAAATATGTCTGTTTTGGGCGACTAAATGTCCTTTTGTCGCCAATAATTACTAAACATTGACTAAAACAAAATTTAGTAGCCTAAAATGTAGACTTACACAGACTAATATTTTTTTAGTCGCCAATAAGTAATATATGCCGGCTAAAAAATTTTAGTAGTTATTGTATCAACAAACACCGACTAATAAAATTTTTAGTCGCCAAAAGTTAACCTTTTGGCGACTAAATTCCTTTTAGTCGCCAAATTTGGTCGCCAAATGTGCATTTTCATGTAGTGATACCTTCCAACAACAGATTTGGCATTTGAAATATAACCAAGGGTCACTTTCAATGATCAGAGACACTAAGAAATAAAGGCAGTTCACATCCCATACCAAAGTACAAAAAAGGAAAATTCAGTCCCTATGAAGATCCATAATTACTCATCCATCATATGATGTTCAATTTAGTTCATCTTGCCAAATTAAATTTTCCGCATTAACAGCAATATAGATGGTAGTCGTCGTCAACCCAC
The DNA here is from genome assembly GCF_004153795.1 of Camellia sinensis. Taxonomy (NCBI): domain Eukaryota; kingdom Viridiplantae; phylum Streptophyta; class Magnoliopsida; order Ericales; family Theaceae; genus Camellia; species Camellia sinensis. The sequence continues at coordinate 1,193,637 of NW_021025098.1, forward strand.
AAGAAAGGAATACAAAATTTATAGGAATATCATTTAGTACCCAAAAAAAAAAAAAAATTATAATTACAGTACTTTGAATGCTAGGCTATGGCTATGACAATGCGAGAGTGAAAGAATGTGGTCAAAGACTAGTGATCTTGACAATGGGTTGACAAGTCTGAATGTCAAGTGTAAGATGTGCAAGTGTAACATGGTAGGACACAGCTATCCAAAAGCTAGCTAGTGTTAAGGTAGAAGAAGTGAATTGTGCCAGAGGACAACACCTGCATTGTTTCATTCCCTTCCTCACATAAACTACGGAAGAGTTTGATCTTGGGAGCTTGGAAAGATAAAATCTGAAGCTCTGTTTTTCCATCCATTGGAATCGAAGAACTAAAATTATCCTGATAATGCTACAATTTAGATACTCATTAATAGCAGGTATTGAGGAGAGATGGGGTTGTACGGAACTCACAAGTCACAGCAATAGCAAATTGCAAATTATGCCATAGATCATACTTATGTCCAGAGCATGTTATTTTACGGCTATATATCTAAACCAGTCCATTGTGATGGTACTATCTCTCTCTCTATTTGCCTTTTCTAAATTTAACATCTTATTTTTTATGCTTTTTTTTTAAAAATGTAAGAAATGATTGTGTTATATATTTATGTTCCTTGAATAGAAACAAGAAAGAGAAAATATATATTTTTTTCTTTGGATGTAATTAATTGTGATGGGAACAAAGATACAGGGCAAATGGATTAAACCTTTGATTCTTCAAAAAATCTTGGGTACCTAAAAAGGGAGATGTTAGGTTTATAAAGGAATTTCAATCGAATTGGAAACTTGTGAAAGGTGTAAATGCTTTCTTTTTGGCTTAAATCCCCAAAATTGAATATCCCTACATCAAGCCTAAGGGTAATAAAGATTTATTTAACCCCAAAATTATTATGCATCGCATTGTTTCTAGTTTTTAATATTATTAACCCCAACATTGTATATAATTTTTTTTTCTTTTTCCTTTGTTTTGGGCATTCCTCTTTAAAAAATTTTGCCTTACCGAGCAAACCAAAATTTGAATCTTCAAACAAAATAACAACACCAAATAATTTGGTGAACTCATAGGGAGAAACCCAATCAACAAAATAACTAAAAATCAAAATTTCCTATATTGACATGAGCTAGAGTGAAATGGGGAAATCTTCATTTTGGCTAAAAAAAAACCTTAATAAATTACATGTTCCTTCAATCATTTTATAGAAATCCATTTCAATCAATGTTGGTTCATTGATTTCATATAAATCAAAACCTTACACCATAAAAAAAGCAAAAAGAGTGAAATGTGGAAATAGAGAAAGGTAGACAGAAAAACAAAGCTGAAAGGGAGAGAGATAGAGAGAGAAAGAGAAAAACCTCAATGTTGAAGCGAAACGATGCACTTCGAGGCATGGCAAGGCGAGGAGCTGCGAGGCAAACGACGGTGGTGGCGGTGGAAGATTGACAATGAATGATGGTGGAAGATCAACGGTGAGCGATGGGGTAAAGTGATGGTGAGTCATTCAAGAGAGTGAGAGAAACGGTGGAAGATCGACAGTGAATGATGGATGGTGAGTCGAGTCTTATTTTTGTTTGGGTAGACTGATAAAAAAAATATGGGAAAAATAATAGAATAAATGAATTGGCTCCAATTCTGAAAAACTTCCCCCCAAAAAATTTATTGTCATTATCGACCAAACAAAATTTTAGTCGCCTATTGAAGCATTTTTGGCGACTAGAGGAACTTTACTCACCGAAAATAAATATTCACTGACCAATTTTTTCGTCGCCAAAGATAAAAGTAAAATTTATGCTTTTTAGTTAGTGACTAAATTATTTTAGTAGGCAAAAATTACTTTGCATTGACTAAAAATTTTTTAGTCACTGAAAATGAATATTTGTCGACCAAAACTTTGGTCGCCAAAGTTTAATAGCAAACATTATGCTAGCTTTTTGGCAACTAAACTTTTTTTGGTAGGCAAAAATTGATTTACGACGACTAAAAACAATTTTAGTATATGAACTGTGTGAGTAATTTTCTGATTACACTGCCCGTTTAGTAATCAGCTAGAGAGCACTGGCAGAATAGATGGCTTCTGTAACCTATAACAGAAAGAAAAGGCTCCGACGGTGGCTCTTCCACCCGGGGGTACTCCGACGATCAAGTCAGTATATCTCTCAAAGATAATCAAGTACTAAACTCCCTACCTAAAGCATAAATTGCATACCTTAGACCCACGGGGGTGCCTCTCTTTTGTAGTTAACTCAATAATAGTCCCACTAGAAGCCTGACTTCTATGGATTCCATCTCAATACTTACTTTGGATTCTTCAAGAGATAAAGATAAACTCCCCAAGAGCTTTATCCTCATCTTGACTGAGTCTCCTCTTCATTCTAGGACTCTTGTTCCTTATCCGTTTATCTCGAATTTCGATATCTTCGAAGATAACCTCGGCCTTGCCGAGATCACCTCGGCGTCACGACCAGGACACGTGGCACCGCGGCTGAAACGTCGGCGTCAACTTACCATGTGTTGGTACTTAGGAAATATATCCCCACAACTGCCCCCTAGGTTCTATTTCCTCAGCATTCTGAGGTGATGGAACCTATATCGGTACTTCCTCCTGTATATCGGCTTAAGAACTCCTCAACCGAGATCATTCATTTCAAGCCGACATGTTCTCTTCAGAGAACAAGAATTCCAGTGAACTCTTTCACGTGTATAAGCTGTCATGCATCATTTACTTAACCGTTTCATTCACGCGTCTTTACCTTCTTAGACCGTGTTCATGACGCGCTTGCAAGCCGTCTCTCCCTCACGTGCGCCGTCTGACGCATACGTTCTTCTAGGCGTATTGATTACTTTTTGTCGCCGTTTTCATTTTTGACAAAAACTTTTCCCCCTTTCTTCATTTTTCACCTTTGCATTCGATTTCTCTTTGCTTTTTCTCTCTCTAGCTCCTGGATACGCCATTGTTCCAGTATTCAAGCTCTGCAACTGTCTTCCGTTCGCCCTTCCGGTGAAGCTTTCGTCGTCCTCGTTACATCTGTAACTGTCGTCTGACTTCGACAATCTTCATACCGGCTTCATATTTTCTAGTAAGCAACTATTTTCTTCTTATTCCAGTTCTTGATCTTTTATTACTGCCTTGCTCAAATATTTAATTTGTGAATCATACATCTGAATGCGTTGATTTCACTTTTTGCTTATGCCTTGAATACATGTACTGTTCATAGTTCTTCTTGCACGCCTTGCCACTGTTCTTGGCCTTCAACCCTTTGTATTCTTCATGTTCTTGATAGTCCATCTCTGTTCTTGATTCTGAAACTTCGTATTTTGTTTTCTGTTTTTTGTGTCTTTTCCAGATCTGTGCCTTTGATCTTTATCTTTATAGCTTTAGGTTTGGGATTTGTTTGTAGAACCCACATTTTTAGGGCAAAACTGAAACATCCCTTTCAAATTTCTTCATCAGCTGAAACCTAGGTTTTTTGCCGAGGTCCCAATAACCCTATTTGAACCATCTTCTTATTGAAACCCAATACCTTTAGTTATCCCGACATCATGGGTATGTGGGAACATCGGGTAAACACCCCTTTTAAGCTGGAATTTTTTAGGCAAGAGTTTGAAATCCCAGCCGATGTCAATTTGAGATTGGCAGGGGATGATGACTCCATCATGCCTACAGAAAACTCCATGCCCTTCCCTGTGGTTGCCTTTATCGAGTGTGGACTCCGGTTTCCACTTAACATCCTTTTTCGCGAGATTCTTCATTACTACAAGTTGAACCCCATGCAACTGGCCATTAACTCTTATCGAGTGATCCACGACATTATTGCCTTAGCTAAACAGGAAAACGTTAGGATCACCCTAGCCGATATCCAGTACTACTATACCATGTGTGCCCTTAATTTGATAGAAAAAGGCTACATTTATTACCTTAAGCTGAGGTCTACAGAATTCAAAATCGTAGCCGACCTCCCAGACTCCAACAAGGGGGCTGGAGATGACTATTTCATTACCTCGGGAAATTGGGAGTTTGCTCCGGATGAGGACATCCATCTCTACCCTCTTCCTCGTTCATTTTTAGAGGGCAAGGGTAAGAGCCCAATATTCAGCTTTGCCTGTTTTCTTTTGAAGTCTTAAATACTTTGTCTGTTTCTGACGTCCGTTCTCCTTGCAGCTGTTCGTCAGCCACCGAAAAATTTTCGTTAATCCTTTGTTCCCAGCAAGGATTTGAAGAAACTTCTGGACTTGCCAATCCACAAAAGAAAGGCGCCTCTGCTCCTCAATTTTATCCCAACTTATAAGTCAACCTTGCCCAACGTCCCTAAAAGAAAGAAGAAAAGCCTCTCTCCACCTTCTGCCACTACTCCACAGACCGCATCTACATCTCAGATAGATCAGGGGTCAACATCTGATCCAGCTGATTAGCCATCCACTTCGGCTCCATACCTGGTCCCAATATCAGAGCAAAAACGTCTGCGACGACTTGTCCTTACTGCCGAGATGGGTCACCCTAAGCCAGTTGCAAAAGATCTTTTGGCCAGTATTCCATCATCTGTTGATGAGTAGCCAGCACAAACCCTTTCTCCACCTAAGCCAAAAAGAATTAAGAAGGCCCAACCAAAGGCTAAAGTTACTCAAACTGAGTTTGAGGATGCTTTGCCTATATCAAGGTTGGCTGAGAGTGACAAACCTCAACCCTCTGCTGGGAGGAGGCGCTTGGAAACCCAGCCATCAGAGTCCCTAAAATCCAAAAAGCCGAGGTCTTCTTCCGCTACGACTTCGGGATCCAAGAAGAGCGATGCCCCCTGGTCCCCAAAAATAACTCTGGAGGACAAACCAGTCTTGGCTACTGACAGTGCCGACGATATCAATGTCGGCGTAGCCCTAAGCACAGCTCTGCTCCTTCCCGGTGACCTTGACCGCAACGCCGAGTTGAGCGAGTACGAGAATTATGCGTTGATGCTTCAACGCTCCATTCAAGTAAGTGTCTTCTTCTTGGTAATTTTCTTCTTTCTGTTTTGTACTTAGAAAATTTTGTGCTAATTTTTGCCTTGTGTTTTTTCAGGCAATCCAGCATGCCCACTCCTTTTCTGTTCAATCCTTTGAAAATCGGCAAAAGCTGGCCGACATGAAGAAGGAGTTCTCTTCTCTCCAAAAGATCAATAAGGGCCTTGAATAAAAAATGAAGAAACTGGAGGATCAAGCCGAGGCTGCAATTAAAGCTCAGAATAATGCTGAAGAGAAGGCTGAGGCTGCTGAGGCTATCAAAAAAGTGGCTGAATCCCAAAGAAAGGAGGCCGAGAAGAAGATGGCCCAAGCCGAGAAGGAGCTTCAAGAAGCCTTGACCACCAAAGAGGCTGAAATAAAAAATGCTGATGAAAAGGCATATGCCCAAGGCATGGCCGACGTCATAGATGCTTACGAACAGCAAGTGAATGAGGCATGCAATAAGGGTTTTACCCTTGGTTGGATGTCCCTTCTGAAGAAACTTAACGTCCCAGAGGACTCGCCATTAAGAAAACCTGATGCCATTCCTCTACCATTCCCTCTATTTCAACCTCCAAATCAAGATGTCGGCGAATCCGAATCCGAGGAAAATGATGAGGATGAGGATCAGGCCTTGGTGAGAAAATCCAAGGATGCTGATGGGGCCAAGTCCCCTCCCCAGAATGAGCAAGTCCTAGACTTGACTCAGGATGAGGAAGGTGATGAGGTTCCCATAGAAGCTGTTCCCGAGAATGCACTAGCCGACATCTCCTTTGCGGACAAGAGTGTTGAAAAAACTCTGCAAGAAATTAATGCCGAGATAGCGGCGGATAAGGCTGCTGGGATGTCTTCTCAACCAGCATCTGATCTTCAAATTTAACCAACGGATGGAGAGGAGTCTTAGCTTTATATTTTTCTTTTGCTTACTTGTATTTTGTTGCTTTTTTATCTTTTGGAACAATGTATGCTTTTTGTATGGCCAATGTGCCCTTTTCTTGGTGAATGAATATAATTTTTCTTTTCTTGTCTTCTCTTTGCTTTCTGCATCACTCTATACTTAGAACATTTTGCATGTCTTATGTACTCTTCCTTCTTTGTGCAATCTTCTCGGGGTGACACACCTCGGTTATGTCACCTGACGATTTACCTCGGCAGTCCTGCAAGTTGCCTATAAATTTCAACGAGGATAAACATATACTGGTTTAATCACAACTTTATAAACTTTTCTTAAGTTATAACAAGTACTAAACAATTATCCATTTGTAAATTGCTACAAATTTCCACAAGCGTTAAACAATATATATTGGCTTAACTTCAACTTGTAAATTGCTACAAATTTCAACAAGTGAAGATAAACAATAATCTCGGCTTAATTTCAACTTGTAAATTGCTACAAATTTCAACAAGTGTTAAGCATTACTTCAGTTTAATTTCGACTTGTACATTGCTACAAATTTCAATAAGTGAAGATAAACAATAATTTCGACTTAACTTCAACTTGTAAATTGCTACAAATTTCAACAAGTGTTAAGCATTTGTGTTTTCTTTCTGCCCCCAATGTGAACCTAAGTTCCACTTGGGTTCTCATTATTAGAAACAACATGATGTATCTTTTATCAATTTACAAGTCTTAGAAAATTCTGCTAAGATTTTATTGATGATGTCGGCAAAATAATAACGAACATCTAATGATAGAAAAATTTCAATTTACAAGTGTTTCAGGGTCTTGGCAATGCTTTGCCCTCATTGTCTTCAAGCAGCTATGCTCTATTGCCTAATACCGAAGTGATTCTGTAGGGGCCTTCCCAGTTTCGGCCAAGCTTGCCCTCTCTGGGGTCCTTCTTGTTGCCAACAACTTTTTTAAGGACTAGGTCGCCGACCTGAAAATCTCTTGGATTGACTTTCTTATTGTAAGCTCTAGTAAACTGCTGCTGGTACGCTGCGAGCTGAATTGCAGCTTTCTCCCTTCTTTCTTCTAAGAGATCCAGATCTCGGGCTAGAAGTATGTCATTAGTTCCATTCTCTACTCCCTGGGTTCTGATCCCTAGGATGCCAATCTCTAATGGGATGACTGCTTCTGTGCCGTAGGCCATGGCAAAGGGGGTTTTCCCTATTGATCTTCTCGGCGTAGTCCAATATGCCCAGAGTACATTGGGCAACTTGTCTACCCACTTTCCTTTTGCTGCCTGCAGTCTCTTCTTTATCCCATCCAAAATTACTTTGTTGGATGCTTCTGCTTGCCCATCGCTTTGGGGAAAACTTGGTGTTGAAAAGTAATTCTTTATTTTGAATTTCGAACAGAAGTTCTTGATGAGTTTGCTGTCAAACTGTGTTCCGTTGTCGGCAACTATTGCTCTTGGAATACCAAATCTGGTGATGATGTTTCTCCAAATGAAGTTCTTGATGTCCATATCTCGGATTTTGGCAAGAGGTTCTGCTTCTATCCACTTCGTGAAGTAATCTGTTGCTACCAGCAAGTACTTCTTTTGCCCAGTTGCTTGGGGCAACTGCCCAATGAGATCCATGCCCCATTGGGCAAATAGCCATGGACTGGATACAGGGTTCAGGTCAGCAGCTGGCTGGTGTATCAAAGGTGCGAACCTTTGGCATTGTTCACATTTCTTCACGTAGGCTTCTGCATTTTTTTGCATGTAGGGCCACCAATACCCCTGGGTAATGGCCCTGTGAGCTAGTGATCTGCCCCCAGCGTGGCTTCCACAAACCCCTTCATGAATTTCATATAGAAAATCTTCAACCTGCAAAGGGTGTACGCACCTTAAAAGGGGTCAGTGAAGGACCTTCTGTAGAGATGTCCGTCCGTTGTCAGATTGAATCTTGCCGACTTCAATCTGACCTTGTGTGCTTCCTTATGGTCTTCTGGCAGCTTTCCCTCTTTTAGGAATGCAACAATCGCATCCATCCAGCTTGGTCCCAAGTCCACACACATTGCTTCTTGTTCTGTGATCGGTGGTTCTATGCTTGGGTTTGACAAATAGTCAACCATTATAGTCCTTGTTTTTCTAGTTTGCATTGAGCTTGCCATGTTGGCCAACGTGTTGGTGTGGCGGTTATCATCTCGGCTAACTTACAGAAGTCGGCAGTTGTGAAATAAGGCTGCCAGCCTGATGACTTCCTTTGTGTATGCCGACATCCTCTCATCTCGGGTTGCAAACTCTCATGTTGTTTGATTTACTATAAGTTGTGAATCACAAAAAATTATTACCTCATCTACTTCCGCTGCCACTGCCAGCTTTAGTCTTGTAATCAATGCTTCGTATTCTGCCTCATTGTTTAAGGCCTTGAACCCTAATCGAATAGATTGTTCCAATATCTCCCCATCAGGAGATATTAACACAACTCCTGCCCCCGCTCCTTGCCGGTTTGAGCTCCCATCGACAAACAGGCGAAATGAGTCATCGATGTAAATGCGGCAGGGTCTGAGTTTTTCCTTTCCTTGTTCTTTTGCCTTTGGCTGGGCTTCTCCTTGTTTGCTTGGACATCGTTCATCTTGGCTCAACGGAGCCCGATGTTCGATGGATTCTGGCATAAATTCGGCCACAAAGTCAGCCAAAACTTGACCCTTAATTGCTGTTCTCGGCCTGAACTCCAGGTCATACTGGCCCAAGGCCACTGCCCATCTTGCTATTCTTCCAGTTAAGTGTCCTTGTTGTAACAAAGACTTCAGTGGGTGCTCTGTTAGCACTATAATCTTGTGCGCTTGAAAGTAATGGTTCAGTTTTTTGAAGCCATTATTAAGGCCAGCATCAATTTCTCTAGTGGTAGGTACCTTATTTCTACATCGGCCAAGGTTTTGCTTACATAATAAACAGCCTTTTGCTCCCCTTTTTCCTCTCGGATTAGCACTGCACTTACTGCGTGTTCTGAAACTGCTAAATATAAAAACAGTTCTTCCCCAGGTTCAGGTGTTGAGAGGACTGGAGCCGTGGTCAAATATTTCTTTAGGTCGGACAAAGTGGCCTCACATTCCTCAGTCCATAGGAAGTCCGTGGCCTTCTTCACTCGGTTGAAGAAGGGTTTATATTTGTCTGAGCTTCTGCTGATGAACCAGTTCAGGGCTGCGGCCCTTCCAGTTAGCATCTGCACCTGTTTTGCCGATGTCGGGCTCTTCAACTCTAGGATGGCCTTGATTTGATCTGGGCTGGCCTCAATGCCATTTCTTGTTACTAGGTACCCCAAAAATTTACCTGATCTAACTCCAAACGTGCACTTCGATGCGTTAAGTCGGAGCCGGTATGTTTTGAGTATATCAAAGACCTATTTTAGGTCGGCAAGATGACCCTTAGGTTCCTTGGTTTTCACGACCATGTCGTCGATGTAGACTTCTACTGTTCGGCCAATCCGGTGTTTGAACATTTTGATTACCAGCCTTTGGTAAGTTGCTCCTGCATTTTTCAACCCAAAAGGCATTACCTTGTAACAGTACAACCCTTTCGGGGTGATAAACGTTGTCTTCTCCTTATCTGGGGGGTACATGGCTATCTGGTGGTATCCCCTGTAAGCATCCAGGAAGCTCATCCTTCTATGTCCAGATGTGGCGTCTACCAACTGGTCAATCTTGGGTAGAGGAAAGCTGTCATCTCATATGCATTTTTGGCAAGTGGTTCTGCTTCTATCCACTTCGTAAAGTAATCTGTTGCTACTAACAAGTACTTTCTTTGTCCAGTTGCTTGGGGTAATTGGCCAACGAGATCCATTCCCCATTGGGCAAATGGCCAAGGACTGGATACTGGGTTCAGGTCAGCAGCTGGCTGGTGTATCAAAGGTGCAAACCTTTGGCATTGTTCACACTTCTTCATGTAAGCTTCTGCATCTTTTTGCATGTAGGGCCACCAATACCCCTGGGTAATGGCCATGTTTCTTTGTACAATCTTCTCGGGG
>NW_021025098.1:1205632-1281340 GCF_004153795.1 Camellia sinensis
GCCAGTAATCTGAGATTACATGGTCTGCCACTCCCAGTAGGAGCGTCGTCCCCAATCTTTTCCTTCTGTGCGTTACTGGCCATCTATTCTTCTAAGTTCCCACAGACGGCGCCAAATTGTGTGAGTAATTTTCTGATCACACTGCCCGTTTAGTAATCAGCTAGAGAGCACTGGTAGAATAGATGGCTTCTATAACCTGTAACAGAAAGAAAAGGCTCCGGCGGTGGCTCTTCCACCCGGGGGCACTCCGACGATCAAGTCAGTATATCTCTGAAAGATAATCAAGTGCTAAACTCCCTACCTAAAGCATAAATTGCATACCTTAGACCCACGGGGGTGCCTCTCTTTTATAGTTAACTCAATCCTAGTCCCACTAGAAGCCTGACTTCTATGGATTTCATCTCAATACTTACTTTGGATTCTTCAAGAGATAAAGATAAACTCCCTAAGAGCTTTATCCTCATCTTGACTAAGTCTCCTCTTCATTCTAGGACTCTTGTCCCTTATCCGTTTATCTCGGATTCCGATATCTTCGGAGATAACCTCGGCCTTGCCGAGATCACCTCGGCGTCACGACCAGGACACGTGGCACCTCGGCTGAAATGTCGGCGTCACCTTGCAACGTGTTGGTACTTAGGAAATATATCCCCACATGAACTAATGTCGACAAAAATTTTTAGTTGCCCATTGGGGCATATTTAACGGCTAAATTTTTTTTAGCCCCCAATAATTAAGATATAGCTACTAAAAAAATTTAATAGCCAAAAACCATATTCAACGTCGACCAATGTGATTTTTAGTCGCCTATTCTATAACTTTTGGCGACTAAAAAAAGTTTAGACGCTAAATTTGGTCACCAAAAGTGTAAATTGTTGTAATGTAAGGTGGATGCTCATATTTCCTATTTTTATCATAAAAAATATTTAAAAATATATTTTCTAATTCAAAAATAAATAAATAAGTGGGCCAAGTAACTCATGAATTAGACAAAAAATAAAAACAAGTCTCTAAAGACTAGGCTTGAGCCAAGACTTATTGGTAAAAAAAATCGATTCAAACTCGATTTTTAGGCTACTTTTAGTGTTTAATCTAATATTGAAACCTCCAAACTAACTCATACACATCACAATCTGAGAAACTATGATATAGTTTAGACATAAAGTTTAAATTTATTATTATTATGAACCAATGAATTTTTTAGATTAGGTGTAAGGCTAAGGCCAAAATATGGCCCATAATTTTAGGCAACTCGATTTAGATAGTTTTTTTAATATATAAATATGCCCAACCATTCATTTAATACTTTTAGACATAAATATATAATTTTTTTCACCCAAATTTAAATTTTTTAATAAATATGCATTAACATGTGCATATTTCTTATTTTAAATATGAAAATCCTCAGTATTTATGAATTTAATAAATAAGTAAGCCAAGTGATTTATAAGTTGGGCATAAACTAAGATAATTTTTAATGATTAAGTCATGGTTAAGCTAGCTTAAAAGTTAAATCGATTAACTTTTAGGACATTTTTAATATCTATATCCCAATTCCAACTTTTCAAGCCAAATCAACAAAATAAATTTAGGGTCAATAAAATGTTGAATTGGCCTAGTTTCTAGAAAAATGGCCGAATATGGTTAATCGATTTTAGGAGGATTGTTTTAGAGGTTATGTCTAGCGAGATCAATCTTCTTTGAGTGACTCGAAGATATGGGTCATTTACTGATATTTTTTTTTTAATATTTTTTATTTAAATTAGTTTTAATTGATTGAATTTTACAAAATAGATATGCTTAGTGAATTTTACAAAATGGATAATAAGGTAATTGGTTAATTGACAAAATAAAATTACAAAATTCTTCAAGAAGAAATGTATGTATATTTTATCGTAAACATAATTTTTGCATGAGAATTAATTAATGTTAAATTATTTTGATTCTATATTATAAACAAAGATTTATTATTATTTAATTTCAACATAGTTTTTAATTATTATTTTAGTTCGTGCATAATATGGATAATAGGCTAGTTAAACTTTTAATTTAAAGTAATACTATTTTATTTAAAAATAATTAATCTGACCATACTAGTTCGATTTGGGGTTAGTCTTCCACTAAGTGATGCAACTTGTTTGGAATAAATTAACAAAAGTTAAAAAGTCTATATTATTCAAGAGTAGCTTGTGAGAGAAGTCATTAAAGCAAAATTATTATTTTATCCTTTGAATTCAACTACCCCAAAAGTCAAAAGGATAAAGTGGTCATTTTGATTTTACTACAATATTTTATTACACATATTTTTGTAAAAAGTCAAAAAGTTATCCCAAACATACATTTTTTTCCCCTAGTTTTTTAACCAAAAAGTGCACTTATATAGCACATCCCAAACAACTACTAATTGGAGAACCAACTGTATTCATATTTAATGTTCTAAAAAATATTTATATATATATATATATATTTATATTTATATTTATTTTGTGAAATGTATACATGTTTTCATATATTGTGACAATTTATTATGGTGAATTTTGCTAATCTCATGATATAATTTTCGAGCATTGCTATTTAAGATAAAAAAATTAGACTCAATTTTTAAGCCTGGTAATGTGGCAATCAATAAGAATATTAAAGGTAATATTTTCTCTCATATTTTCTCTAATCATCATCTAATCATATTATTTATACATCATTGGGTGTAGAAAGTAGGCTTGTATATCATTTTTCATAATTTTTTTATGAACCATTTACCCCCCTAAAATTTACTTTTATTATGAGCATTAACTTATAAAAAATTTAAATCATGAATATTTTTGATATTTTTCTGAGATAAAACTTACTTTCTTACCTATTCGTGATTTACTCTTATGACATTAGGAGGTGAGCATATAACTTCTTATGTTCTAGTACGTTTTTCATATTTGTTGTTAATTTTGACAGAATAGCTGACAATGTATTTTAATTTACAAATCACATTAGAATTATAATGATTAGCGAATTACCTGTACCCAAAGACACTCATAACACAATTTGATACCAATCAAAATCAATTATTTTCATGCAATTAACTTACTGCTCTCATTTCCCTCCCAATTTAACCTCAATTTAAGATGAGTTCAAAAAATATTGTACACAACTAAATGATCAAAACTAAGGGTTGGTTTGGGGTGTCCTAAAAAAGTACACTTTTTGTCTTTTTACGAAAAGATGTGCAGAAAAGTAGAGAGGTAATGTGATGAAAAAAAGATGGATTATATAGGTTATGCCAAACCAGACCTAAGTTTTAGAATTGATTAAAAATATAATCTTGACTTGTTATTGAATTGAGCTCTTCAATCAGAAAAATATAAAAGTAAATTGATATAATGAAAGATGATAGAGAGGATAACTCCAAACTTATTTTTAAAAGTGTATAGTCAAAGTAACATTTAGTCAAGAACGTAGGTATAGGTAGTCGGATCCACCAATTGAATCCACAACCATTATGGCTATGCTAAAGAAAAAAAGACTTAGGAAAAAATTAAACAAAAGGTTTAAAAAATAATTAAAAAATACTTAAAAATAATATATATAAGCACTCTCTCTTCTACTCGCACTTATACTTTTGGCCAAAGCATAAATAATGGCAGTTGGCTGGGGTTTCTGTGATAGTAGGGGAGGGATATGAATAGGTTGCCATGCACCATCACCACTGTACAAAAATAAAAAAGTGCACCAAAATTGAAAATCCAACAGTAAAATAGTCAGAAATGTATAAACTCGTGAACACATATTGGGAGATAGAGATGCAATTTTTATTAGGAGTGAAAGTGATAGGAAAATGTTAAAACTTCTTCGGGCGGAAAGTTTATTTTTAGTCAAATGAATCCAACCATTAATTTAATAAATAGATTGATTTCAGTCATTTTAATTAATTATGTGAGAGAGATATTTAAAAATCATTCTATTTTACTATTTAAATTTCTAAATTATAAAGTAAATTATAGAATCAGTGGCGGAGCCACATGGTGCTTAGGGGGGTCACGTGCCCCCTAGATTTTTCCTCTTTTTATTTTTATTTTTATTTTTATTTTTATATACATATGTGTATATATAAAATTTTAAACAAAAATAATATTTAGAATAAATTGTCAAAGGCATCTTCAAATTTATGAAAACAATAGTGATTGTTTTATTAAAAATGAAGTGATTACAACAAATTATCCTTTTATGTATGAAAATTTTGTGAAAAAATCTCAATATAAAAGTAATATCCATCATTATTAATATGTAAATTTGATGGGTCAATTTTCGACCACACTGCCAATCAAGCACTCAGCTGGAGAACACTGGCAGAATAGATTAAGCCTGAACGACCTATTACAAAAAGAAGAGATTCCGGCGGTGGCTCGTCCACCCGGGAGCACTTCGACGATCAAGTAAGCAAAATATCTCTCAAAGATAACCAATAGTGCTTAACTCACTAGACAAAGCATAAAAGACATACCTTAGACCCATGTGGGTGCCTTTCTTTTATAGCCAACACAATCCTAGTCCCAATAGAAGCCTAACTTCAATGGACTTAGGATTACTGCTAATCTTGGACTCCCAGTAGGATTGTGATAAACTCTCTAAGAGTTTTATCTTAATCCAAACTGAAGTCTTCTCTCATTCTAGGACTCTTGTTCCTTATCCGCTTATCTCGGATTCCGGTATTCTCGCAGATAACCTCGGCCTAGCCGAGATCATCTCGACATCATGACCAGGACACGTGGCACCTCGGCTGGCACTTTGGTGACACCTCGGCCACGTGTTGTCATTCAAAAATTATGTCCCCACATCTTCCCCTTAGGTTCTATTACCTCGGCATCTTGAGGTGATGGAACCTATATCATTTCTTCCATTTAGCACGTCGGCTAAGCTCGCTTCATCATCTATTGCCGAAGTCAGAACTCGTCGGCTCAATATGACCAAGACCTATAGTTTGCTTTCATCAATGCCTTAGAACCAACGACTAAGTTCGTTCAAATTTCTCAGCCGAAACCGTCCTCCTAGCCGAGGTACTTGCTTCATTGAATCAAGAACTCCAAGGGTTCCAACACGCGTATGAGCTGGCACGCACAGTATCTCAACCGTTTTTACCACGCATCTTTCCCTTACTGGATCGTACCTGATACGCGCTATCAAGTCGCATCACTTTTGCGTGCGTTGTCTGACAAGCACGTCGTCCAAGGCACCATAATTGCCATTTTGCTGCCATTTCATGCTTTTGATCAAAATCAACTCTCTCTTCGTTCTTTTCACTTCTACATCTTCGTTCTTGTACAAACTTTCTCTTTCAAATCCTCCATTGCTGCTTTTGCGAAGCTTTCTGCAACCAGTTTCACTTTCTCCCTCCGATGAGGCTTTTGTTGCACTTCTTTGCTTACTACCACCGTCTGACACCGATGTACTTCACACTGGCCTTTTTGTAATCTAAACAATCTTTCTTCAATGTTAGACCGAAGTGTCTTCTTTCATTTTCTGAATGCATTCTTTAATTTCTTCTTTCAACGTGGTTGTATGTGTCTTCTTTTTACTCTCGTATGATTCTATACTTAAAATAATTTGCATGTCTTCAATATACACCTTAACTGTGCAATCTCCTCGGGGTGTAACACCTCGGTTGTACCCACTAATCGGTTTATCTCAGCCTCGGCTTAACACTTGAAAATATTATTTACAATATTTTCACAAGTGTTATTTACAACTCGATACTTCACTCTTAGCAAGACTTCTGTCTTCAAATTTCTTCCAAATCTCGGCAACATGGTAATCTCGACAAGTATGTAGATATTTCTTTCAACATAGCCTTGGCTTGACTTGTAAATTTTTCTCAAAATTTTAACAAGTGTTAAACCAATCTTCTTTTAACATAACCTCGGCTTACTTCAACTTGTAAACTTAAATTTCAACAAGTGTTAAACATGATATCGGTTTAACTTCAACTTGTAAATTTCAACAAGTGTTAAACCAATCCCAAGCATCATTCATCATTCTTCAGCCCTTTGCCCCCTAATGTGAACTTAAGTTCCACTTCCACAACTTTCTTTGAGGGATTACATGGGCTTAGAACACCTTGGATAAGTATTACCTCGAATCCACCCATAGTTGGTTACCTCGAACCAAACTACCTCGGAGTTCACCTTTTATTGTGATCTTGGTCAAACAAGACTTAAAAATATTTGATTCAAACATTTTTACAAGTGTTCTTCCATTACTTGTACTTGCTGTATTCTAGCAGGACTTCACCCTTCCAACCCTTCCAAGCCTGATAGCTTGGTTGGTTATCTCGGGTAATGAATACCTCGAATACCCCTTCCCTTATTATCTCGGCTAACTTCAACTTGTAAATTGTTCTGAATTTTCAACAAGTGTCAAGCTCTCAAGCTTATTTATCATTCTTGCTCCCTGCCCCCTAATATGAATCAAAGTTTCACTTAAGTTCACATTATGTGTTTATGGTCTTTTGCCGAAATCAGATTCAAACAAAGATTAACCGAGGTAGTCGACCTTGGTTTCTCTGTTAATCTAACTAAAGCAAACTTAGTTCCATTCTGCCGACATATTAAGCAAGTCTGAGTTCAACTCTACCGATATGGCGCTTAGAAACATCGCCAACTTAGTTCAACTCTATTATATGCAAGTAAGGTTTCTACTCTTCCATATAATAAGTCTAAGTTATTCGTCATGTTTCGCTTAGAAACATCGCCAACTTAGTTCAACTCTATTATATGCAAGTAAAGTTTCTACTCTGCCATATAATAAGTCTAAGTTATTCGTCATGTTTCGCTTAAAAACATCGCCAACTTAGTTCAACTCTATTATATGCAAGTAAAGTTTCTACTCTGCCATATAATAAGTCTAAGTTATTCGTCATGTTTCAATCAGAAACATGGTCATAGGACTGGTCGGTCCTATCGCACAGATTTCAAAAATCAATCTAGCACTTTATTATTGCTTCAGCCATTATGCCCCATTGCCGGCAACCTTTCTCAGGATGAGGTCTCTAACTTTGAACTCTCTTGGGCTGACCCTCTTGTTGTAAGCCCTAGCAAGTTGTTGTTGGTATACCCCCAGCCGAATTGTTGTTCTATCGCACGTTGCAGGTGGATTTCAAAGCATTTTCATGCTTTTTTACATAGGCTTCAGCTTCCTTTTGCATGTAAGACTAAAAGAATCCGTACGATATTGCTCTATAGGCAAGGGATCTGCCCCCTGCATGGCTTCCACATACTCCTTTGTGGACTTTATATAAAAATTCTTTAACTTAGGCCAAGCTCTTCTCTTCTCGGACTTAATCATCTAGGCCGAGATCTTATTTTCTGGGATCTGGGATCTTCTCACTTGGGTTGAGCTCTTGTCTTCTCGTATCCAGTGTTATCTCGGCTTCGCTTCGGCTAACCATTTTTCTTCTCTTGTTTGGACGCCTTTGTCCCCGGCGTGTCCTCTTCGGCTCTAGCATACTTTTCTATCCTGGCCATCAGCTTCTCCATGCTTTTCGGCGATGTCTTTGCCAGTGATTTTCGAAGCAGGCAGTCATCCTTCAAGCCGTTTTTAAACGACACGACCGCCACCTCTTGGATGCATCCTGGTATTCAGTTGAATACCTCATAATACCTTTTGGCATAGGCCCTAAGGGTTTCATCATCGCCGATCTTTAGGGCCATTAGGGCGTCCATCCTCAATGGCTGTAGCTTGTTTGTCACGAACGTGGCCACAAATATCTCGGCCAGGTCTTCCCAGGTTTTCACAGTTCCTTTCGGCAACTTGTGAAACCAGTCCGATGCAATTTCTCCGAAGGATGAGGGAACACCTTGCAGAGCAACGACTCATTCTCGGTGTACAACGCCATCGAGTTCTAGTATAAGCCGACGTGAAAGTTGGGGTCCGACTTACCGTCATAGATCTGGAATCTCGGCGTGTTAAACCTCTTTAGGGCTTCGAATTTGTCCAATTCTACCAAGAACGGCGTTCTCGGCTTGACCGGGGAGATTACCTCAGCATCTTGTTGCTTCTTCTGTAGGTGATCCCCCAGATCTTCTTTGGTCCATCCAGGAGCTCGGCTATCTCCTGACTTTAACCTTTTTGGTGCACTACTCCCAGTTTCATTATGGGTCCTTTTGGACTTCCCTCCATTGGTTGCGTCGAAGTACAACTCCTGCCCTTGAACATGCCGATGTTCTTTAGGGTTGGCTTCCTTGGTGCGATGCGTCCTCCTCGATTCTTCCCTTCTTGACTCTCCTCGCCCGACCTCCCTTGAAGGCCGGTGATAGTGTTTTTCAGTCCTGGTGTGCTGAGGGACTGCAGGGACTGTTTTCTGCCCCTCTTTTCGGGCATCCTCCTTTGCGGCTGGAATCGGCGTATCTTGTAATGAAAACGGTGGCTGCATGACGTTATTCTACATCATGAAATTGACCACTGTTTGTAGGTCTGCCAACTTGTTCACCATGGCATTTACCTCATCATCCCTCCGTAGACATCTTTCTTTCTATACTTGGAGGTCGTCCTCGTTGTAATACCCGCTCCGGTCCGTTTTCTTTGGTACGTCACTCTTCTGGCCGACGTCCTTTCCTTCGTGATTCTTATCGTGAGTCTCTTTGTTGTAGTTGTCTTCTTCGATGTCAAGGTCTACAGGTTTTCCACTCCCATTAGGAGTGTCGTCCCCAACCTTCTCTTTCTACCCGTCGTTGGCCATCTATTATTCTTTCGTTCCCACAAACGGCGCCAAATTGTGTGGGTCAATTTCCGACCACACTGCCAATCAAGCACTCAACTGGAGAACACTGGCAGAATAGATTAAGCCTGAACGACCTGTCACAAAAAGAAGAGATTCCGGCGGTGGCTCGTCCACCCGGGGGTACTCCGACGATCAAGTCAGTAAAATATCTCTCAAAGATAACCAATAGTGCTTAACTCACTAGACAGAGCATAAAAGACATACCTTAGACCCATGAGGGTGTCTCTCTTTTATAGCCAACACAATCCTAGTCCCAATAGAAGCCTAACTTCAATGGACTCAGGATTACTGCTAATCTTGGACTCCAGTAGGATTGTGATAAACTCTCTAAGAGTTTTATCTTAATCCAAACTGAAGTCTTCTCTCATTCTAGGACTCTTGTTCCTTATCCGCGTATCTCGGATTCCGGTATTCTCGCAGATAACCTCGGCCTAGCCGAGATCATCTCGACATCATGACCAGGACACGTGGCACCTCGGTTGGCACTTCGATGACACCTCGGCCACGTGTTGTCATTCAAAAATTATGTCCCCACATAAATATAATCAATCTCACTATATATATGTAAAAATTACTAGAGTGTTAATTATATTTACATGTGGAGCTCACCCTTCATATCTTGCTTTATTATTGGTTGGTGATATTATATGTCAATAATGACGTGATATCACTATTATATGAAATTTTTGATTTATCTTACCATTATATAATTTATTTTAAGACGTAAATATATGACTCTTTTTACATTATCTATGATACACTAATTATAAACAATACTTTCTTTTCGATTTTCCTCAAAGTTAATTATAAAATTTTATGTGAAATACTTTTGTAATAATTTATTTAAGTTTTTGTACTTATTATTAATTCAAAAATTATTATTATCTTCTTATTGTTGATTATGGAGAAAAAATTAAAGTTATAATCAATAAACGCCCCTTCTGATTTAATTTTCTGACTCCGCCACTATATAGAATTATAAAGGATAAAGGCAAATTTGGCTGGTACATATAACAAGAAGAACCAAATCAAGTAATTAATATGCATGCATATACGCATGTATCTATACAAGTATATATCGGTACATATACGCATGTATCTATACAACTATTTTAATTAATACTAGTTTTGTCTTGAAATAAATAAATAGAGATATTATTTTTTTTAAAGTAATGATATATAAACAAAATATTTATATAATTTTTTTATACATAATGATATGACTTAATGTAAATTTTATTTACCAACTATTCATATGTAAGGCTCACGTGTGAGCCCTATACACATGTGAGTAATTGGAAAGAAAATCCTTTCCAGCACTTTTCTTTATCCCACCAAGGGACTCACTTTAATAATTCAAAATGTTGATCTTTTATGGTCCTCAATGTAGACTAACTATGCACAAAATCAAATTGATCAAACAATTATAGTTACATAATATGATTATATTTGTTTTAAAAAAAAAGAAAAAAATGACAGTTTACATCTGTCTTCAAAACAATAAAAACAAGTAATATTTTCAAAATAAAATTTCCATTTTTCAAAAAACAAATTTGATTTAATTATGTGGTTATAGTTGTTCGATTAACCTGAATTTTTGTATAAAATTTGTTCAGAAAACCTTATGAAATGAACGGATCGAACCATCAATAAGGGACCTATGGTTGACTCACCCTCTAATTGGAAATCTCAACTAGGCATAATCCCAATCTTTTAATTATTAACGAAAATGAAAGCACTGTATTTTTCCTTCCCCCATGGCGGTTAAAATTGTCAAAAATTTATGATTATATTTAGATTTTAGGTTTATTGAGGGAATGGAAAAGGGAATGAAAAAATAAATGAAGTTGATTTTTTTTTTCCCCTTTACTTTACCTTCATTTTTTTTTGGGTCTACAGATCACGTCACAAATTCATGATTAAACACACAGACCAAAGAGATTAGTGCAATTATTGATCCAAAAAAGAAGAAGAAAGGAACAGGAGATTAATGCAATTTGGCAAACAATATGTTGGCTTTTTTGGTTTTCGAAGGTTAACATTGTAATTTTAAGCGTGCCAGCAAGGATCAATCAATCCTTACAAAAGATTAATTGCCAACCAATTATCAGACGATTGTGTTTCAGTTCTGTCAGCCTCAACGAAGATGACTTTTACTGGTGACTTTGTTTAGGAGAATTTAGCAAACAACAATTAAGTGAAGAACAATTGTAGTTTTTCATTAAGTAAAAATGAAAAACTTACAGTGGTCTTATTCAGCCTCGTAGAGGTTTACAGCAACAAGCTACTTGAAACTACTGCTATGAATGAAATGCAGTGCAGGAATTTGAAGAACAGAAATGTAAAGAACAAGAAATTTAAAAACTGGAAGGAAAATAAAGTAGATAAAAACTGGTTTCTAGATCTGAGTCTGGGTCTTTCTTTCTGGGGGCTTCTCTGCTATTTATACTTCTCAATGATAACCGTCAAAATGAGTTTCTAACCGTCGAATCATCCCTCTATGATCATTGATCATGTTTCCTCACAGTTAGCTTCACTACGCCATGTCTGCAGTTAGGCTTCCCTCCTGATTTTGAATTTAAATATATGAGTAACTGTTAAAGCCACGTCATCTTGCATCTCTTTGCTGATCAAGTGCTATGCAGATCCACAATAACCAATGCTAACTGTCACGTGTGTGGTTACGTTTGAAGATTTGAATTGTCTTCCCATATTGCTCTCATCCTGCCACGTGTTAAACTGTGATTGTCCTGTACAAAATATGTAGCCAACATCACCCCTCGCACTAATATACCCAATACTTGGTGATATTAATGGATCAAGGCATTTTATCCACGTCTTAGAACGTGCATGGGCTTTGCATTTTTCAGAAATGCAACCGTCTTTCATCAATGAAACATTTGCAGTAAATTCTCTTATATCCTTTGAACATTCCCACTATCTTAGTATTCAAAAAGACTGGTACAGCTTTCATGGCCAAGCAAACCTTTTCTTACCTTGATCAAGCATATGAAGAGTTGTTTGATAATGTTGTTCGTCCTCGAAAGAACCTTCATGCATTGATTAGCCACCTTTACCCACCTTCCTATATTCAAGTCATGGAAGCTTTTGCAAACTATTAACATTTGGATTACAAACCTATTGTCCACAATTCTTTAACCCAAAATTTTGCCACACATGGATATTGGAAGCTCTTCTTTTGACCCAAAACCTTCTGCGTGGGATGAGGCTGCAACTTCTTCTTCTTCTAAGGCTTCTGGTTGGAGAAGCTGGCCAAAACCTAAGAAGTCCAAGTTAAGAGAGCGAATCAATCATCATTTTGTCAAATTTGTTGATCCTCTAACTTCCCCTCCCTTTGCTCTGAGCTCAGTGGTTTACCCATATGTACCCATCGACCGCCGACGCCGTTTGGAAGACAACTTACTTGTAGCATGGTACACATCCTCTATGCCTACGAAGATAGTACAAGCCACTCGTCGTCCAGAAGAGGCACAAGGGTATTCCTTCTGCTCCCGTGTCATCTCCCATGATAGAGGCATCCACACCTTCTTCTGCATCTTCTGAGATGGAAACATCTGCTCCCTTCCCTTTGTCTTCTGAAGCAGAGCCATCTACTCTCTTCCCATCTTCCGAAGCAGGATCATCTTCTCCTTCTCCTTCTCCCATTCTTTCCTGGACAGAGAAACTAAGACTTGCCCTTCCCATGGACAAAGTTTTTCCACCTTACCAACCTCCGTCACCCCCTTCTCCAGCCGAGCGAAAGCAAGCTCAACTTTTGCTCGCGGCTTTCTCCCACCTGCCCTTCAATGTTCTTGAGGATGACATTCCTCTTGAGAACTTTCAATGGGCTTGTGATGTCCTGACTAGGGGTCATGTCCTCAACCCTCTTGCCCAAGCAGAGCTTCATTTGTTTTTGGACCAACTCCCAGTGCTCCTCTACTGGCATCGGAATTCTAAGATCACCATCCAATCTCTGGATCAACTTTTATCTCTCCGAATTCATGCCCAGTATGAAGCAGAGAATTTTATCGAAGAGTTCGATGACTTCAAGAATAAAGATTCTGCGTACTGGGATGATTTGGTTATAGATGAATTGGAACAAAAATCGAGGGAAGAGGCTTTCGAAACAAAGGCTGAAGAACTCTATTATGAAGTGAGAGCTCATCAGCTTATGCAACCAACTTTAGAAGAGATAGAAGAAATAATAAAGAAAGAACAGAAACTTATTGACCATTGCTGGACAAAATTTCATGACCTTATTATTTACTCTATTCCTTATTTTTATGAACTTGAATATGTAGCCAAAAAAGGCTTCTGATGTAATTGTTATTGTCTTAATAAAGCTAAGATGTCTTCTTTTTATTTGGCATGATCTGATTGTATTCTATTTGTCAAAAAAACAAACAAAATCAGAGCTTTGAATTCACCAATTTTGTGCTTCGAAACTTGATTCGATCATATCCAATGAAATATTGGAAACCCAATTTGAACTTTTCCAACATATGGAGTGTAATTGACAACCTTTGCCTTAGGTCTCTTTTTAGAATCAGAGCTTCAAATTCACCAATTTTTCCCTTCGAAACTTGATTTGATCATATCCAATTCCCCAACATATGGTTAATACAAACAAAAGTTTCAAATTAACTATTTTTTCTTCGAACAAACAGTCTACACTTTCCAAAATATGGAAACCTCCTTTAAGGATTGCATTGTTTTATTCTAAAAAAGTGATTCCTTTTGTATACTACTAAACCAACTTGGTTTGAAACCTAGAACAAACAAATTCTAACCGTAAGGTATTTCAAACTTTGCTTCGAATGATTTTACTCTCATCAAGAAACCTAAAAGCAGGTCTTTAATCCTTTTAAAGTAAACAAATACCTGGGCATTCCTACACTCTTAGGTGTGAAATGTGTTTCGAAGTCAACTTCCTGCTTTCGAAACTGTTTGTCACTCTATTTTGGTGCCACAACTTGACTTTGAAGCCAAACATTTTATTTTGAAGCCAATATTAGTATTTGAGATACGTTTCCCTTCATAACTATCAACATTGAGAGGAACTTTTCGCACTCGTACCTTTAGTACTTCTTTATGAATTCTGCCCACTTAAAATGATTGGGTGTTTTTCAGACAGAAAGGTTTAAAAACCCTTTCATTTTTTGCTTCTAATTCACTTGGTCGCCTAACGCAGAAGAAAATGACTGTCTCTTTTTTTGATTTCACTGGAGACCCCATTACTCTCTTTCTCAACTTTGTCTTCTGAAAAAACTCCTGTTCAATGGCTTCTTCTTCCTTGAAAATACCGATTGTGGAGCGTGCGAGTCCATCCGTAGCCTTAAAAAGGATCATTGATGAAGAGTGTGAGAAATACAAGGCTGGTGAGAAAAGTGCCATCGACGGATGAATCTTCATTCCCCGTCGCCATAAGCAACAAGAATACGTGCTTGGGCCCATTTTTAAGGAGATTCTCACTGAGCTTCCAGCTCTATATCCATGTCTAGAAGATCATTGCCTCCTTTATGAAGGTGGTCTTGATTGGGGAAGTTGGAGAATGAACCGACCCCATTGCTGCTGGTCCACAGTGAGACCAGAGTGAGAAGAATGGTATGATCGGGTCGTCCCTGATAGGACACTAGATCTTCAGGAGCTCTACTTTTTCAACGCCCTTCAATTTTCCAAGTTCACCATTTCAGAGGACCCCTTTTTAATACCTGCTGCCCT
Organism: Camellia sinensis; assembly: GCF_004153795.1. Classification (NCBI taxonomy): domain Eukaryota; kingdom Viridiplantae; phylum Streptophyta; class Magnoliopsida; order Ericales; family Theaceae; genus Camellia; species Camellia sinensis. The sequence continues at coordinate 1,220,115 of NW_021025098.1, forward strand.
TTGTTTTTGGAATTCCGCTTTCAATTTCTTCAAATTTTGATGTGGGATGATGGCTCCTACTGTCTTTGACATCTACCATCTATTAGGATTATCCCCTATTGGTACCCCAATTGGTCTAGACTATCTTGACCTCAAAACCCCTTTTTCCCTCCCTCTTTGAACTCATCCTATAGTGACTTTGTCAAGGTTGAGAACAAAAGAGAGGGCCCTATGACTGATAGGGAATTTTTTTCTTTTATATTGTATTGGCTTTGCAAATTCCTCTTCTGTACCTCTTCTCAGAGGATCATGCCTGAGTTTGCCCCTCATACCAAAGCCCTTGTTTTATAAAGAAATGTGGCCTTAGCTCCATACGTTCTAGGTCATGTTTATAGAGTTTGTTCCCTTTTTTTGTGACAAACCCTTGGATGCCAATCAGGGAGTCTCATTTTGGATACTTCAGCTTTGGCTTTTTGCATACTTCACCAATTTACAGTATAAATGCCTAAGGTTTTTGGAGCCAAACCCTACCACTCATGGTATGAAGTTAGCCAATGTTTCACTCTATCGTTCCAGCTTTGCTTTTTACTTTTCTTTCTTTCACCAACTCCCAGCTTCTCATTCTTCTCACAGCTTCCGTCCCTTCAAAACTACCAATATTGGTCTATCCTGGTTGAGGACCTTTTTGAGTGATAGGTCCTGTTCTATACCCCCAGCACAAAAACATGTGCCTCTACTCTAATTCCCAGGGAATTATTCATTAGGACTATGAACCCCAGAGCTTACAAGTATATCTTTGAGCCCTATTGTCCTGCCCAATTTGCTAGGCAATTTGGACTCTCACAAGGGGTCCCTATTCCTCTCTACAGTCAGTCTAATTTAAGCCTTACCAGCAGAGATTTGAAGATTCGAAGATTTAGATTGGAAGAAGCAACTTCCAAATTCATCCAAGATTTAATTGACTTTGAGTACCTACCCTTCATACCTCAAAGCAACATACTGAAAAGGTGCCAGAACTGGTGGATGGCCAATATGGAGGTGCACTTGGCTATTCATTCTCAAGATCTATTAATGGTACTGGATGTACCTCAAGCCAAGTCCAAAGAGACTGGAGCTGTTATTTCCTTCACTGCTCATGTTACTCTAGCTCTTGCGCCTGCCACTACAAAGGCTGCTCCTGCTGCCTCACCTCCTCTTAGAGTTACTTGAGCTGCCTCGAAGAAAAGTATGTACTCCTGCTTCTTTTCTCTTCTCCTCCTTTATGATGCTCTTGCCCTCACTTATAGTTCTTTCTTTGGTATAGGTGGTGCGGGTGCCTTACATGGAGATTCTCCCCAAAAGGTTCAAGCTTTAAATCTTCTTAAGAGCAAACAACAATAACAAAGGAAAAGAAAGCTCTTGCTTGACCTTGAAGAGGAAGTACCTGAGGTTCATGTAGAAGAAAATGAAGCAGAAAAAGAAAAGACAAAAAAAGATCAAGAGACACCATTAAAAGGAAGGAAGAAAATGACTGTCTCTTTTTTTGATTTCACTGGAGACCCCATTCACGAAGCATCTGCTAAAGCAGTAGAAGCAGAACATTCCAAAGAACGTATAGTATTTTAGAGGGCTGAGAAGATGAGGCAACAACAAATGCTTAGGGATGAAGCTGCTGCTGCTAATGAAATCCAAAGAAAAGCTGCAAGAAAACAACAAACTGCTGAACATTATACCCTTCGCAACTCTCCAACCATTGCCACCACTTCTGAAACCAGTAATTTCCTTTCGCGTCTCTATTTTCCTTTCTCAAATTCTTGATACTGAGACTTAACATTACTTTGTATTTCTTCTTTGCAGTAATAATTTCTCTGCCTTCTCCTTCAATAAGGACTCCTTCAGTTTCATCTGAAGTTAAAAGTCCTCGAAATGTAGAGTTAATTCAAGCAGTTCAAGCAATATTGCCACTCTCTGGTCCTATATTTTTCATCCCTTTCTTGAGGCAAAGTATTCCTGCATCCCTATCTTTTGGCTTAACTCCATACTTTCCTCTTCTATCCTTCAACTCTACCCAATTTATTCTCCCTTCAAGCCTTGCTGCTCCTTCCCATCCTGAGGAAATTCCAGCTATTATTTCATCTCCAGTGATAGCTGATTGCCGTAGAGAAGACACTGGTAACTCACCAGTTCTTTGTCCATTATCCCTGTCTAGCTCCAGTCTCTCTTCTCTTGATTTACTGGTAGCTAAGATTATAGAAACTGCTAGGGATACTTCATCTTTCTCTTCTATCTCCATGTAGTTATCTCTTCCTCCTGTCAGAACCCTTTTTGCACCAGCCATGTCAATAGAAGATGTGGACATTTTCGAAGCTAGACTAGCTAGCCTTTTTGACATGCCTTCCACCATTTCAACAGCTAGCAATGAAACTGAGCCATTAGTCCTAGTTGATTCTCTCTTAGAAAGTTTTGAGAGCTCTTCCTCTACCAGTAGGACTTCCTTGCCTTCATTAGACTTGGACAACTGTTTGGAGTTGCTGACATTCTTCTTGAGAATCCCCTTCGAAGCCTTGTAAAGGCCTATTATCAAGAATGGCTTCCTCCAGTGCTACAAGGTTATTGAGCAATCCAGCATGGCTATTTCAAGTCATTTATCTCAGGCAGCAACTATCATTGACTTTTACATCAACATCTGCCGTGTTGCCAAAGCTGTAGAAGAGATATTGTTGAGAGACTAGAGATTTGTTTCCCAGATACATGCTGAAGTGTCAGAATTGAAAAAACAACATTCCTCTGTCTCCCAATTTCGAGCTTAACTATTAGAGAAGAAAGCTCAGCTTGAAGAAGAGTTATCAACAGTCAACCTGGCTTTAGATCGAACTGCCACCAAGCTGCAGATTACTAACTAAGGACTGGTTGATCGAAAGCAAGAGATCGTTATAGCCATTCAGTTGTTCCCATCTCTCAAGAGTAGAGAGTCAATTGTAAAGGAACAACCGAAACATTGTACTGACTTTTGGGCCAATCTATGGCTGCATGTATTCAACTCTTTATGAAATAAAATCTTTATTCCTTATTTGAGTGTTTTCATGCTTCTTTTGTTTATCACTTATTATGTTCCTTGTGTTTCCCACACGGTTGGATAACAAGGCTTCAAATATCTGCCATTAATTTTCTTGGGGTGTACATATCCATTCAAATTTCTCAAATGATATGTTCCCCAAGGCAAGACTTTATGAACTTGATATGGTCCTTCCCAATTAGGTGACCATTTGCTGAACTTGTGGCTTTTAATCCCTATTGGGAGTATTGTCTTCCATACCAAATCACCTTCATCAAAGCTAATGTGCTTGACTTTCTTATTATAGTTTTTAACTACTTTCTTCTTTTAGAAAAAAATGCTATTTAATGCCAGAATTCTAGCTTCATCCACATTCTCTAATTCCAAGCACATACTCTGATGGTACTGCTTAAGAACTAACTGATCCTGGCATCTCACCCTCAAGGACTTGATGTTAATTTCTACAGCTAGTACTGCATCATGCCCATATACTAAGGCATAAGGAGTGACTCTTGTACTTGATCTTGGAGAAGTCTTGTAAGCCATAATACATCTAACAGTAAGTAATGCCAATCCTTGGGATTGTCTTCCACAACTTTCTGTATTCCTTTCTTCAAAGACTTATTGGATGATTCTGCCTAACCATTGGCTTGTGCATAATAGGGGGTAGAATTAACAAGGCTAATTCCAAATTCTGCCACAAAAGACTTTACCATCTTTCCATCAAATACAGTCCTATTATCAACAGTTATAGTCTGTGGGATGCCAAATCTGTGGATCAGATCTTTAATGAATCTAATAACTTCAGTTTGGTCTACAGCCTTATACGGTTTAGCTTCGACCCATTTAGTGAAGTCATCTGTGGCCACTAAGATGAAACAATGATGCTTCGAAGAGGGTGATGCATTTCCCTATCATATCCATAGCCCATCCTCTAAACGGCCAAGCCTTCAGAACCCTATGTAGATCAGTTATGGGTACATGTCTTATTGTGCCATGCGTTTGGCATGCCTGGCAACCTCTAGCATATTCTATGCAATCTTTAAGGATGGTTGGCCAATAGTAGGAATGTCTTCGAAGCAGCTATCTCATCTTCACACCAGGCTGATGAGCACCACAGATGCCTTTATGATTCTCAGCCATGGCTATCAATGCTTCCTTCGGGCCAAAAGTGTCACGACCCCATCCCGCCCCTAGTAGAATGGTGCCGTGATGGCCAGTAATCCGAGATTACAGAAGGCCAACTTACAAAGTCACACACAATCAGAGTATACATATGGGGCTTACATGTGCGGAAGCAATAAATTTGAATCTGAGCAATCCATAAGAGCTGTGCATAGATCAAATTAAATGATATACATCTTAATATAGTTTACAACTTGGATACAAATAAATAAAGTACAAAATACATCTTGATCAAAAGGCTTCTCAAGCCGACATATACAAAAGAAATAACTACAAGCCGAGAAGCATAATCTTCAAGGTGATGCAAAACATAAACCCAAAACATCTTGCAAACAATCATCTAGGCGTCACCGCCGTCCTGCTCATCACCTACATATATATAGAGAGGGTGAGCTTGGATACTCAGTGAATGATATCAGTAATAAAGGTTTTGCATGAATGATATTCAAGATCTCATTTCTAAACAATACATAGCATAACTAATACGAAATCAAGGGATGAACCAAGTCCATCTAACAAGTCTTTCAAAACTTCAAGGGATGCTTACTAGCATCAATATAGTACAAGGGATGACATTCACAAAGGTGCTACAAAAGTTTAAAGTCCCCTAGCACGTACGGACTTGTGCTACAAATGCTTATAGTCCCTTAGCACGTACGGACTTGTGCTACAAATGCTTATAGTCCCTTAGGACGTACGGATTTGTGCTACAAATGTTTATAATCCCTTAGCACGTACGGACTTGTGCTAAAAATGCTTATAGTCCCTTAGCACATACTGACTTGTCAAGAATGTTATCAAAATCAAAGCTAATACTTGATACACAAAATAGGGATAGTCATTCATGCTTAATAAATACTTTTCCAAAACAAGCAAGGCAAAGCTTTATCAAATTTCATAACATAGCGTTATTAAAAATACCACTCACTTAGTTCTTCGAACGTCGGGGTCAAAGCAAGAGTCCAAGTCCTACAAACACATGGCAAAGTCTATTGAATGCACTCTCAAACAAGTTTTACATGAATGCAAATGATCTTGGCATTCTTTCAAAACTAAGTCAGACCAAAACAAAACTCTATTTCTCATCTCGGCAAACATGATGGGCACCAACCAGGTCTAGGCCAAGGTCCCACACCTCCTTGCCGAGGTGTGGTCCCGATGACCACATTCAAGGAAATAAAGTCGGGAATATCTGGGTTTCCCTCTGCTGAAGAACATGAAAAACAATCACAACTTGTTATTATGAAATCTGGGATTTCATGAGATGAGTTCGAAAACATGGACCTGGGTACCCATACTTGAAGATCTTATGAAGACAAACACAAAAACATGAATCTTGATGCAAGCTTTCGGATCAAACAAGGCTTTTATTCAAGAACACATGAATATCACTTTCTCTTTCTAAAACCAAACTTTAAATCAATGCATGGCTTACAAATCGTGCTCGATCATGCAATGCAGCTAGATGAACAATAAGAACAACAAGAGTAGATCAAGATTCTAACCTCAAGACACGAATCTAACGGCTCAAGGTGTGAAGATCAAGCTTGGAAATCTATTCTCCCTCTAAGAACTCCTCCTTCTTCTTCCTAGAGCCTCTCTCTCTAAAAGACAAGGATATGATATAAAATGATGTGTTTCTCAACAACTCACTGACTTAACCCTCTGTTGGGACACGTGGCATCGGCTGGTTGGCTCTTCTAAAAAAGGTGACTAAGTGAAAAGACAAGACTATGACAAAGTGTGTTCAACAAGCAAGATGGCATAGGCACTCCAGCAGGTAATGATCTCAGCTAAGGACAAAGCTTCGACAAGAGGGGTCCCAATGATCTCGGTCGAGATGGATAATGCATGGTCCAAATGTGCCACACCTTGGCCTAGATGTGCCACATCTCGGCCTAGGTTATATTGGTCCAGAACAAGACCACTAGGTGCAAGGATCAAGGATGTCTAAATGGTAACATCTCGGCTTAGATGATTCATATCTCGGCCTCGGTGGAGTACACCTCGGCCTAGATGATGACATCTCGGTCAATATGTCAGGGTGGAGGTGGAGGTCAAACAAAGTGGTTCCAAGATAGTACTACGTGTAAGAGGTTCAAAGGTGCGACCTAGGCTTAACAAGACCTCGGCTACACATCGGGCAAGAGGCGGAACACACAAACAATACGCAAGCCAGATTACATAAGCACAAAACAAGACGGAAACCTTACTTAAGGCAAAACAAGTTAAAAACTACAAATGCAAGCTGAACAAAACAAAACGTGCAAATGCACATGAACATGACTAAGATGGGGATGAGGGTCACTACATAAACATTCCAATAATAACCTGTCTGCCCCCATTTTGTAAAGAGCATTACCATACATTATGTATTACATAGATTGCAATTTGATTTTTTTGCTGGCTTTTGAAGATGGGCCAGCTAGATACTACATTATTGGATGCCTTCAATCTTGTTCTTGTAAGTTATTATGATTGACTTCTAAGACCATATTCCTTTTATTTAAGGGTGGTATTACTTTTTGATATGTTGTTTGGCTTATGTTCATTTGAGTGTTATCATTTCTCCTAAAATTCGAAACTTTCTGAGCCACATCATTAGCTTTATTATTCAAGAATCTTGGGACATAAGTCACATTTGCTATCTGAAATTGAGAAAGCAAATGTAATGCAACAACATAGTATGGCAACATATTTGTACTTTGACATTTGAAAATTCCATTCACCTGGTTAACCACCAATTGAGAATCTTCAAATATATCAACTGCATGAGCTTGTAATCCAATAAGTATTTCCAGTCCCATTACTAAAGCTTCATATTTAGCTTGATTATTGGAATAAATAATTTCATCCACTCTGAAACCATGTGTGGTTTCTACCTCTTGTGGTGACTTAATCATCACACCAATTCCAGTTAGACTGTTTGTTTTTGATCCATCGAACCACATTTGCCATGGTTTAACACTAACCACACCAAGCTCCATTATCTCTTGGCTTTCTGTTTGACATGGATGATCTGCCAAGAAATTAGCTAAAACTTGTCCTTTTACTGCCTTTTGGGGAACATATTCTAGATAAAATTTTGATAAAGCTAATATCCATTTGCCAATTCTGCCTCTCAACATAGGTCTAGACAACATATATTTAACCAAATCTGTGGTTGCAATTACCAAGACAGTTGTAGGCAAAAGATAGTATCTTAGTTTCATTGCAGCAGAATATAATGCAAGGCACAGCTTTTCTACAGTTGAAAATTTACATTCACAAGAATTTAGAAACCTACTAATGTAATGAACTGCTTACTCTTTGCCTTCTTCATTGTCCTGGGCTAAGAAAACTCCCAGTGAATCTTCTGCTGCAGTAATATACAACTTCAAGGGCTTATCACCTTTTGGTGGCATCAACACTGGAGGCTTGGCCATGTAGACTTTGATTCCTTCGAAAGCAGTTTGATGCTTTGCTGTCCACATGAACTCCTCTTTATCTTTCTACCTTAATAAGGAAGAAAATACTTTAGTTTTTCCTGCAGTATTAGAAATAAATCTTCGAAGAAAATTAACCTATCTAAGGAATTTTTGTACTTCTTTCTTACTTGATGGAGGTTTGGCTTCAATGATAGCTTTGGCTTTGTTATGATCAATCTGTATTCCCTTCTTGTGTACTACATAGCCCAAGAAGTTTCCAGCTGATACGCCAAAAACACATTTGAGAGGATTAAGATTCAATTTGAACTTTCTCATTTTTTCAAAAGCTGCTTCCAAGTAAAACAAATGTTCCTCCATGGATTGGGACTTCACTATAATGTTATCAATGTAACACTCTAAACATCCTCCACTGAGATCATGAAAGATAGTGTTCATAGCCCTTTGATATGTAGCCTCAGCATTCTTCAGGCCAATTGACATTTTAACACATTCGAAGGTGCAATGTTCCCAGGACATCTGAATGTTGTCTTGTAGATATCCTCTTCTGCAATGCAGATTTGGTTATAACCAGAGTGCCCATCCATCATTGATAAAATCTTGTGCCTTGCTGTACTATCCACCAATAAATCTACTATAGGCATGGGGTATTCATCTTTTGGAGTTGCTAAATTCAAGTTTCTGAAATCGATGCATACCCTCATTTTACCATTCTTCTAACTACAGGCACAATATTGGATAGCCATTCAACATACCTGGCTGTCTTAATAAAGCCTACCTTAAAGAGCCTAAGAATTTCCTTCTTGACCTTCTGAATCACTTCAGGACTCATCCTTCTTGGTTTTTGCTTGTATGGTTTGAAATTAGGCTTCATAGGGAGCCTATGTTCTACTAATGACCTATCCAATCCTGGTAGTTCATTATAAGACCATGCAAAACAATCTTTATATCTCTTTAAAACCACCAACAACTAGTCCCTGTTAGGAGCATTTAACCAAGCACTTATATAGGTGGGTTGCTGTGTAGAACCTTTCCATAAGTTAACCTCTTCCAAAGGGTCTTGTATCTGAGAACTCACTAATGCTTCTTTTTTGATTTCTTCCGTCTTCGAAGCAATTTCTTTGCTTTGTTCTGCTCCCAATTTCTTTGATTCAACATCTTTGCCCTCCTCCTCATAGACAAAGTCTGTCCATAAGGCTTCTTCCTCCTGTCTTTCCTGGACTTTTGTTTCGATGTCCAATGCATAGTATTTATCAAAGGTCAAAGGTCCGACTTGCTGTTGTTTATGTTTACAGCTAACTATCATGGCTTCCTTCTCTTGTTCCTGAACCTTTTGGACTATTGCTTTTAAGTTCAATGCTATGAACTTAACTAAAGCCAAAGGACTGGCTTCTTGGGCTTCACCTTCTTGCCTACAACCAGGCATCATTATCATCTTTGACGACAAATTTTTCATCAGCACTCTCTTGTACCAAGTGCTTCAGGTGTGCTACTTCCTTATTAGTCGTCACTTCGGCTGAACCATCAGGTTTTCTTAGTATACTGAGTGGTGTTACTCCTTCAGTATACAACTTGGCCTCCGCAAAATCAGCACAAGCGACAAAGGGTTGAGGATCTGCATTGATCTCTTATGTCTCTCCATTGCACAAGGCCATAATTATCTTCTGATGTAGAGAGGAAGTTACACATTTGTTAGTGTGAATCCAGTCCTTACCAAGTAGAGCATTATACTTAGCATTGCTGTCAATGACAAAGAATGCAGTCATACAATCTCTGGTCCCTACTACACTCAAGTTGATGGGCAAAATACCCTGAGCTATCTGTTTATCTCCAACAAAACCAGCAATGGTTGTGCTGGTTAGGATTAATCTGGAGTTTCTTTTTCCTAGTTTCTTCAAAAAAGATTTCGGAAAGCAGATTTACTGCTGCCCCATTATCCACTAATACCCGGTTTATCTGTATCCCATCGAAGAAGGCCTTGATGTACAAGGGTTTGACATGTTGTGTCATGGATGTTGTAGGATACTCAAAAGGGTATGAGAGGTTAATACTTACCTCCTCACTCTCATCTTCAGTTTCCATTGGTGTGGCTATCTTAGACTCATCTTGAATCATGCTAACTTATGAGTCTTCACTAAAAACTGAAATAGGGTCAATCTCCTAACCCTCTTGATTTTCATCCTCAGCCTGGAACTCTTGTGGCAATATGTGCACCATATTCACTGACACTGGAGGAAATGAGCCAAACTGAACTGTTGGCTGCTCTTGTTTTTTTTCCAGGCTAACTTGTTCAGTTACTCAAAAGCATCCTCCATACTACACTCTGGCACTTTAGTATTTGTGACTTCCTTCGAATGGCCTATTCCTACTGGTTTTTTGACCAAAAATGTCTATTCAGCTATGAACATTCCCTCTTCAACCATCTATTTCCTTTGGTCTAGGTCAATTTCTCTCTTTGTCTCACTGTCGCTTTCCATCAAAGCCTTTTCAAGACTTGCTAAACTAGATCTTTCTTTGGCTTTCAGTTCAGAGTGAACTTTAGCCAACTGCTTTTTGCTGTAACTCCTTTTATCCTGAGGGGTCGATTTTGGACTATGATCCAACTTGGAACTTTTTCTTCCCTCTGTTTGGTTTTTGGCTAGGCCAATGAAGAACTTTCCCCACTTTCTTTCAGATCCCTTCGGTACTGAGTGTACCTTCGTTGGATCTTCCTCCTTTGGGACCTAGAAATAATTAGGACCATACTTGGTTCCTTTGTTTTTGAATGTTTTAGTAACACCCAATTATTTGGAACCACCAAGGGAGGTTTAACCATCCAACCCTGGTTTCCAACAGCACTTCTCTGGGTAGGTATTTTCTTAGACTTGTTCTGCATGAGAAACCAATATAGAACCCCAGGCACCCATGAACCTACTAGCTCAGTTGTTGAACTGTCTCCTTCTGCCTTCGAGGCCAGTTTTGAAGCTGTCTGTGAAGGCCACTACTTGACCCTGACCTCCTGTTTTGGGCCTAATTTAGGCCTTCAATGAGGGTGGCCACTTTCCATCTTATGTGAGGCTGGTCTAGGAGGCCAATCTCTGGCTCTGATCCCGTAATCTGAACTCACTTCAAATCTCATCTCAAGATGATTGTCCTTAATTCTATAATAGTTAGGTGGTCTGAACTCATGTAGAGGTCTCTTGCCTTTTGAGTGCACTCTATTGGCTGTTGGTCTGGCCAAGAATGGCTGCTGTCTAGAACCAGTTGGGTATGGCCTTTTATTGTAGGCACTGGTTGGTTTAGGCCGTCTCTGCACATCTTTGTAATATTATTTCCCATCAATCGGGAGCCTTTTCAACCATTTGTAGCTTAACCTACATCTAGGACACATTCTTTGCATGACAGTTGCCTCTAAAGAGTCATTATCCAGTGCCTCCTCATCAGAGTCTTCCCTTTAGTCTGCAAAGTCCTGCCCATTCGCTGGTGAACTTCTGGCATCTTTCTTGACAGTAGTCTGGCTGGCAACATGCATCTGCACATTAACCTCTTCCATTTCCTTTAAGGATAAGTTCTGGAAGTCTGGCACAATAACATTGGCTGTAACTTCTCTAATTTTTGAGAATGGATTAGTGTCAATCCCCATAGCTTTTTTTTGTTTTAGCTAGGAATTTTAGACTTCCTTTCCGAATATGCTCTTGGATCCTGTCCCGAAAAACAATACAGGTTTTAGTTGAGTAAGACCAAGAATTGTGCCATTTACAATACATTTTTCCTTTAAGTTCTTCTAGAGAAGGAATTTTGACTCCTTTTGGTAACTTAAGGAAATTGGCTGTAAGAAAATGATCAAAAATATCATTTGATTTTGTTAAATCAAAAGAATATTTCCTATGAAGGTCTTTCTTTTTAAACTGTTAGTCTATTGTAGTGTCTTTATGAATTAACGCCTCACAGATCACAGGCTCTTTTCCTATGATCTCTGTTGCATCAATCTCATAATTAGGATCTCTATAATATGTCTTGTATGATGCATTACTTCTATCTTGTTCTTCCTCAAGTAATAATTCATACCTAGACACCTTATAGGTTAATTCCACTAAGTCTCGAAACTCAGTTGAGTCGAACTTCTTTTGAAACCTAAACTTTAAATCATTTTGAGCCAATCTCACAAATTCAGGCTCTGGTAGAATGATCCTACACTTGTGTTGTGCTCTTTTGAATTTGGCAATAAATTGAATAGCCTTCTTATCAGGCCTTTGACTCAACCTTGCCAAATCTGCCATAGAAACTTTTGGTTCTGTTTGGAAGAATTGGGCATGAAATACCTCATTTATTTGTTGCCAGGTTTGGATAGAGCCAGGTGTAAGGTTAATATACCATACAAAAGCTGCTCTAGTTAGAGAATTTGGAAAAAGTCTTAACTTCATGTAATCATTATTGGTAAATTCACCACATTGAGCAACAAACCTATCAATCTGTTCTACTGTTAACTGGTTTCCATTTCCATAAAAAAGAGCAAAGTCTGGTATTCTAAACCCTCTTGGGTATTCATGTACTCTATCTACCCATTCTGGATATAGTTTCCTGTAAATAGGAGTTTGAACCCCCCGAGCCAAAGGTCCACACATTTCTCTAACAATATCAGCAATTTGGTCCTTAGGAACCATATTTTGTGCTTGTTAAATCACCATTGGAGGAACAAACACAGGATTTGGTGGACAACCTTGTGCCTGAGGTCCTCTTGGTCCATAGGGAGGTATATTTGGTACTGGTTGTCCTTGTGGTGCTGGTTGCTGTTGAAGGTATGGGTGACCCCTCTGATCCTGTCCTGCAAAAGGACCTGCAAAAGGTGTTAGAACATGTGTTGTCTCTTTTAGTCGCAGGAAACCCTTCCAACCCCCCGGGTACAATTTTGAACAAAGGATTAGTGAACCCCCTTGTGCCAGGTATGGCTTCGAACATGGGATTTGAAAACATCCTTATGTCATTTTCTTGCGTTAGCCCAGATCCACCAATTTGCATGGTTTCACTATTAAGTAATGAGCCATTTTGATTTGTCACAGGCATCGAAGGAGGCTCATACCAAGACTAAGGTGATGGTCTTTCATAGTTTTGATTACTAGTTTGACCATTAGTATGTCCATTACTTTGCATAGGCTATTTATCTCTAGCTAATCTTTGCTGAGGGACATTTGAAATTTCCTCTATATGCCTTGTGTTAGTTGGTTGATGGGTATTCATTCGATCCATAAAGGATATTGCCCATTTTTCCATTGTGTTCATTAACTGCTGTCTCATGGCATCTACTAGGCCTCCCCATAGATTCATTGGTTGAGTAGATGGAATAGTGGATGATCCAACTCCATGGCCTCGTCCAATATTTTGAACATTTGGTACTTGCTCCGAAGTGCTGGTCTGTTCGACCATAGGTTTTGATAAGACAGGTACTTCCACAAGATGTGTTATCACATTATCCTCTGGATTAGGTATTTCTACTTCTCCTTCCCCACCTTCTTCCAAGCGTTCATTTTCTCCTTATCTCCTACGTCTAGCCATTTCAATTAGTCCCACTGGGCGTGCCAAAAATATATGTTGACTTTTTTGGCTTTCGAAGGTTAGTATTGTAATTTTAAGCGTGCCAGTAAGGATCAATCAGTCCCTACAGAAGATTAATTGCAAACCAATTATCAGACGATTGTGTTTCAGTTCTTTCAGCCTCAATGAAGAGGACTTTTACTGGTGGCTTTGTTTAGGAGAATTTAGCAAACAACAATTAAATGAAGAACAATTATAGTATTTTATTAAGTAAAAATGAAAAACTTACAATGGTCTAATTCAGCATCTTAGAGGTTTACAACAACAAGCTACTTGAAACTACTCCTATGAATGAAGTGCAGTGCAGGAATTTGAAGTACAGAAATGTAAAGAACAAGAAATGTAAAAACTAGAAGGAAAATAAAGTAGATAAAAACTGGTTTTTGGATCTGAGTCTGGGTCTTTCTTTCTGGGGCCTTCTCTGCTATTTATACTTCTCAATGATAACCGTGGAAATGGGCTTCTAACCGTTGAATCATCCCTCCATGATCGCTAATCATGTTTCCTCACAGTTAGCTCCACTACGCCATGTCTGCAGTTAGGCTTCCCTCCTGATTTTGAATTTAAATATATGAGTGACCGTTAAAGTCACGTCATCTTGCATCTCTTTGCTGATCCAGTGCTATGTAGATCCACAATAACCAATGCTAATTGTCACGTGTGTGGTTACGTTTGAAGATTTGAATTGTCTTCCCGTATTGCTCTCATCCTGCCACGTGTTGAACTGTGATTGACCTGTACAAAATATGTAACCAACACAATAATATTATATTTATCATTTTTTTATGCTACATTAGATAAGTTAATTATTTCATGTAACACAATTACAATCATTAATCTAATTGTTCTTTTCAAAATGACAGTCATTCTGTCATTGAGTTGTTAAGAAACATATGTGATAGCTGGATAATTTTATCATCTTTATTTTAGGTAGTTTTGTTTTACATTTTTGGTAAGATTTCATTTCTACTTATTTAGTGACCATAAGGTTTTAAGGTGTACTCACTTCTTTATTTTCCTCATTTATTAGGGTAAATTATTGTAATCCTCTTAAATCATGACCCATTTGCATTTTATTCCTTTGAGTTTCAAAATTCAATAATTAACATATTAAAGCATTATTCTGTTATAGTTAACCCTTATATTAGGATTATGTTATGGGTTTCAAAATCAAATCATGTGTAAAGTACATGACACATTTATTAAATTTATAAGGCAATAATACTCTTATATGATGATTTCCATTGCACTTTGCCACTAAGATAAAGAAGACAAAGTGAAATACAAGGGTATCATTTTCTTTATAAAAAAAAAATCAATCATGGGTATTATTATCTTAAAAAGTCAATAAGTTTGTTATGTGTTTCACAAATGAATTGATTTCGTTTAAATCCCAAGAAAGAACCCCTAACGTAAGGTGTCAAGTGTAAGGAGATAATAATTCAAGGTAATTAGTTGTTGCATTTTGAAGTTTAAGAGAATAAAGTGTAAATGAGTTATAGTTTGAGGGGAATTACTGTAATTTATCCTATTAAACTAATACGATGTGAAAACAACGCTTGGGAATAGTATTTGACTAGGGTTTCAAAGGTACACAAGTGGGTGATGATAAGAGCCACACCAAATTGCCTAGTTGGCTCTCTCTCTCTCTCCCCCCTCTCTCACACACACATTCGTCCTCACTCTCTTTCTCTATAATATAACAGCTCTGTTTGGTAGACATTATTTTCAGCTTTTTTCAACTTTTAGCTTAATTTAAGCTATTTTGATGTGTTTGGTTCAGCTTAACAATACAGTTTATAGCTTTTTTGTAAGTCAAAAATCAACTTATTTTTTTTGAGTGGGGGATGAAAAACTTAATTTATAAGTCAAAAATCAGTTTATGTTCACAGTTATAAGCCATAAGCTGTTAGACTATAAATTATAATCACTTTCCCACAGCTCTGCCAAACGGGGCCAACGTCTGTATACATGCGTGTTATTAATATATATACACACAGATGACCCCACTACTACATTGCATGTAATGACCATAGATATACTTGTCTTTATTACCTTTCTCACTCACTTTCATACATTAAACACTTTCTCTCTTCTTCTATATCTCTCTAACCTAAAGCTAAGGTAATTTCAAATTGCACATTCAAATTCTGCTCCAAATGGTTCTAAATCTCACCATGAGGTTCACATCTTTAGTTTCATCTTCTCGTTCTGTAACTAATGATACTGTTTTTCAGGGAAGCTGTGAAGAATCAAAGTGAAGCAAGTGCATGGTTCATTTGATTCGGTATCAGTAGAAACAAGGTATGTCTTTTGATTTATGATTAATGTTTGTGATTTCGTGTATATGCTTGTGATTGATTTTTGGTGGGTCAAAACAATTTTGAGTTGATTTTTTTTTCCTAACAGGCTGATTCTTCATGTGAATCGTATGTTGAATTCATTGATTATTTAATCTATTCCTTTTTGGGCTTGATTTTGTGCGATTGTCTTTATCAATTTATGGGTACGATCGATTCACTTAATCTTGATTGTTTTGATGTTTCGAATTCAGTAATGAAGCAACCGTAATTTCTCCATTTTGGAAATAGTAATTGTCTATTGGACTTGAAGTTTTAACTGGTGAGTTATGAGTTGGTTTGTGGGGTTTATCTAAATTGTCCACACATTGAACTAACTTTGGCCTTTGCTTTCTTTATTTGAAATTGCAACATTTTTATGAAATGAAAAGCCTAAATTTTTTTCAAGAGGTTGATTTTGCATATGTGTGAATCCAATATTGTTGCCTTGTGTTTTTGTCTCAGTGTAGGTAATTAAAGTAATAGCTAGAAACTACTTTATCCTTATTAGTTTTATATAAAACTAGGGTTTTTGAATAGTTTTGGAGTAAAGTCTTATGTACTTGTATGTCAGTATTTATGTCTGGTATTTCAAATATGAACTTATGATCTTCTTTTGAAGTTTGAGGCCTTTAGATGTTCTTCTTGTTGATTTGATAGCGTAAGTCATTGTTCTAGTATGTAATTGATTTATTTTACAAATTATGCTTCGTTTGTTTGGGCGAAAAATATTTTTTAAGTCAATTTTTTTTGCAGAAAATTTTTTGGAGAAAACATTTTTTTAATATTTGGTTGTGGTGGTGTGATGGTGGTGGCGGTGAGATGAAAGTGGAGGTGAAGGTGGCAGCATGGAACAACATATAAATGTTTGAATGACCAAATTTTTATTTATAAAAGTGAAAATTTTGTTTAAAAAAAATATTTGGGGATCAATTTTTGTTTTTACAAGAATAGTCACTAAAAAGTGGTCCTAAAAAAATTATAAAAAAATCTTTCAGCGACAAAATTTTAAAAATGTCACTAATATGTACATTTTAAGGAGAAAATAATTTGGTTCTAAAGAGTTTTTTTTTTTTTTTTTGAGTTAAAAATTTTAGTCACAAAAGGATAGTAATTCTTCATTAATTGTCAAATTACATAGCAAAAAATATAATAATAACATTTTTGATTACAAAAATATTTCGTCCTTAAAAACTACTTTGTTCCTAAATTTTTTTTCTCTAAAACATTAATTTGTTGTAGTGTGGTGGGGTAGCGGCAACTGTGGTGATAGTGGTGTTCAGAAAATGTTTTTTTACTTTTAAATGTGAAACACATTTTCTGCTTAAATAAATTTATTTTTCGTTGACTATGAAAAATGTTATTTGTCGACTATGAAAAATATTTTTTATCTTCTGTGCAAACAAACAGAGTGTTTAATGTTGTGGAATTGTGTGGGCACATGAAATTATTTTGGTAATGTGATTTTAGTTCATACTTTTGATATGGAGATGGGAAGAGTGCTATAGTGGGAAAAAAAATTATTAGAAAAATGATTATAATCCCATGTCCAAGTCTTCAGGATCAATTATTAGAATTGAAGCGATCTTTGTTGACCTTGCTAGTGCTATGGAGAAGAACCATCCTGAGGAGTGCAAGTGTGAGCATTTTTCTATACGGTAGGCTTTCTACAAACTATTTTGATTTATTTTCAACCTAATTAATCTGCCTATTTTGGTTAACATTTTAGTCTAAAAACTAAAACGTCACTAAAAAAGTCAAAAAGTCAACAAACTAGACAAAAAATAAAATTTCTCTCTACATTTTGTATATTTTTTTTCCTGGTAAAAAGTCAAAAAGTTGTGAGAACCCGAATATACAAATCAAGTAAATATTTAAATAATAATAATTTTATAATCTCGAATATTTTGGTGGTGAATCCTAAAGTGCAAATTAAATATTTAGAAGGTCTTTCAATTAATTTTTAAACCTAAAATAAATTTATGGTGAAAGTCTTTAATTTAGAGGCAAGATTTATTATCTAAAATAAAAATAAAAATAAAATAAAGTAAATAGAGAGGAGGGTGTGACTTGAACTCTAGACCACAAACTTAAAAAATAAAACTTTACCATTTGAGTTGCATATAACTTATATATGTATTTTGTATATTTATCTATTTATTTGACCTATGCGTGCCCACCACTAGTATAAATAAAATAAACACAAACCCTAATTATTATGATATTGTTTTCCCACAACTTTTCTGAGCAGCCGTGAGAGGTAAAGGGAGAGAGAGACGTCTAGGTCATTGGGTGAAAATTGTTGAGTTTTGTGGTGGCCATTGGCAAGGTAAATCCCTTATTATTTTTATTCCTTCACTATCTTTTTCTTCTTCTTGTGAGTTGCTGTGTAGTTGATGGATCAAATCGGTGAAGTAGGTTCATGTATTGGGCATGGCTATGAAATATTTGGCTGATTGGGATAGTACTTTATGTATAAAGAATGGTGTAATTCTTAGTCCAAAGATTCTCCACAGAATCACAAACTTTAAAATTCAAGAAACCATATCAAATGGATGAATTTTGATCTAAAATTTTTACAGTAGATTAATTACATATTGAATTGCGTATCTGAATTTTTTCATAATTTTTGGGAGTCAAAATCCATATAAAATGATGCGTTCAAATCTGTCCAGAAAACTGGTTTTTAACAGTAAATTCGGGAGTGTTGTTCTCTTTGGGTATAAATCCAAAAATTATCAAATCAGTGTCATTAGAACCGATTACGAGTCTAGTTTCTTGAATTTTTGACCTTGCATTGATTGCTCATGTATACTAAGAGAACCGTCAATTTCTTTAAAGTGCTGCAGAAAACAACCTGTTTAGATATAATTAATTGTAGATAATTATTTTGATAAGCAAATCAAGTGAAACCAATTGGGTTTGAAACTTAGGATATATTAGTTGATATTTGGAGGTTTTTGAAATTTTTCGAATAGCGTGGAGTGGGTTTTGTAATTTTCAAAGTTGGCGAATAGATTGGAAAAACTCTGTTTTTTCTTAAAGTCACTTTTAGTTAAGTTTCGATCGGAACCTATGTCTTGGGTGATTTTAGACCTTGAAGAACATGAACTTAGGTAATATTTAAGAGTAATGGTGAGTTGGGTTGAGCCGTGTTAGTGCGCTTTAGCTTGGGGTTACTTAGTTCTTATTCTTTAGTATTTTTTAAATTAGTAGTGACGTATAGTTTTCATACTTCACCAGCCGTACAAGGCCTCCCTATTAGTTAAAAAACCTGGTGTGAATGGTGTAAGTGGTGTGACTGGGGGGGCGCTGTATTAATATTACCAGCGCCCCCCTCCCGCTCATCTGAGTTGTCCATTGCTGTACTTATGGACACGTGTATGGATGTAGTAAAAAGGAAGTCACACTCGGGCCCAAGTGTGAGTGGTGTGAGTACTTTTGATTTCTTTGCCATATAGTGCTATACACCCATCCATTGATTCTTGTGATTCCGGGCACTAGTTGGACTTTTATACTCTATTCGAGGATTATATTATTTCGGTTTCAGGTGAGTAGTTTCATGCTACGTATTTTTATAAATGTTCCCCAACCCTGAACTGTTGGAAAATTAAATTGTTGTTTTAAGACTAAACTGTTTTGATAAATTATTATATTATCAATGGAATCAAATTATTTCTGAAACATGTGTGAACTTGGCATACTGTAAACCATTTGTTTTGGTCTCATGTTTATAATGATGAACTACCATGTTTTGCGAAACTGATGTGTATTGATTATTGGGACCATATGTGTATTTAGTCCGGGGAAATTATTCTACTGTGTGTGGTGACTCTGGCCACTAGGGAACAAATCCGGATTGGGCCGTGATGACTCTATTGCTCAACGATTGTAAGGAAAAGACCTTAATAAAAAGCTAGGTGACCTTCAATCGGATCGTCTTTGAGAAAAGGCCCAGGTGTCACCCTGAGGATGACTCTTAGTTCGGTATTGGATCCAACAAGGCTTGTAGCCTTGAGAACTATGTGGCATATTATTTGTTTTTTTTGGTACTTAGAAAATTATTGGTTTTCATGTTGTAATCTGTTTTAAGTGAAAAATGTCATTTATCATGTTCTTGCGAGACATGAGTATTTTAAATGTTGAACTGTGGAACCTTCTTTTTGAAACAGATTGTATTTACCAAACTGTATGCCAATCTAATTTCTGTGATATATATCTTATTTTGGAATTGAACCCTGTTTTCAAAATTGTATTTACTATCTATGTTGCTGCTCACTGAACTATCAGCTGACTTAATTGTTTACCATTTCCAGGTGTTAGAAGGACTTAGAGTGGACTCATGGCGTAGTGAGGACTCAATTGCATGGACCTCTAAGGCATTTATTTAATTTGTTTTAGGTTGCTTTGTCAAGTTTTGTGCATACATTGCGGTTGGGTTTTATTTAGAATTATTTTATTTTGTGGGCGGTTTGTGTCCCATTTAGTATATATATATTTTTAGGAAGTTGGTTATGACTTGTTTTTCACTTGTGGTATGTCACTGGATTGAGTGTTGATTTATTTATTTCTAGGCTATCATCACATTTATTCTTTATGGTTTTGGGTTCATGTTTAGGCTTACGTGTGCCTTGGGCTAAGTCCCTGTGGGCCACGGCCGGTCATGCTCGGATTTGGGGTGTGACAATTGTGGTACTAGAGCTATAGTTTATCGAGTTGGATATCTTGTATTTCATCATTTAGACGAGGTCCAAGTCCCTATAGTTCTTAGTAGTGTTTGGCTTAGTTCGTTTTGTTTAAACTTGTGTTGAATCTTTCTTGATTTAATTTTGGAGGTTAAGAGTTAGTACCTAAATATCTATTTGGATTGTCTATTTCTTGTGAGCCTTTTGATGTTTGTATTACCGTGTCTACTCCATTAGGAGAAACAGTAGTGTTAGAGGATGTTTGTAGATCTTGTGAGATAAAGATGGATGGTAGATTTTTTCCAGTGGATTTGATTTCTGTAAAGATGAAGAATTTTGACGTGATTTTGGGAATGGATTAATTGGCAAAACATCATGCTTCTATTGATTGTTTTAGAAAGATGGCAGTTTTTGCTATGCTGGGACAACATGAGTTTTTCTTTCAAGGAGATAGGAAATGGTCTTCTATCTATTTTACTTCTTCCCTTTAGGCTAATCGAATGTTAAGTAAAGGGTGTCATAGTTATTTAGCTTGTGTGGTGAGTATCGAACAACCAGAGTAGAAGTTAGAGGAGTTGCCTATAGTAAGTGATGTGTTGATGTTTTTCTAGAGGATCTACCTAGACTTCCTCTAGATCGTGAGGTAGAATTTTCCATTAGCTTGGTCCCTGACACGGCACTTATTTTTAAAGTGCCCTATATAATGGCACCGTTGGAGTTGAGGGAGTTTCAAACTCAGTTATAGAAGTTGTTAGAGACATGTTTTATTAAGCCTAGTGTTTCACCTTGGGGAGCACCTGTGTTGTTTGTGAAGAAGAATGATGGGTCTATGAGGTTGTGTATTGATTATAGAGAACCGAACAAAGTCACAGTGAAGAATAGGTATCCTTTGCCATGTATTGATGACCTATTTGACCAATTGCAGGGAGCTTAGGTATTCTCTAAGATGGACTTGAGGTCAGGCTATCACTAGTTGAAGGTAAGGAATAAGGATGTTCCTAAGACAGGGTTTAGAATCCGTTAT
This sequence comes from Camellia sinensis, assembly GCF_004153795.1. Taxonomy (NCBI): domain Eukaryota; kingdom Viridiplantae; phylum Streptophyta; class Magnoliopsida; order Ericales; family Theaceae; genus Camellia; species Camellia sinensis. The sequence goes on from NW_021025098.1 coordinate 1,241,357, forward strand.
GGGCATTATGAGTTCTTGGTGATGCCTTTTGGTCTCACAAATGCACCAGCCACATTCATGGATTTAATGAACAGAGTATTTAAACCACAATTGAATAAATTTGTGATAGTGTTTATTGATGACATCCTAATTTATTCGAGGAGTAAGGAGGAGCATGAGCAGCATTTGAGGGTAGTACTACAGATCCTTAGAGAGAAGAGACTGTATGCAAAATTTAAGAAGTGTGAATTCTGGTTGAGCAATGTATCCTTTTTGGGTCATGTAGTGAGTAAAGATGGGGTATCTGTGGATAGCACCAAGGTGACAGCAATTGTTGATTGGCCACGACCTACTTCTGTGACGGAGGTATGTAGCTTTCTAGGGCTTGTTGGGTATTATAGACGGTTTGTGGAAGGATTCTCCCGTATTGCTTTGCCACTTACCAATCTCACCAGGAAAGGGGTATAGTTTGAGTGGAATGATGATTGTGAGCGTAGTTTCCAAGAGTTTAAACAGAGATTGACATCAACTTCAATCCTTGCCTTACCTACAAATGGAGGTGGTTTTGTGATTTATAGTGATACTTCACGACAGGGTTTATGATGTATGCTCATGCAGCATGGGAATGTGATTGCTTATGCGTCACGATAGTTGAAAATACATGAGAGAAACTATCCTACGCACGACTTAGAGTTAGCAGCAGTGATTTTTGCTCTTAAGATCTGGCGGCATTATTTATATGGAGAGTCATGTGAGATTTATACTGATCATAAGAGTTTGAAGTATATTTTCACACAGAAGGAACTGAATTTGAGGCAAGGAAGATGGCTTGAGTTACTAAAAGATTATGATGTGAATATTTTATATCATCTGGGAAAAGCAAATGTGGTTGTAGATGCCTTGAGTAGGAAGGTCGCAGTTGGAGATGTAGCTGCTTTGTCTATTGAGAGTTGTTTGGTGAAAGACATGAGACGTTTGAGGCTTGAGGTTGTTACACCTGGTAACTGGGCTTATTATAGTCAATTGATAGTTCAGCCGACCTTGAGAGAACAAATTCGTTTAGCACAGGAGATTGACCTCCAGTGTGAGCGTATTAAAGGAGAGATGGCAGAGGGTAAGCATGTAGACTTTGTGGTTAGTGATGATGGGTTGCTTAGATTCCGTAGCCGAATTTGTGTTCCTGCTGGTGGTGATTTGAGGAAGGAGATTATGACGGAGGCACATAGTTCTAGTTACAGCATTCATCCTGGAAGCACTAAGATGTATCGGGATCTTCATGAACATTTTTGGTGGAATGGTATGAAGGGAGATATTGCAGAATTTGTGGCTCAATGTTTGGTGTGTCAACAGGTTAAAGTAGAACATCAGAAACCCGCGGGGAAACTACAACCCTTACCTATACCAGAGTGGAAGTGGGATCATGTTACCATGGATTTCGTGTGCGGATTACCTCATACTAGTAGTAATCACGATGCAGTTTGGGTAGTTGTGGATAGATTAACCAAGTCAGCACATTTTATTGCAGTTCGAATGAACTATTCTCTAGCTCGATTTGCACAGTTGTATGTGAAGAAGATTGTTAGATTGCATAGTGCACCTGTGTCAATAGTGTCAGATCGGGACCCTCGCTTTGTGTCTAAGTTTTGGGGTGCATTACAGTTAGCTATGGGTACTCGGTTAAATTTTAGTTCAGCTTTTCACCCTCAGACAGATGGGCAATCAGAGAGGACTATTCAAACCCTTCAGGATATGTTGAGGGCTTGTGCTTTGGAGTGAAGAGGTAATTGAGATGATTATTTGCCGCTCATGGAGTTTGCCTATAATAATAGTTATCATTCTAGTTTGGGAGTAGCTCCTTATGAGGCTTTGTATGGGAGGAAGTGTAGGTCTCCTTTGTGTTGGTATGAGGTTGGTGAGAGGCAAATGTTGGGACCGGATTTGGTGGAGGATGCTACACGGAAAATTATCACCATCAGAGAGAGATTATTGACTGCTCAGAGTAGACAAAAAAGTTATGCTGATCATCGTATGAGAGATTTAGAGTTTCATGTGGGGGATATGGTATTCTTGAAAGTATCACCATGGAAAGGAGTCATCAGGTTTGGAAAGAAAGGAAAGTTGAGTCCTAGATACATTGGTCCATTTGAGGTATTGGAGAAGGTTGGTGAGGTTGCGTACCGTGTTGCTCTACCCCCTAGGTTGGCAGGAGTGCATAATGTGTTTCACGTGTCTATGCTGAGAAAATATGTGCACAGTCCGTCACATGTGATAGATTATGACCCGCTTCAGATTAGAGAGGATTTTTCGTATGAAGAGATATCTGTTCAGATTTTGGATTCGAAAGAAAAAATGTTGCGTACAAAGGCCATTAAATTGGTTAAGATACTGTGGCGTAATCATCTAGTTGAAGAGGCGACTTGGGAGCGCGAGGACAAGATGCGCGAAAAGTACCCACATCTATTCTCATGATTTACTCAGTTTAGTTTCGAGGATGAAACTTTTCTTTTAAGGGGGGAGAATGTGAGAACCCGAATACACAAATCAAGTAAATATTTAAATAATAATAATATTACAATCTCGAATATTTTGGTGGTGAATTCTAAAGTGCAAATTAAATATTTGGAGGGTCTTTCAATTAATTTTTAAACCTAAAATAAATTTATGATGAAAATCTTTAATTTAGAGGCAAGATTTATTATCTAAAAAAATAAAATAAAAATAAAATAAAGTAAATAGAGAGGAGGGTGTGACTTGAACTCTAGACTACAAACTTAATAAATAAAGCTTTACTATTTGAGTTGCATATAACTTATATATGTATTTTGTATTTTTATCTATTTATTTGACCTATGTGTGCCCACCACTAGTATAAATAAAATAAACACAAACCCTAATTATTATGATATTGTTTTCCCACAACTTTTCTGAGCAACCGTGAGAGGTAAAGGGAGAGAGAGAGACGTCTAGGTCATCGGGTGAAAATTGTTGAGTTTTGTGGTGGCCATTGGCAAGGTAAATCCCTCATTATTTTTATTCCTTCACTATCTTTTTCTTCTTATTGTGAGTTGTTGTGTAGTTGATGGATCAAATCGGTGAAGTAGGTTCATGTGTTGGCCATGGCTATGAAATATTTGGCTGATTGGGATAGTGCTTTATGTATAAAGAATGGTGTAATTCTTAGTCCAAAAATTCTCCACAGAATCACAAACTTTAAAAATCAAGAAACCATATCAAACGGATGAATTTTAATCTAAAATTTTTACAGTAGATTAATTACATATTGAATTGCGTATCTGATTTTTTTCATAATTTTTGGAAGTCAAAATCCATATAAAATGATGCGTTCAAATCTGTCCAGAAAACTGGTTTTTAACAGTAAATTCGGGAGTGTTGTTCTCTTTGGGTATAAATCTAAAAATTATCAAATTAGCGTCATTAGAACCGGTTACGAGTCTAGTTTCTTGAATTTTTAACCTTGCGTTGATTGCTCAAGTATACTAAGAGAACCGTCAATTTCTTTAAAGTGCTGCATAAAATAACCTATTTAGATATAATTAATTGTAGATAATTATTTTGATAAGCAAATCAAGTGAAACCAATTGGGTTTGAAACTTAGGATATATTAGTTGATATCTAGAGGTTTTTGGAATTTTTCGAATAGCGTGGAGTGGGTTTTGTAATTTTCAAAGTTAGCGAATAGATTGGAAAAACTCTGTTTTATCTTAAAGTCACTTTTAGTTAAGTTTCGATCGGAACCTATGTCTTGGGTGATTTTAGACCTTGAAGAACATGAACTTAGGTAATATTTAAGAGTAACGGTGAGTTGGGTTGAGCCGTGTTAGTGCTCTTTAGTTTGGGGTTACTTAGTTCTTATTCTTTAGTATTTTTTAAATTAGTAGTGACGTGTAGTTTTCATACTTGGTTCAGGGCACTAGTTGGACTTTTTTACTCTATTTGAGGATTATATTATTTCGGTTTCAGGTGAGTAGTTTCATGCTACGTATTTTTATAAATGTTTCTCTACCCTGAACTGTTAGAAAATTAAATTGTTGTTTTAAGACTAAACTGTTTTGATAAATTATTATATTATCAATGGAATCAAATTATTTCTGAAACATGTGTGAACTTGGCATATGCAAACCATTTGTTTTGGTCTCATGTTTATAATGATGAACTACCGTGTTTTGCGAAACTGATGTGTAATGATTATTGGGACCATATGTGTATTTAGTCCAGGGAAATTATTCCACTGTGTGTGGTGACTCTGGCCACTAGGGAACAGATCCGGGTTGGGCCGTGATGACTCTAGTGCTCAACGATTGTAAGGAAAAGACCTTAAAAAAAAGTTAAATGACCTTTAATCGGATTATCTTTGAGAAAAGGCCCAGGTGCCACCCTGAGGATGACTCTTAGTTCGGTATTGGATCCAACGGGGCTTGTAGCCTTGAGAACTGTGTGGCATATTATTTGTTTTTCTTGGTACCCAGAAAATTATTAGTGTTCATGTTGTAATCTGTTTTAAGTGAAAAATGTCGTTTATCACGTTCTTGCGAGACATGAGTATTTTAAGTGTTGAACTGTAGAACCTTCTTTTTGAAACAGATTGTATTTACCAAACTGTATGCCAATCTAGTTCCTGTGATATATATCTTATTTTGGAATTGAACCATGTTTTCAAAACTGTATTTACTATCCATGTTGCTACTCACTGAGCTATCAGCTGACTTAGTTGTTTACCATTTCCAGGTGTTAGAAGGACTTAGAGTGGACTCATGGCGTAGTGAGGACTCAATTGCATGGATCTCTAAGGCATTTATTTAATTTGTTTTAGGTTGCTTTGTCGAGTTTTGTGCATACATTGTGGTTGAGTTTTATTTAGAATTATTTTACTTTGTGGGTGGTTTGTGTCCCATTTAGTATATATATATTTTTAGGAAGTTGGTTATGACTTGTTTTTCACTTGTGGTATGTCACTAGATTGAGTGTTGATTTATTTATTTCTGGGCTATCATCACATTTATTCTTTATGGTTTTGGGTTCATGTTTAGGCTTACGCGTGCCTTGGGCTAAGTCCCTGTGGGCCACGGTCGGTCATGCCCGGATTTGGGGTGTGACAAAAGTCATCCAAAGTATACTAATTTTTTTTACCTCATATTTTAGCCAAAAAGTTTAAAGTTGCTAAAATAGCCAGTTTCCTAACGCCGATTGAAAAAAAATATATTTTAGTTATTAAACTCAATAAAAAATAGTATTTTAGACAATTTATGGACAACCACATTGAGTTTATACGATATAGTTATCGGTTCTTTTATTCTTCTTATTTATTTATTTATTTACGTGCTTGTGAATTATTTTTAAACAAATTTTCTCTATTGTGGATGCCGTGGTTATGCTGCTGAAATGCGAAAAAAAGATACGAGTCTTTGTTTGCCATTTGCTTTCAATGGAAACCATAAAAATTTGGTGGCACTTCGTCGTCTACATGATACCAAGTCCAAATGGCGGGGTGATGTCGAAGAAGAAAAGAAAGATGAAGCCGAGCATGCAACCATCATTGGTATATTTCTGTCTACTCAATCTTTAGATCCCTTAACTATGAATCATTTATATTTTGGCCCCACAAAATACTATCTTGTTACAGTTAACCCCTTTTGTTCGAATTCTATTAGGGAATAATCTTATGTAAAATAAAATTGAATTTTTTATCTAGTGATCTTGTTTGCACTTTGCCACTAAGAAAATGGAGACAAAGTGAAATTAGAATCACTAGATAATAATATTATTGTCCTAAAGTTACCATTAGCGTTTTAAAGTTTAGGGAGACAAAGTGAAAATGAGTCATCCTATCATATAAACGAAGCACAATTTAGCTCAATTCTTTTGAAACTGTTTTGTGTAGATTCATATACTACATATCCCATTATTAGTAGTAATGCCTCTGGTTTTTGAAATAGACAGACTTGGATCACAAAGTAGTGGATTGGGAACACTGATTTGTGCTGAAGATGGTAATAAGAGAATTGAATCAATGGTCTGTGATGCCTCCAAGATAGCTAGTACAATTAATGAGGAGAAAAAAGAGCATGATAATCTCTTATTTGAAAGTGATGACTTCTTGGCTAAGAATAGTCATCATGATCAACGCTATGTGAATAACTTGAGTGGTTTGATACGCCAAAAGACTCGAAAAGTACGTTCGCTGAATGAGTTGTTGGAAGATCATAGCACCCGAACTAAAACTGGACCTTCTAGTGTACTGCCTGGTATATCTGCTGTTTCCCATTCAATTTGTCTTCTCCTTGATCATACGGTTGCCAAATGAAGTCTTAAGAAACATTTTGTATGTATTAAAGGAAAAAGAAAGATCCCTTATGACAAGAAGGATTGGAAGCCTTTGAGGTTTATTAGTCCAAGCAGCAAACTGACAAAAACAACCCAGGTTTTCAAGGCAGATGTGAGCGTTGCTGTTACTGATTCTAAATCACAACAAGATGCATATGCTAGAGTTGATTCGCGAGCCAGTCTAAAAAATCAATGGAATCAACATATAATTAATAGAAATGCAATGCTAAGAAAAATGAAAAACAAGCAAACTCAGTTGGAGATTGGATTTCCCCCCTTAACAACCCGACAAGATGTTGTGCCCAAAACAAATCAAGTCGAAATTGGAGATGGAAGGAAAAATTATGTTGCTGCGGTTGATGGTGGTTTTTCCAAATCCATACCAAATGTATTTTCCAAGAGAGTATTTCTTTTCGATCTCAATGAGAAAATGGATGTCGACAATGAAATGGAAAATCTTGTTCCTCAGGTTGAAAATTGGAGTTCTTCTCCTCATCATCCACAACTGGTATGTGCATTTTCCTCTCTAAAATGCTATTACTTTCAAATATTTTCCAAGCTTAATGTGTGGTGTAATTTGTGTTTGTTTACTTTATTATTTTTTTGTTGGTTAGACTAAGATTTATGATCTTGTCAAGTTGGTAGCAATGGTTCTCACACCTTAGGATCTTGTCGACAATGGATAAGATCATGAATTAGCAAGATCATAAATTGACAAGATCATAAATAAGTATTATATATGTATTAATATTATTATTATTATTACTATCTTAGAATAATATAGTCATATAATAAATATATATAATTATATATTTTGTGTGTGTCCCACACGTATTGTGTCACTTGTTTGTGCTTCTTAGATGGTGATCATACAAGTTGTTGCTTTTAAAATTTGAAGGAAGAATATAAAAGTGAATTTTTAGTCTTTTGGCAAATTTAAACATTTACTATCTCTTATAAAACCTCATACAAATCAAAATTGGAGAACCAATAAAAATTTTGGGCTCTTATTCTATTTCAAATTTATTCTTTATATTATTGTTTTTGTTAGGAAACACAATGAGAGCCACTTTATATTATTATTTTTTTCTTGGAATAATTTTTTTTCTGTGTAGAAGAAAATGAGTTAGTTCCATGTAACTGAAACTCTGCTATGGTTCTCTTTCTTCTTTTATTTTTCATGTTTTTTTTTTTCTTTGTATATTTATTTTATCAAAACTTCCATGCTTTAATGTTTTTGAGTCTAGTGCATCTAATGAAACTTTAATATATATATTTTCTAGGATTTCTCTAACATCCGCAATAGTGAAAAAACAATTCAAGTCGAAGAACAAGGAAATAATGACATCCCAATGGAAATAGTTGAATTCATGGCAAGAAATCAATATGAAAGGTATCGTCATGAGGGTGAAAAAAGTTCTTTCTTCTCAAAACAAACCGATGCAAAGAGGGATGTCAAGTTAATGGGTTTTCCTAGAGTACACGGGAATGGGGTGCCTAAACCATTACAAGAAAAAAAATTGTTGCATGACCAAAATGCCTATTTTGGAAGTCCATAAGTCCTACCAAAATGGATCACGATAGAGTGAAGTAGCCGAGCATGTTGGATTACAAAATCGCATGCTTTATGGACTTATCATTCCTCAAAAGTATGCTGCTCATTCAGGTAACTTTGAAATGAATTCACAATTCCTTGAGACGGTGAGTGAAGGGAGAACGATTGGGGATCTTGATCTCAACTTCATGAATCCAAATGCCAATAACCTTGAAAAACATAATAAGAATTTTGATTCGGAATCTTTCAGAAGGGCATCTGTTGAACTTTCATTAGCTCGCAAGCATAGGGATTTTGATCTTAATGTAAAGCTTTCGACGTCTGTAGATTTTCATTCTAGCGATACCATACCAACTATGGAATTACTTAATCTTATGGATGCTAGGATGCAGCCAAGTTCAACCATTAGTTTGGACGGAAAACCTCTTCTTCCTAATTTTTTCACCAAACATTTTTCTCTCTATGATCATCACCCAAAGATCGGTCTAGATGAGACATCAAAGATCCTTGAGAAACCTCTTCTTTCTTATGTTCACCATTCAAAAGAGTTCTCTAATCGAGGGAGTGGGGTATTCGGTGATAGCTCAAGTTTTGGATTTTATGGTAAAAATCTTCCTTTAAATAAACCTTATGAATACTCACATGATGTTCATGTTCCCGTTGTTAATTCATTTTCTTCTCTGTTGCAAAATAATGGAAATTTCAAAAGAGGCACTTCAAAGTTTGAAGAGAGAGGGAAAGCACTCATGGAAAGCACAAGTGGTATTTCATGCATAAACCATGAGTTTAATTCGATCCAAGATATGCATGAAGGGTTCAATGGTACATCTGATACTATGGTGTTTCCCTTGCAATGCCATACAATTGAAGACACGGGAAAATGCATTGACAAGGAGGTGGCTTGTATAAATGCAACTATTTTTCCTATGAGAATCATCTATGAGAATGAAATTTGCAACATTAATAGAAACCCAGCGGACTTTACCATACCAGAAGAAGGAAATGAATACATGATTAGCGATCAATATTTGAAATTTAAAATGATGATTTTTTCTAACGGGAAATCTAACTTGATCAATGTTGATGGGCAAAAGCGATAGAGAGTTCCAAAGCTTTCTTCTACTATGAAAGAGCATTCCCGACATCGTTGAGCATACCTAAGCTCCAAAACCATGATTTGAAGCCTCTGTTCGCTTCAGTTGGTTGCAGGTACACCCTTTTCATTTGAGATTTCATTACAGTTTTTTTAAAGGTGCACACCCAGGATTGTTTTCTTGTTTTTCGAATTCTAGCTCGAGTTTTCCTTTTTGTCGTTGTTGTCGTTTTTGTTTTTGTTTTTTTTTGCATTAGCATTGGTGGCTTTGACCATTTGCTTTTTCTTTCTTGTCCAAATTGAGCTTTGTTACTTCTTCTTGGTTCAAGCTTTCATAAATAAACTTCACATGTATATATTTTGGATTTGATTTCTTCATGTTTTTGTGGTGTTTTCATATTGCACGGGGAAAACAATGAAAAACGTCAAACATTGTCTATAGGTTGAGTGGCTTCGATGTTTGTATAGGGCCTGTTTGGTAACACTTACGTTTTCAGTTTATATATACAAAAATTTTACAAACTGATTTTTGTTTATTTTTAGAAAAACATAAACTATAAACGCGTTTGGTTTAGACAAAATGTTTAAAAATATAAATGGATTTGATTTCTTCATGTTTTTGTGGTGTTTTCATATTGCACGGGGAAAACAATGAAAAACGTCAAACATTGTCTATAGGTTGAGTGGCTTCGATGTTTGTATAGGGCCTGTTTGGTAACACTTACGTTTTCAGTTTATATATACAAAAATTTTATAAACTGATTTTTATTTATTTTTAGAAAAACATAAACTATAAACGCGTTTGGTTTAGACAAAATGTTTAAAAATATAAAAAAAGAGTGAGAAATGGCAAGTGGTAGCGGGTGGTGGGTGGTGACGAGTGGTGGTGGCGGAAGACGGTAGTGGAAAATGATGGCGGGTGGTGGCTAATGTTGGGTGATAAAAAAAAAAAACTGAAAACTCAAAATGGAAACACATTTTTTATGTTTTTATTTTTTGGCCAAATTTATAAACTGAGACCACTGATTTGTAAATCAAAAATTTTATCAAACAAGTTTTTATTTAAGTTTTTAAAATTTTTATAAATATAAACAGAAAATTAAAAACGTAAGTGTTACCAAACGGCACAAAAGCAATCCACCCAATTCAAAAACTGCCATCTGGATCTTAACATGTAAGGAAACACTGCCACTTGTCACAATCCACCTTTTCCTGTCACCGATTCATATTCTCTCTCTTCATAGCTAAGAAAAGAAAAGATGCCCCTCAACCTCAGGACCCCCCTATAATATCTTTCTTTCTGCCGGAAACTTGAAAAACAGATCTAGGGTTTCAAAATCTCATCACAAACAAGAGAAATGGCGTTGGAATGGGTAGTTCTCGGGTACGCCGCCGGAGCAGAGGCCATCATGGTCCTCCTCCTCACCCTCCCTGGCGTCGAACATTTTCAGTTTATATTTATAAAAATTTTATAAACTGGTTTTTGTTTATTTTTTGTTTATTTTTAGAAAAATATAAACTACAAACGTGTTTCGTAAATGACAAAATGTTTAAAAAATTTTAAAAATATAAAAAAGAGTGAAAAATGGCAAGTGGTGGCAAGTGGCGGCGAAAGACGGTGGTGGAAAGTGGTGACGGTGGGTGGTGGGTTGCTGGTGGTGGCTGACGGTAGCAGGTGGGTGGGTGATGGTGGCGGGTGGTAGCGAGTGGGTGGTGGTGGTGGTGGTGGCCGGTGGTGGGTGGTGGTGGTAGTGGGTAGTGAGTGGTGGTGGCGGAAGACGATGGTGGAAAATGGTGGGGGGTGGTGGCTAGTGTTGGATGGTAAAAAAAAAAAACTGAAAACTCAAAACGTAAACTCATTTTTTGAGTTTACATTTTTTGACCAAATTTATAAACTGAGACCACTGATTTATAAATAAAAAATTTACCAAACAAATTTTTATTTGAATTTTTAAAATTTTTATAAATATAAATTAAAAACTGAAAACGTAAGTGTTACCAAATCACACCTTAGTATTTTTTTGGTGTTGATTTATAGTTTTTCCAATAAATGCTTTTGTCTCTGATGAGAAATTTATTGAAGAAAGAACAAGATTCGAAAGTTCATAACTCATTAAATATGGTAAGATAAGTCAGTAGTCGTTTCTTGAATTAAGGCCAAGTTTGGGAAGACTAAATAAGTGTATTTTTTGATTTTTTATGAAATATGGATTGGATTTGGGTTAGGTTTGAAGTGATGTGTTAGAGAGGTGATGTGACTTAAATGAGATGATGTGACTTAAATAGGATAGTGACTTTTTAACTTTTTGGATTGTTTGGAAGATGCCAAACTTGACCTAAATCTCTATTAATAATATTTAATTTTTTATAATTTTTTTTTTAAACTATGAGGCCATTCAGGGCATTAGGTGTTGTTACTCTTTATTAATTATCAAATATCAAGGTACTTTGTTGTTTTTCATACCCCAATACAAAATTATGATTTTTTTTTTCTCACTAATTACAATTCTCTTCAGCACCACTTAATTATATGAAAATTGTTTAAGAGCTCTAAAATATTGAGCTCTAATAGCTCTAAAAATACTGTAGCCTCAATTGATGTGATGTTTTACTCTTTATTTTTTTTTTTTTTTTAATTTTCAGCACTACCAGCTCATTAGAGCTGGCTTAGTAATCCCTTTTCAGTAGTATGTAGCACCACTGTAATTATATCCAACACCACCAAATAACTTTTTCAAGATTCATCTCTAACAATGTTGAGGAATCTGATAATGTACAATATGCTCTACTTGCTTGATGTGGACAAATGTCATTAGTTTTCATGATGTGATGTTATTGTTTCAAAAATATTAAAAATCTTAAAAATTTTACTAAAAATTCTATTAAATATTTTAGAATAAATTACACTAACACTTCCTTAAAGTTTGATTTTAATACAATTCCCTTTTTGACATTTCAAAAATTACACTAACTTCTTTGTCAGAAATTATCTGTGAACGGAAGTTACGGTTTAAAAAAAAATAAAATTATGAAGACCTTAATTTACTGTATTACCCTCTCAACCTACCCAATCATTGCAACCACAAACACTTTCTCATCATCTCCAAACTCTCTACACGATATCCACCCCCAACCCTCTGAACTCCCTATACCCTCTGCCCAATTCTGCAGTCAGCAATCTCTCCCTCTTTTCCATTAATTCCGGCCACCACAACCATTACTCAACAATTGGGTACATACACAGCCTCCCTTACATTCCTCCACCAAGTCCTTCATCCCAATGCCACTCCATGTTCACCGACGGTAACAATGGAGTTCATTTTTTCAGCTGCCACAGCGCCACCACTCCCTCTATTATCACAACTCTTTATCTCTTTCTCACTCGCAGTCACACTTTCTCTCTCTACTCTTGTTTGTTGTTGGTTCGGTTTGTGTGGGTTTGATTTTTAGGTGGATTGCTGTACAAAGTTTAGTGCTGGTGGACATGGGTTTTATTTTTTGTGTGGGTGTGGGGCTTTAATGGTGGGTGGTTGTAATTTTTTTGGTTGGTTGTGAGTGGTTTCCATGAGGTAGCTTGAAGATTGTAGCAAATTATGCATGTAACATGCTTGGTTTATTGCTTCAAAGAATTAATTTGTCCTGATCACAAATGGGTCTGTGTTTGTCTTCAAAATTAAATCTAAGTTTGTCTTCCTCTCTTTTTTTAATAATGGATGAGCATTGAATTCTAGGTTTGTGATTTGGGTTTGCCATGGTTGTGCAGTCCCTGAATGAGAATTATTGTGGATGCTTTAGAGATGAGTTGAAGCTGGGAGCTTGATAATCTTATATAAATGTACATATATATACTTTATGGGTATGTTTGATTGGAAGGATTAAAGCATGGGATTGAGATTATTAATCCGTGGGCCCAATCATCCTATGTTTGTTTTGACACTTTGGTTTAGGATTATTAATCCAATGGATAATTAATCCAACAAATTTGTAGGATTATTAGTAATGGGGTAGGGGTGGGATAGTTAACACCACACTAATTTGATAGGATTATTAATACTTCACTAATAGTGAAGTGAATCAAACATGACCTATAATCTTTGAGGTGTTGGGTGCTTGATAATCTTATATATATATATATATATATTTCATTTCCTAAATCCTAATAAAATTATATATACATATACATATACGTTCATATATATATAGAAGCTGTATATTCCCATCTTGATGGGTTAGTAATGGTAAGTTCAGGAAGTGCAGTTATAGTGAAGGAGGGAAGGGAAATGAAATAAAGTGAGGGTAAAGTTGATATTTATGAAAATTTAACAGCTAACATAATAACTTCAGTTAGGTCAACTAACAGTCAACAAATATAGGGGGTAAATTGTAATGTGACTTTAAATGTCGAGGAGGAGAATGTAATTTCTAGAACGTGAGGAGGATATTTGTATTAAAGTTAAACCTCAAGGGGTGTGAGTATAATTTACCCAATGTTTTATATGGATGTGGACTTACATGAGATCGACATTACGTGAGTCTCACAACCATGTGAAATATTTAATAAAAATTTTAATATAATTTTTTAAATCCCTATCATTGCTCTATTATTTTGCATTTGACAATTAGAAAGGGTTTGTTTGATTATATGTTGGGAAAATGTCAATTCAATGTCAAAGTATAAAAAAAAAAAAATTATACATTAATTGAAAACTTTATAAATATTAATAATTAAAAATCTAATTTTTTTTATGGATTTGTCAAAAAAAAAAAAATCAAAAGACCACTGGGCTGTATTTTCCCCTTATATGTTTATGTTTAAAAATATTTTTTTATGTACATTTACAAAAAATTTAAAAATGGTAAACAAAAATTTCATTATCTTCTAATAACAGTTGGGGATGAGGGAGAGAGAGAGAGACGGGAGTGCTGAGGCTACACTGCTCTCTTGAGAAATTATTCAATAATTTCATAGGAACACTTGGCCATATTTTAAGTTAATTATCAATTATTTAATTTTATATTATTTTTTTATTATTTCTCATGTTCAACAGAAATTATAAATTCTTATTCTTTTTTATTAATTAAAACTTTATAACATATCACGTATTTATATTCTAAAAATACTCCATAATCACCCATCTCCTCTCTGCCTCTTCGACCTTTCGGATTTCAATTTCCTAAAACAATGGACGGTTGGATGAAGAGTGGTGGATGATCTGGCGATCGAAATTGAAAAGGGAATGTGGAGGGTTGGGAGGTTGGGATTCGATAAAAGAGGGGATGTTGGTCAACAGCCGCCAGATTGAGAAAGCGATGTGAGTGTTTTTAAAGATTATGTCGGGTTTGGTTAGACAGGAATATTTGGCAGTAATGAAGGAGCAAGGATCCTCTACAGTGATTTTTTTTTAAAGTTTCTTAGAATGTTATATTGTGTGGTTGAGATTTACTGGCAAGTTATATCAATTTTTTTGATGTGACTTGCCAATAAATCTCAACCACACAATATAGCACTCTAGGAAACTTTAGAAAAATTTCACTCTAGAGGATCCTTGGTGGTAATGAAGGCTTAAATGTTTCTACGTTTCGATTTCTTGTACATGTGTACGGCTACAAATTGTTTGAGGACTTTTACCCATTTGAAATTTTGGATAATTACGCTTAACATGGCTAGAAGGAAAATGCTAGAGGTCCCAAATTTTCTACCAAATAAATGATCAAATGTCTCACATGGGTGTGGGGCCCACAAAATTGCGGACAAATTGGCTAAAAATTCAAAAAAAAAAAAAAAATAAAAAATTATTTTTTTTAGACCAATGGGAGGTGACCCCGAGTACCCCCACTGGGGGTCCAAAGCTTTATTCGAAGGCTTAAATGTTTCTACGTTTCGATTTCTTGTACATGTGTACGGCTACAAATTGTTTGAGGACTTTTACCCATTTGAAATTTTGGATAATTACGCTTAACATTGCTAGAAACTTTTGATAATTACAAGGACACTCTTAAGTTTGTAAAATAATATAAACGTTATGGTCCCGTTTCAAAAAGTTTACAATTTACAATTTTTATTTACAAAAAAATATTTAGCATATTCATATTTATTTTTAGTAAAAATAAAAACAAAAAACATGTTTGATTCACATGTATTTTAAAAAATTATTTGAAAAAAAAATTGAAAACTATAGTGACTGAAAGTGATTGTTTGTAGTTGGAAATGATGGTTGAAAGTAATTGTTGGTCAACAAAGGTGGTCGCTTGAAGTAGTTTGTGATAGTTGAAGGTGATTGTCGTCCATAGAATGTGATTGGCAAGGTGGTTATCGACAATCCGAGTTGATGCTCGACTGTTAATTTTTGGTAAAGGTGGCAGTTGGGCGAGTCAAATGGGTTATGCATTTAAAGCAATCCAATCCAATCCAAACCATCATATTTAATAAATAAGCTTAAACGGGTTAGGTTGAATTAGATATGGGTTAGACAAATGAACCAAAACCAACCTATTACTTCATTAGAATTTTTTTTAATATGACAACAATGGCAGTAATAGCGGTGAAGGTGTTGGTGGTGGTGATAGTGGTGATGGTGATGGTGATAGTTATTGACATGGACTAGGTATAAGTGGTGGTGATAGTGGTGTGGCAACGTTGATGGTAGAGTAGCGACGACGATGGTGGTGGTGGTGTGGCGATAGAGATGGATTGATGGTAGAAGTGGCTCCCATTTAGACAAGTTTAAACGGGTACCCATGTCCAATCCACGTAAACTCAACTTTAATTGGGTTGATAATGAGCAACTCATTTCAACCCGTTTATTAATTCAGGCTGATTTATATAGATTTTAAATGGGTATAATTGGATGAGCTCATGGGTTTGGGTTGGGTTTGCCACATCTTTTTTAGCAAGAGATGGTGGACGAAGGTAATTGCTGTCGGTAGGAGGTAGATAGTTGTGGTTGCCAACCTCTTGGGGGTGGTGGTCAAAAGTGGTTATAAAAGGTAGTTACTAGCAATATCGACCAGATGTGGTAGTCGATGGTAGTGATGAGTAATGGGTGATGGTTAGAACGAGCAAAAGTAGGAATGAATGAAAAAACAGATGAAATTAACTTTTTGTGGTTACAAAATTTAATAAATTTTACAAACTATTTCAAGTTTTCAAAAATGAAAAACGATACCAAATAATTGGTACTGAAACCAACCATCGTCAAAGTTAAGGACTGACAATGACTGACGATTAGGGGTGTAAATTGGGTTCGGGCTCAGATTGGCCTATGTTGGGCCACCTGGGCTTATGCCACAATTCGGACCGAGCTGGGCCGGTCCACGAGCCAAAAAATTAGGCCCAAGCCTAGGCCCAGGGGGTATTCAGGCCTTGGGCGGGCTGGGCTAGGCCTAAACATTTGTTATTATTTTTTATTTTTTCTACCAGCGGGCTGGGCTAGGCCTAAACATTTGTTATTATTTTTTATTTTTTCTACCAAAATTTTATTATTTTTTACTAAAAATGACACTAGGCCTTGGCGGGAGCCGAACGGGTTAGGCCTCGGGTTAGGTTTTGAATAGGTTTTGAGCAGGTTAATAGGCCAGGTCGGGCTTCAAAATGACGGCTCAGGCCCAAGGTCTCGAGCTGGGTCGAGCCCGAGCCTAATCAGGTTTAGTCGGACTGGGCTCATCTTGAGTTGAGAGCGGGTTTCAGGTTGTGGGCCATTTTTACATCTCTACTAACGATAGTAATATGGATAGATCAAAAGATAAGTGGACAAAAAGGCAAACACGTGAATAGACTTATTTGGTTAATCTTGCCCCTATATGATAGGCACGTGAATAGACTTTTTGGTCGATCGGCCATATCTTTTGGCTGAGACCTTTTTATTTGCTTTTTCAGATATTTTTGTGCCAGTTGTGACAACTGGTGAGCACAGTTTTCATCCTCCATACACGTGTATGGAGGGATTGAATCAAGACTCAAGCTTGTTTAACAAGCTTGGGAATTGAATTTCTATAAGAAGGGGGACCCCTCTCCCTTTCCAAAGGTTCTTAAAAATTGATATAGAAGATATATATCACTCTCTCTCTATATTCTCGCTCTCTCTCTCTCTATATATATATATATTTACACTTGTTTGTGCTCAAAAGTGTAATTTCTTCACACTTTTACACCAAAGCGCCTACTAGAACACCATCCTTTTGGAACTGAGGTCCCTAGGAGCTGGTTTTGGGGTTTTTCGATTGGTTTAAGCTCAGAAAAGTTGCTGGAGTTGTGGTCTTGAAGGTGTTCTTCAAGGGTAAGTCAACTAGCCTTTAAACCCTTGTTTTGGTTTAAGCTTTTGGACCTATTTGCATGCTGATTTAAGCTTAACTTTTTACTATAAAAAGTTTTGATTTTGCATGCTTGTAATATTTGTTTAAGGTCACTCTTGTGTTAGGGGTAGTCTACCCCTTCTTAGGCCTTGTTTGGTCTTGTTCTTGTGCCTTCCCTTTAAGCTATTGGGACCACCTTGTTTTGGCCTTCTCACCACTGAAACTCATATGATTTTCAGTGGTGGAAATGGTGTTTTGAGGTCCCAAATAGAAGAGGGTCATTCCCTCTCCTTGTGTCTTATTTGTTTGTATAGATGGCTCATCAAAGTAGTATGTTTGTCTAACATGTTTTGGTTCCATTTCAGAAAGTTTTGGTGTTATTTTAGCATGCCTCAACTCTGTTTTAGGTTGGTTTGATAGCATCTTGCATGCTTCACATACTTATAGTGCAATCTTGCATGCTAGCATAACATGCATCATGTGTTTGGACCATCATTCTTGTATGTTTTGGCTCAACTCCAAGAAGCTTTTAGCCTTGTTTTACCATGCTTAAGCTCTGATTTGTGTTGTTTTGATCATGCATGCATTGCTTTGCATAGCCATGGTTCAATCTAGTTCATTAGCTTTGTGTATTGAGGCCACTAGTTCCAAGCCACTAGCATGCATTGCTTGGGCTACTTTCATGATTTGGAATCATTTGTTGTGTAATTTCAAAGCATGTTTCATTGCCATGCCCTTAAATTTGTCACTCTTTCAATGCTTTGAAGAGTTGGTGTTTTATGCCTTAAGAATGGATCATTGTGCATGCCATCACACCTAGGACTTTGGGCCACCATTTCAATATGCATTTGGTCCTATTTTTCCATGCCATAACTCTGATTTTGTTGTTAAAGTCACCTCATGCTTGGTTTTGGTAGGTGTAGTGTAACTACCCTTATTGGCCTTACATGCATCATGCCTTATGCCCTTCATGTTGTCTTGTTTTGGCTTTGCTCCATGCATGTTTTAGCATCATTTTGGTATGCTCTAGGACTGTTTTGGGGTGCCTTGGCCATATGCTTCATGCTTTGTATATCTATAGTGCAAGTGCCTACGCTAGTTTCAAGCTTTGAGCTTTCTTGCATGCCATACTTGTCTTGTTTGAGTGGTTTGGAACCATTTCATACATGATTTCAGAGCATGTAGTGTTGTCACATGTCCATGCCTCTCACTCTTTAAGTGCTCTTGAGAGTTATCCTCTTATGCCTTAATTCTTGAGCCATTTGGCATGCATGCTTGTTTTGCATTTCATGCCTTCATTTCAATATTTTGGCCATTGATTTGGGCATGATTGAGGTCTGTCCATTTTAGTTTAAGTCCATTTTGTATGTTGTTGCATGCTTATTGCATTGCTTGGTACATTGCATGTTGTTGCATGCTTGGTACATTGCATGTTGTTGCATGCTAGTTGCATTCCATGACATTATAATTTGCATGTTATTGCATGTTCATGATGTTTAACATGTTTGATTAGACAGCATGTTGTTGCATGCTTGATATATAGAATGTTGTTGCATGCTTGTTCCATTGTATTGTTGTTGCATGCTTGAGTTGCATTGCATAGTGCTTGCATGCTCATGTTGCATTACATTGTTTGCATGCCATTAGCTTTGTTAAGTTGTGCATGCATGGCATTGTGTTTGGTTTGGGTGTTAAGCCGAACACGAGAAATGAGGGACGTTTCATACTTGAAGTGATGAAACGTGCCTCAATTCTCGGTCGCCGACCCTCTTGATCATGCATGATAGTGGTTAAGGCATTTATGTGTTTTTGTCCATTCATTTGGCATTGATTTGTGCAACTCGGCTTCTTTGGCCATCATGCATCGAAATGCATGATTGATGGCTCGAGAGCCGAGTACTACACACCTTTGAGCCTTAGACATGATAAGGGGTGCAGTTGCACACATTTTTTTGCAAATTCATTGCCATGCCTCTGTTTGTGCTCTACTGCTGCAAAAATAGCTTTGTTAAGTTGTGCATGCATTGCATTGTGTTTGGTTTGGGTGTTAAGCCGAACACGAGAAATGAGGGACGTTTCATACTTGAAGTGATGAAACGTGCCTCAATTCTCGGTCGCCGACCCTCTTGATCATGCATGATAGTGGTTAAGGCATTTATGTGTTTTTGTCCATTCATTTGGCATTGATTTGTGCAACTCGGCTTCTTTGGCCATCATGCATCGAAATGCATGATTGATGGCTCGAAAGCCGAGTACTACACACTTTTGAGCCTTAGACATGATAAGGGGTGCAATTGCACACATTTTTTTTCAAATTCATTGCCATGCCTCTGTTTGTGCTTTACTGCTGCAAAAAGGAGAGTTTGTAGGAAGAGATGGCCGATCGGCTATCTAGTGTGCCGATCGGCTACCAATAATTCTCCGATAGCCTCAAAATTGGTCGATGACCTTTATCCTTTGGCTGATGGCCATACCTTTTGGCCGATGACCTCTCTGCATGTCCATAAGGTGGAGTAGAAGTGTTTTGGAGATTGGCACAATTTTCAGAAGTCTAAAACAGTGTAAACAAAGGCAACATGAGGCATCGTAACGGATTTCCGAGCGAGGCAATCGAGCATGCATCTTCGAACTCTTAGAACTGAGTTGAGGCTTTTTAATTTGTAATTAGCTTTACTTGGTTCGTTAGCTTTTGAATTTGTAATTAAACTAGTTAATTTGTTAATTAGTTAACGTGTTGTAATAATTAGCTTAATGTTAGCTAGTTATTCAATTTGATTATGTAATAATTAGTCTAATTAGATTATTAGATTAGTTAGCGTAGCTTAGCTTAGCTTAGTGTACTCATTCGAACCCTCCGTCAAGAGGGCGCATTGTTGTAATAAGTGTGCGTGAGTGTGTGAATGTCTTCCAACCCCACGTCTTTCTCCCTTTTACTTAACCGCTTACAATGGTTAGTTCTAGGTCATATTTCAATCAGCATACTTATGGTAGCATGTTTGCATACATTCATTTGTATTACATGCACCGGGCTCGGCGCATCATACTAACCGCATTGTATTTCAATACATTTACTTGAATACGTGTTCAACAGCATGTTATCAAGTTACATTTCATATGCGATCTTAGAATAGTCGAGTCTATTTTTAGTTACATTAGCCATCTTAACATAAACTAGGATCATGCATAATTTCTAACTAGTTGTTGTTTTGGCTCGGAGTACTAGGTAAGCTTTTACGCTTTAGCATCTTGTATATATGTTAGTGTTGCCATGATAGCATGCTTGCCATGAGACTATGTGCTTAAATGATATAACTTCATGAATGCCTGTAGATGAAGGCTTCATTGCTTGAATTGAAACAATTCATCGAAATGCGAGTTTTAAGCCCACTTGAGAGTGGCAAATCATGTTTTCTAAGCCCACTTGAGGGTGGCTAAATTCACATCTTAGCCTACTTGCGAGCAGCACCTTCAAACCATTTTCAAACAAACATGAGATGTTTTGTTCCAATTTAGGCGATCTAGTCTATACTTGTATGTTGTGCGCATCACATAGTAATTCTAGGTTAATAACCAGAATAAGAACACATGTATTTTCAAAAACAACATCTCATGCTTAGTAAAGGCCGATCTTTTGATCGGACGAGCGGGGGTGCTCATTGCATGACCTTCCCCTTTCGTACCCAAGTTCCCAAGCCGAGACAACTTTGGTGATGATGGACACGTGGCCTTAGGCACGAACCTTCCCCTCTCGTACCCAAGTTTCCGAGCCGAGGCAACTTTGGTGATGACGGACACGTGGCCTTAGGCATGAGTCGGGGTTTCCTAAATTTCCCAAAATAAAATATTTAGGCGGCGACTCTATATCTGGCAAAACAGTCCATGTTTGGCACTTCTTTATAAAAATCAGTTTTCCAAAACGATTTGTCGGATTTGGACTCTTTTGTGATTTATTGGTTTTGCATTGCACTTTGCGAGATTAGATTCAGAATCGTGACATTGAGTCCGAACTGTAGTAGCTAATGAACAAACTGATTTCGCGCCCTCGCGCGCGGAACTGGGACATTCGGGGTGGTCTACAGTTTCTTGTGACTCTGCTGGGGATTTAGAGAACTTGACTCGAACTCATGATATCTTGTTTTGATTACACTTATGTGTCTTTTTGCATTGCATTTGCATTGGTGCGCCTAGGACACCGTGTTTGCCGTATGCTATTCTTGAACGGTTTGCTAGAGGCCCGCTTTGAGAAGTGTACCATAAGGCTGACCGATTGCGAGCTCTGCCACGACGGGAACACAAACCTCAGTTTTTACAGGGGCACCCTTTTTGACCATTCGACCTAGTGCATATCGAAAACTGTAGTGACCATTCGTACCTAGGACAGGTTGCTTACCCGATTATAGGTTGTTTGGAACCGCTGTGTGCATAGTAAACCCTAGCTCCTGACAAAATCGGATAGGGAAACCCAACCTCTCTATAGGGGTGTTTTGGCTCTCACTTTCTTGCTATGTGCTTTTAGAGTGCGTCTCTACAGGAATGCATGTACCAGTTTGCAAGTCTGGGTATCAGGCCTGCGGGTATCAGTATTTGGGGGATCCATTTTACCTGAGGGTATCAGATCTGGCGCAATGATTTGGGAATAGTGATCAGCGGTTGAGAACAGTTATTTTAGCTTACAAATGTCAACTGTGTGTTGTCTTTATTTAAGCCGTTATGCTGTCCGTTTTTCTGGTTATTTGTTTCCTTTTTATGCTTTATTTATCTTTTTGCAAGGTAGTTTAGCACCATTGCATCCGACCAGGCAGATATTCCCCTAACACTCTGGGTTAGAGGTCGAAGACTTAATCGATCCGAGGATCTGATAGACAAACAAGCGGTGTTCCTTTCTTTACCCCCGGTTACCAGACGAAGGTCAATAAGGTGCAGTGTATCGGTACAGCGGTTGCTAGATCAGTGGTCCTCCCCACTAGTGAACAGTCAGGTTGAGGTCTCAGTTTCTACTGTAGGGATAGATATACCGGTTGTTCAGATAGATCAGCACAATATGGTAGGTATAGAGGAGATGATGCGTCAGCTCTAGGAAAGTATGCAAGCCATGCAGCAGGATGTTGCCCGCCAAGCAGAATTTGTCACACGCCAGGCCGAGGTTACGGCACAACAGATAGAGCTGATTGCTAGACTTCAGCAACAGCAACAACCACAGCAAGTCAGAGCATCTTCTTCGCACCCAGCTCCTCCCCCACCAGGAGTTCCAATACTCGGGAAGACCGCTAACATCCAGGAAAATACGGACGTTCCAACGGGGCCGGCTCCGCCCCCAATCCTACCCCAGCTATCCAAAGCGTCGACCAATATAGTGGACACACCGTTTCAGTTTGAGGTGGATCCCATAACGCTAAAAGTGAGCAAGCTAGAAAAGCTGTTCAAGAAGTCTCAAGGCGTGAAATCCATTCTGGATATAGAGGATGGGTACACCGACTCGGCCGTGACTCTGCCAGACCAGTTTAAGATGCCACACATAGACCGTTTCGATAGGTTTGGAGATCCTATGGTGCATTTGCGGCTATTCTCGGACATATTAAGGCCGATGGGCCTCTCCAGATTGCAGAAGCTTTCACTGTTTGGCCGAACGCTGTCGGGTGTAGCGGCTATTTGGTATGCAAAACTGGAGGACTCTGTTAAGAGGAGCTAGGAGGAGATGGCTGAGGCCTTTGTAGCACAATACTCCTATAACACACAGATCAAGGTCACAACTCGTGATCTCGAGACAACTAGAAAAGAACCGAAGGAGAGCTTCTCCGATTTTATGACCCGGTGGAGGGCTAAGGCCTCGATGATGACCATCAGGCCTGTTGACAAAGATCATATTCGGATGGTTGTGCGCAACCTCCAGCCCAAGCTCATGCAAAAGATGATCGTCCTCCCTCTCCCTACGTTTGCGAATCTACATGAGATTGGGGTCCAAATCGAGGAGGGCATGAAACAAGGTCTGATTGACCATGAGAGAGAGCAGCCCAAGAGGGCATTCAACTGCAATACGAATGCAAGCACAAGCAGTGCTGCAGCTGCCAGAGCTTCAGATGTGGGTATGGTCACCACTACCATCCAAAAATCCTTGCAGCTACACCATTCACCGCTGCGTCTGGAAGTAGCTCGCAAACAGCCAAGAATCCACCCCGAGGCTAGAGAACCTTTACCCCGTTGTATATGTCTCTGTCCAAAGCTTTGGGGGTTTTGATCAGGAAAGGGCACTTGAAGCCCCTAGAGCCGCGGCCATTGCCAGAAAAGCTTCCTCCTTCCCATAACCCGGCGAAGTACTGCGCCTTTCACCAACAACATGGTCACGAAACTGAGCAGTGCTTTAGATTGCGTCATGAGATTCAAGATCTCATTGACAACGGGGTGATCGTGCCTCCGGAGAAGCCGAATGTCACCACCAACCCACTCCCACCACATAACCAAGCTCCACCTCCCAAACGCATCAACCTGATCCAAACTGAGGTTGTGTCATACGACCCTAGCATATATATCACCCATTCCCACCTACCCAAGCCGGAGGTGTTCATTCCTGACAGCACTGACTTGTGCATGTTGGACATCTCCCAAACCCAACCTGAAACGGTAGTGGTGGCTATCGAAGATAGAATTGGGTCGACTATGAGGGCAGATGAGAATGATGATACAGAGCCTGAGGGGTCTGCGAGCTTCATGTACAACCCGAGGGGTTACATCACATCAGCAGGCCAAGCTAGGCCAAATATGGAATTGCCAGTGGAGGCAAAGATTTGTGTAGTTCGAGAGAATGCACCTAATCAGGGGCTAGATGACCTTGCAAAATTGGAGGAGGATACCGCGAGTCTGCAATTCTTCCATGAACAGGATCCGGGAGACGTGACAGTCAACTTGTTTGATTTGGAAAGGTCAGCAAAAGTTACAAGGTGGCTTAGCGACGAGCCGGATGTTGTTGAGGCACCTCAGCCAGAGCAAGGGCAACTAGGAGCTGGGATGTCAACAATGGCCGGAAAGGCCGGGAATCAGGATGACTGCCGAAGAGCACCAGTGTTAAGAATTTTGCTCAGAATACGGGCAATTTGAGTACGGAAGATACTGAACAGTAGGCTGCACTGAAGTAGTTTGAGCGGGAAAGGATAGAAGATTTTGAGAGGGCTAGAGAGGCCAAAGCTGCTGCGGCGACAGAACGTGCTGTGTGTACAAGAACAGAACGTGTTGTGTGCACAAGAACAAAACGTGCTGCGAGCACAGAAACGGAAGGTGCTGTGGGCACAGGAATAGTTGTAACAGAGCCGGACAGGTGTCTGTCGGCTGCCGATGGCATGTGATGGGAAGATGACGACTTATGTCTTGTTTACACAGATGAAGATTGGGGGAACAATCAACCGGATGATACCTGGTATGTTGGCGAGGTTGACCACATGACTAGGAGTGGGCGGTATTTCAAGCCCCCGCACTTAGATTAACTAGAGGCGTCCGGAAAGGACAAGGAGGCGGAGAGGTAGAAAGAAAAGCTGCTTGAAGAGGAGGCTGTGTTGAAATAGCTAAAGAAAATCCAGGCAGACATCTCTATCTGGGGACTGTTGATGGCCTCAAGAGTTCACCGACAGGCTGTTCTTTCTGCCATGGACAAGGCCAAACTTTCAATTAAGACCACACCTGAGCAGTTAGTAGGGTTACTTTTTCCAGGAGGAGCTTCCTTGATGTTGACCTTCACCGACAAGGAGCTGCCGCCTGAGGGCTTGGATCACAATAAACCACGCTACATCTCTGCGGAGTGCAGAGACAAATGGATACCGGTGGTCCTTGTCGACACGGGATCCACCATTAACGTCTGCCCGTCAAGGACGGCATATGCAATCGGGTTGAAGCCCGCGGATTTTGTGCCAACTGCCTAGGTGATAAGGGCATATGACATTACCAGCAAAGAGGTGATAGGGACCGTGAAGATTCAGACTCAGGTTGGTCCAGGACAACAAGATATTGACTTTCATGTCTTGGACGTTTCCACAACCTTTAATCTACTCCTAGGGTGGTCGTGGCTGCACCAGGTGAAGGCGGTCTCTTACACCCTGCACCAAATGTTGAAGTACCCCTACGGGAAGGGGGTGGCAATTGTCTTTGGGAATTCTTCAATGCATTCGCCACCAGAGTGTCTACATCGGTTCTGGAAATCGAGCATGGCACGGAGGATGTGTTCCTGTCAGGATTTACCCTAGCCGAGGCCCGGGTCATACAGAACATTTTGGCTGTTGATGAGGGGTTATATGTCAGCGCACAGTCTGTGTACCTCATGAACAAGCTCCAACACATCCCTGGGATGGGACTAGGAAAAAGTGGCCGGAAAGGCATTACTGTATCGGCCGAAGTGCCTCACAACCTGTATACCTTTGGCTTAGGTTATCTGCCTACCAAAGAGGATTAGGTGAGGAAAGGCAAAGAGATGGCCGAAAGAGCTAGAGCCATGCAGACCGGGAAGCATTATGAGTTGATGCATCGGCCTATCCAGGGTACCCTGAATGGACGCTTTGTCTGGGAGGGGGAAGACTTTCCATTTTGCGGCTTCCCAGAGCCATGGCTAAACGTAGAGAAGAGGCGCCTGCCGGGATTTGACATCTTCTTTGACTTGCAGTTGTCCGGGGATGATGTTGCCGAAGAGCAGACAGACCCACCAGCTAAGGCTGAGCAGTGTAAAGAAGAGGATTCCGAGAGCATCGAGATTGAAATGGGGGTAGCGCTGGCTTGTCTACTCTCAGATCCTCTGATCGTACAAGAGTGCTTGGGGGATAACTCAGTTTCCATGATTGGGAATGAAGCGGCTGCGAGCCTATCTTCAAACATCCTGGATGCGTCCATCGCACCCTCCCTCGTCTGGCAATATGATGAGGGATTTTTATCGAGCAGCACCGGGTCAGGTAGTGAGCTGGAATTTGATTCCACCAAGTCTATGGAGTTAGAATCAGGTTCCAGCTCGTCTGAGTCTGAGTCCGGTATTATTGGGGTGACAACTCGGATGCCACAGTCCTGTCTAGGTTGTCTTTTTCTTTTTCCTTTGAGTCTGTTGTAACAGAGGAATCAGGCGATTTGGATGTGATTAGTGAGAATTGTACGGTTGTGGCCTTCGAGTACTTTTCTGTGCTTTTGATTTATTGCATTAATCAAGACTTCAAAATTTCGATGAAAACGATAAGGAAGAAATTCCTTCGATTTTGAAATTTTTGCTTGATCAAGAGCAGGAGAGGTTTGTAAAATCGCTGGTTGATGAAATCACCACAATTAATGTGGGTACTGAGAAGGGCCCGCGGCTGGTCCAGATCGGGTTGTTCTATGAAGACATGCCTAGAATCGATCCTGAGATTGTACAGCACCGGATTCCTCTTGACCCAGAGGCCCGACCTGTTAAGCAGAAGCTCAGAAGGATCCGCCCGAACTGGGCTCTCAAGATCAAAAAAGAGGTCACCAAGAAAATTGACGCAAGGTTCCTGCTGGTATTTGAATACCCAACTTGGTTGGCCAATATAGTTCCGGTGCCGAAGAAGGACGGCAGAATTCGGGTATGTGTGGACTTTAGGGATTTGAGCAAAGCCAGTCCAAAATACGATTTTCCTCTCTCGCATATCGACGAATTAGAGGACTTCACTACGGGGCATGCGTTGCTCTCATTCATGGATGGCTTTTCAGGCTACAATCAGATTTTGATGGCACCCGAAGACCAGGAGAAGACTGCTTTCACCACCCCGTAGGGAACCTATTGTTATAGGGTGATGCCGTTTGGGTTGAAGAATGCTGGGGCTACATATCAACGGGTTGTGACCACAATATTGCACGATATGATCCATAAGGAGGTTGAGGTGTACGTGGACAACATGATTGTCAAGTCCAAGGAAAGAAAGGTTCACTACACCACCTTGCAAAAATTCTTTCAATGGATCAGAGAGTTTCGGTTGCGGCTGAATCCTCAGAAGTGTACATTTGGTGTTACAGCAGGGAAAATGCTGGGGTTCTTGATTACACAGAGAGGTATCAAAGTCGACCCTTCCAAAATCAAGGCCATCTTAGAAATGCCACCACCAAGGACTGAAAAGGAGGTGCAAGGCTTTCTGGGTAAAGTGCAATTCATAAGACGATTTATTGCCAAATTAACCTTGACTTGTGAATCCCTTTTTGGTCTCCTAAAGAAAGGAAAGAAATTCCAATGGGACGGCCGATGCCAAGCTGCTTTTGAACAGATCAAGCAATATTTACAAAACTCACCTGTGTTGTCATCGCCTGAGCCGGGGAAACCATTGATTCTATACCTTTCAGTAACTGAAACTACAATGGGCTGCATGCTTGCACAGGAGTCTAAGGACAAAATAGAGAAAGCTATCTACTACCTGAGTAAGAAAATGTTGGATTACGAGACCTGCTACACTCCGTTGGAGAAGGCTTGTCTGGCCTTGGTATGGGCTACCAGGAAGCTGCGGCATTACCTGTTAGCTCATTTTGTAATACTGGTTTTGAGATAAGATCCCATCAAATATCTCTTTGAAAAGTCGGCACTTACGGGTAGGCTAGCCCGTTGGTTGTTTCTGCTTTCTGAATTCGACCTGAAGTATATGACGCGCAAGTTAGTGAAGGGGAGAGCCGCAGCGGAGCACGTAGCCGATCACCCAGTTTAAGGGAATGAAGCAGTTGAGTATTTGTTCCCAGACGAGGCCATTCTGCATGTCGAACAAGAGACTTGGATGATGTACTTTGACGGAGCGTCAAACCAATACGCGTATGGGATAGGGGTGTTGCTGATAGCACCCGACAATTCCCGCATGCCGCTAGCATTCAAACTTTGGTTCAAAGTATCAAACAATGAGGCAGAATATGAAGCATGTATTGCTGGACTAGAAGCCACCCTAGAACTAGAGGCAAAACGATTGGACGTCATCGGGGACTCGAACCTTGTTGTATCTCAAGCTAAAGGAGATTGGAAAGTTAAAGAAGAAAAGATGAGAATCTACCACCAGACCTTGGATGTGCTGATTCCTCAGTTTGAGAAACTGAACTTCGCTCATCTGTTAAGAGAGAACAATAGGTTCGTTGACTCATTAGCAACTCTATCTTCTATGATAGACATCCCTTTCGGAGTCCGGATGCGTCCGATCATCATCGAACAGAAATTCGTGCCGGCCTACGAGCTGATTGTTGCCACAAATAAGGTACAAGATGAGAATCCCTGGTATTACGATGTCTGGAACTTCTTGGAAAAAGAAGCGTATCCACCAGGGGCAAATGCCAAAGATAAGAGGGCAATTCGAAGAATGGCTGCTCAGTTCATCGCCTACAGAGGAAAACTATACAAGAGAGGTCATCTCGGGATGCATAAACTGTGTGTTGATGCTAAAGAGTCCAAGCACCTAATGGAGGCCATCCATGGAGGAGAGTGCGGAGTGCACATGAACGGGGTGACGCTAGCCTGAAAGATCCTTAGACAGGGTTACTACTAGTCCACCATGGAGGAGGATTGTATTGGCTTTGTCCGGCGATGCCACAAATGCCAGATTCATGCAAACCGCATGAACATTCCCCCGTCGAAGCTGTACAACATGACTTCGCCATGGTCGTTTTCAGTCTGGGGGATTGATGTAATTGGGGCTGTCACTCCAAAGGGGTCCAATGGGCATGAGTACATTCTGGTAACGATAGACTACTTTACGAAGTGGGTAGAGGCCCAATCTTACACGGTGTTGAACGCATCGCATGTTGCTAAGTTCATCAGGAACAACATCATCTGTCGCTATGGGGTCCCGAGCAAGATTATTTTAGATAATGGTTCCCACTTCAAGAAGGAAGTGATCGATTGTTGGAGAAATACAACGTGGCTTTTCATAAGTCATCTACATATCGGCCGCAAACCAACGGAGCTGTTGAGGCCGCCAACAAGAACATCAAGCACATTCTACAGAAGATGGTGGAAACCTACCGGGACTGGCCAGATAAGCTGCCATTTGCTCTGTGGGGCTACCGAACTTCAATTCGAACTTCTACTGGAGTAACCCCGTATTCCTTGGTTTATGGGATGGAGGCTGTTCTGCCTATCAAACTTGAGGTTCCGTCATTGCGAGTATTGGTTGAGTGTCAGATAGTTGAGGCAGATTGGCAGCAAAACAGGTTCGAAGAACTCATGCTCTTTGACGAGAGAAGGCTGAAAGCACTGTACCATGTCCAGGGTTACCAACGAAGAATTGCCAGGGCTTTCAACGAGAAGGTTAAGTCCAAGAATTTGAAAGAAGGAGATTTGTGCTCAAAGACAACCGAGCTCCCATCCACGACCTTAGGGGCAAGTTCAGACCCAATTGGACTGGTCCTTACATCATCAAGTCTATCTAGTCGGGTGGAGCTGTCCTCCTAATGGACCTAGATGGCCTAGAGTTCTCCCAACCGATCAACATAGACAAGTTAAAGAAATACTTTCCCTGACTGGCTCGCTAGGCCAAAAACCCGAAAGGGCGACCTAGGCAAAAGTTACAGCATAGAAAAATTTGAGATTATAAAAACTGAGCTCGCAAGGTTGAAAACCCATAAAGGGCGGCCTTGGCAAAAGTTAGAGCGCAAAAGGAGAGTGTTAATACACGAGTGAACCAGAGCCGAACTACGTAAGGCTTGATTCCCATCTTTAGGATACGTAGGCAACTTCATTCTGAAGTTCAGCCATAAACACTTCCAAATCAACTTTCTTCATGTGATCATGTTGGTCATCCTTGTCTATTCCGCATTCAAGAGCTCGGTTGTAATCTCCAGTGCAGTGCTATTCAGACTAGGGGCAACTTTCCAGTTGATGGGATCCAGGGTTGTACATCTCAGTGATAAATCTTAGCCGTGTCCAGTTCTGATCCTTATCGAAAATGTTTTTGAAAAGTTTTAATAAAAATTGATTTTGCTCAAATTAATCTTTTTACAACTTAGATGATTTTTGGACCAAACGGAAAATTTTCAGTACCTACAACCTTCAATTACATTGATTTCAGTACAGAGTCCTCCTGCTCTTGAATACAAATTGAAGTTGGTTTTTATTACATTCATAAAGAAAACTTGAAAGTACTGATTAAAGCAAATAAATTCGAGGCATAGTCAGGTGTTCCTGCGTTCTCTCCCAGAGCTTGTGGAAGCCTCTGATGCCAAAGTGGGCCTGATCTGTGCCTCCTCATCAAGCCAAGCTATGCACTTATCAGAGAGGGTGCAACTGAAAATAGGAGCGGGGGCCAGAAGCTCTCTCGTCCTCCACGCTGTAGCACACCAAGCCAGCTGTGCGCCTCGGACCGGAAATGCAGTAGGGTACTCTATCCCCTCTTCCGGGCAAGTCTGATCATGTCCGAACTGGCGCTAGAATCGGAATGGGAAGTAAAAGACACCTTGTGTCAGGCTAATCAACTGAATCCTGGGCTGGCAGGTCATGCTGTAGCTCATCGCCAGTGAATTAAGCCAGAGGCAGCGCCAAGCAATGTCGAGAGCAGACAAACTACACATCCATTCACACCACCATCCCTCATCCAGGGCATCGACAAGACATCATTGGAAGAAATAGCTGCGAGCTGAATATGCTGGGCATGAGTCCACAACCTTCAATTTATCCATCAACCATACCTGGGGAGGGATGAAAAATGAGAGATTAAAGAATAGAGAGGTGTACGTTGAGAGAAAAAGTGAGAAAAGGGTTTTGAGAGAAAAACCGAGCCTGAGGGTTGAGTGATGTGAGAAATATATGTGAGATGGGGTGGGAAACATTACCTGCAGTAGTAGTGGACTCCCCGTAAATCTTGTCATCTCCCGGCGATAAAAAGCGTCCAAACCCATCAATGTCTCAGCTAGCGTCATGGCGATGCAACTCTTGCCCTCTTTTAAGCCCTCGACAACTTCAATCAAACGAGTGCTAAACCCACCGGAGCTTGGGGCAAGCAAGAAATGAGACAACATGCACAAGCAAAGGGCATGTCGCCGATAACCCTGCCAATGATGATCGTCGCGGTCACCGACATCAGAAAATCGACGAATCAAGCTTAGAATGTCCAGCTCTCTGTCGTGAATTAATGACCGAGCGTCATGAAAAGTAAGCCCGCACATCCGTCCTAAGGCATGGACGTAGCCGAAGCGGAATTGAGGCAAGATTTCTTCATTGCGCTCAGATTCCATTAAAGCTTGGAAGTCCTCGAAAGTGGGACATATCTCTTGTCCGCCAAAGCTAAACACATGTGTCACTGGATTCCAAAACCTTGTCGTGGCATGATGGAGCGGAAAACGTAGCAGGATACGACTCAACGTGAATAGTGCATTGATGCCAAAGCCCTGGAAATTCAGCTTTTCTGAGCCATCCAAGTTGGCAATCCAATTTGTGAGATTTTGGACAAGAAATGCTTCCATTTGGTGCAAAAACTGAGCTGAAATGGAGAAACTACGAAGCTGGGGCTTTGTAGAAGATAAGGTGTTGAGTGGAAGACAGGTGGCAGCATTCTGGAGGTTCTTGCCATTTTTGGCCGATCGACTAAAAAGAGTGCCGACCGACCATCCTTTTGGCCGATCGGCTAGTAATGATGGCCGATGGTCATTTCTTATGGCCGATGGCCTCTCACTTTGGCCGATGGCCTTTTCTCTTGTTCTCTAAGATGTCTATGTGTTGGATATGTTGAGAACTTGCAACTTGTTCCACTTCGAATGCCTTTCGGTGATGATTTTGCAAAGTCGCGCCTGTGTTACTTCAATTTGTTTATCGAGTTGTTGTACTTTTGTTTATCCAGTTGTATTTTGTGTTCTTTAGTTCTTGTCTTGCTTATCGAGTTGTATTTACATTTGGTTAGCATGTCAAGTTCTTTGTTTTACTTATTGAGTTGTTTTGTTGTCAGTTGGTTCACTACCTGATTAATGCAATTCGAGTGTTTAGTTTTCAAAACAAAGTTTAATCTCATTTACATTGTTATGTAATGTGATACGATGCGATGCGATGTGATGCTTGTCTTGCTTATCGAGTTGTATTTACATTTGGTTAGCATGTCAAGTTCTTTGTTTTACTTATTGAGTTGTTTTGTTGTCAGTTGGTTCACTACCTGATTAATGCAATTCGAGTGTTTAGTTTTCAAAACAAAGTTTAATCTCATTTACATTGTTATGTGATGTGATGCGATGCGATGCGACGCTTAGAATGTACAAATGTAACACTTTTTCAACAAAAAAAGTTATTTCATTCCATCATATTTTCTTTTGCAAAAGTACATAGTTTTGAAGAAAATAAAACCTGCCTGAGGCAGTACAATGTGCAAAACTACTTGTAAAAAGAAAAATAAAGCAAAAAAAGAGGGGCAACATCTGGATCGAGGCCGGTCGCCTCAAGTGCGGGAGTTCGTCCTCGTCCTCTTCCTGGATGAAGGTCCAGGATCGTCGCCGCCAGCTCCGCTATCTGAGCCTGAGCCTGAGCCATCTCTAGCCTCATCCTAAGACGTCTCTGCCTCAGCATCAGACTCGTCGTCATCTGGGACAGGTGCTTGCGAGCTACTCCCAGAGTGAGTACGCTGCGGCTGCGTGCTGAGATCCCTCGTAGTGTTCTCCCCGCTCCTCGGGCAGGTACAGATGGTCCTGCTGGAGCACCCCCTGCGACTGGTATCTGGAATGGGGCCTGAAAAGAACAATTGGAAAACGCATCAGTTATGCTATGCAAAGTCGAGTATGGTATAGAATACAGTATATGACAACAGTGTATGAATGTCGTGAGCAGTGTATGACTGCAGTATATGAAGGCCGTGGCCAGTGTATGAGTTACAGTGTATCAGTGCCGTAAGTGGTATGTGAGTGCTGTGTATGGAGTACCGTATTGACAATGTGATGTATCAGATCAGTATGAAACAGAATGTGCAAGGATTTGGGACTAAGGTTGAAAAAATTTACCAGGATACCGTAAATGCTGAGCAGGTCCATGCTCCTCTGCAGCATCCCCATCACTGAGGCTGACAACTCCAGGGCTTGCCCAGTATACTCGATGGAAGCCTGCAAAAGTGTTGGAGTAATTAGTATTCTGCGGGATATCAAATGAAACGAAATGACTGTACACAATGCAAAGTATAGTACATACCGAGGTCAAGCTGCGAACTCTGACAAGCTCATGATTAGCCGGAGGAGGAGCGATGGGTATCTGATAAGTCTCCCCACCTTGTCCTCAGCATGTCATGGTGGTGGGCAGCTCTGGCCACTCTGCTCTGCGTCCCCTCCGGGAACCACTCCTGTCGCTGGCCTGAGTCGCCCTCGGTGCTCCCGTTCCTCCCACAGGGACTGTAGGCCTCTCCCTCTCGACTAGTCGAGCACTGGCCAGAGGCCGCATAAGATGAGTCTCGATGAAGACGGTGTAGTCGCCCTCATCTCGGATGTAATCCTCCATCTCTTACGGGGTGTATGTCGTTGTCTGCCTCATATGAGTGGGAGGTGGTATCGGAACCACTGGCTCTGGTAAGCCGAGAGTCTGCCACAGGAAGCGCTCACCCAAATACCAAGCCTAGCAGACCGGATCCTCCAGCAGAACTAGGAACCGGGCAGTCTCCCGAGCACCCATGTACTAGTCTCTCATTGCATCTGGCAACGCAGCCTAGGGCTGACAGGTGATCTGCAAATGACAGGATATACAGTTGGTTATCTGCTTTTGAAAGTACAATGTAAAACGAAGCTTAAATAAACTGTAATGTTTGAAATACCTCTGCTGGGGTAATGGTGTCGAAGTATCTGCGGAAGAACAGGAAAGACTCCAGCAGCCTCCGCTTGCACCTCACATCGTATCGATGAGAATATGAGACGGCGAGGGGCATCTCCACCTCTGGCTCTAGAGCAAGCCTCGGAAAGTAGGCATACACCCACAACTACAGAATGTAACAGGGCAATAATGAGTGTGCTTATCAGTAAGGCAGTATGCAGATAAAGCAGAAATCAGAGAATGATGTGCAGTGTATCGTGCAGTGTGTGAAGTGTATTGTGCAGTGTATGCAGTGTATGTAGTGTACAACCAGTGTAAAGCAGATTGCATGTATGCAGTTTGGGTGGTGTACAGATATTGTAAAGCAGAACTATAAAATAGAAAGGAAAAATGTACCTCCCAAGCTCGCTAATAGCCTCCCAGCAGATGTCCGCTGTGACGAGAGGAGGAGCTTATGTATCCGTAGACCGTGGCTAGGCCTACACCACCCCAGTCGTAGCACCGAATCCGGGCCACATCCACCAATGCGCTTAGCAGATATAGGCCAACTGTGTTCGCCCGGTCGGCAAAAAGAGTGCTGCCCAGCAAGAACATAATAAATCCTCAGGCAAACGTCTCAACCTCCTCACGGGTCGTAGGCGTCTGTACCCAAAACTAGTCCTCGAACAAAGAATACCTCACTAACCCTAGCCAGGAGAGAGCTGGTCGAGCGCCGAGCAAGAATATCTGGGCAGCATCCCACTCGCCCATGTCAGTGTCGAAAGGGATCGGATCACCTCTTACTCTAATGCCAGTGAGCATGGAGAAGTCGAAGGGAGTCATCGTCATCTCCCCTGTTGCAGAAAGGTGGAAGGAATTGGTGGTGTCCCACCACCTCTCCACCAGCGCGCCTAGAAGGGTCCTACTTGCAGTGAGGCGTGAGAGTCCTATGCAGAAAATATCGAATCCGGCCTCATCAACGATATGGCGAACCTCGTCGGGCAACTCCATGTACCAACCCCGCGCGATGGTATTCCCATACTCCTGGAAGGCATGGGAATCTCCCTGTGTTCAAGACAAACAAATGCGAAGCAGTGTTAGAAATACAGAGTTTGAATATGTTCAGAATTGATGAAATGCAGTGTGTGTGCATATGTTCGAGTCGACACAGATATCATGTATAATTGAGCTCTGGGTGAACTACGCATGTGATCTACAAGTGTGTTTGTGATGATCAATTAAAGAACAGTATCGGCCATCAAAGATATCTTACCTACATTGCAGAAAGTAAAAGAGGGGAAGAGTATACCTTAGCGGCGCTGAAGGATAGGTGCGACTCTGGCTCACGCAACAGGAGGTCCTCTGGAGCGCCTCGCGCGAAGCTCCTAAACTAGCGAATGTTGTCTGGAGGCAACACGTGTATCGCGGGCCGGTATGTCGCCGGGTCGAAAGGTCGAACATTAAGGGGTAAGAGCTCGACCTCGGGATCCGTATCCATCTCTAGGGGAGTCCCACCCCGTGAAATATCGTCCGACATCTCAAGAAGAGTGCAAAAATGGTCGAGGGTATGAAAAGTGGGTAAAAATGCAAAAAGTCAACCGAAAGTCAACCACGAGGGGTGAAAAATGGGAGAAAAGGTCGAAGTGCGGAAGAAAGCACGGAAACCAAGGCTAACTCGGGGGAAACAAACCCCAAGTGGTGGAAATTGAGAATGTGGCACCGAAATCACGTTTCGTTCGGTTCAAAGTGTTTGAAACGAAGAGGGTTTCGCGAATCGGAAGTTGTGGGAGGCTTGAAAACGAGAGAAAAGCACGGATAAAAGGGGCAAAATGACCTAGAGAGAGAGGGGAATGATTTTCAGCTAAGGAGAAGTGAGGAAATAGGGTTTGGAACCCTATACTTAAAGACCCGAAGCAAATGGACAAAATTGCCCTGAATCTGCCACTTTTGGCTGATCGGCCAAATTGTTGGCCAATCGGCCAAATTGTTAGCTGATCGGCTAAATTGTTGGCCGATAATCTCTTTTTGTGGTCGATGGATGGCCGATGGCTTCCCCTTCTGGTCGATGCACCTCCAATGCCCTTGTTTGGGTTAGTTCTATTGATTGGTACCCTCATCTTTCAAGAAAGTGCAAGAAAATACACTTCTGAAGCTTAAGCGGCCTTCGTGGTGACCTCGAACCGTGTCTTCTGTGTTCGGCACTCGATACACACAAGGTGTATCCTTTTTCGTATCCTTTTGTATATTGAAAGAATTGCTCGAGAATTGCTGTTGAATATCTTGCCTTACGAGTGTTTTGTCTTTTTTGTATGATGCGCGTTTGTTATATGCCTTTTTACTCTTACATTGAGCATGCCTCGTCTTGCTTTGAAGTTGCATCTCAACATCGCGAATAACATGCCTTTACCGTGCTTACGTTGAATATCTGCCTTTTTTTGTTGTTGCATTGTTTATACACATTACTTGCGTTGTCGCGCACGTTTTTCTTGCATTGTTATGCACATTGCTTGTGTTGTCGTGCATACTTTACTTATATGTGTCTATGGACCCCATGGCTTGCGTTGTCGCGCATGCTTTTCCTTGCATTGTTATGCACACACTATATGCATTATCGTGCACGTTTTGTTTGCATTGTCATGCACATCTCACTTGCATTATTATACACATTGCTTGTGTTGTCGCGCATGCATTACTTATATGTATTTATGCACCATTGCTTGCGTTGTCGTGCACGTTTTTCTTGCTTTGTTTATGCGCCCCATGGCTTGCGTTGTCGCGCATGCCTTTCTTGCATTGTTATGCACATTGCTTGCGTTGTCGTGCATGCTTTACTTACATGTGTTCATGCACCATTACTTGCATTGTCACGCACGTTTTTCTTACATTGTTATGCACATTGCTTGCGTTGTCGCACATGCTTTACTTACATGTGTTTATGCACCCCATGGCTTGCGTTGTCGCGCATGCCTTTCTTGCATTGTTATGCACCCCATGGCTTGCGTTACGGCGCATGCCTTTCTTGCATTGTTATGCACCTCTTGGCTTGCGTTGTCACGCATGCCTTTCTTGCATTTTTATGCACCTTTTTATCCGCGTTGTCACGCACACTTAGGTTGCATTGTCATGCATCCCCTTACTTGCGTTGTCACACATGTTTTACTTGCATTATCATGCTTGTTTCAGTTGCATTGTTATGCACCCCTCGCTTGCGTTGTCGCATATGTTTTACTTGCATTGTTATTCTCGTTCTAATTGCATCGTCATGCATCTTTTCACTTGCATTGCTATGCACCTTCTCACGCGCATCATATATGCATGCATTTATCTCATATTGAAATGATATCTTGATCTAACGAGTGAACATGTGTTTCTACTATATTACACCTATTGAATTTCTTTCTTTTGCGGGCACGATATTGTATGTACTGTTCATTTGAAGTTGGTGAAACCAGCCAGCATTATATGTACGGTTCATTTAAGAGAAGTTCCGGTTTAGCTTGACTGTTACCCCTCTCCACTCGCGTTTTGCATGCATTTGGGATGTATCTCTCTCATCTCACATTTGGCACGCGTTTGGATGATTGCACTTTCTTGCGCAGTCCTTTCCTCTCCTGTGTGTGATACGCTGAGAGATGTTGTGTTTGAGACTCCGAGTATCACTTTTAGTCTTCTCCGCGTGATACGCAGTGAGAATTGCATAATTTTCTTACATCCTTTCTATTGGAATGTGTGGGACTATTCTTTCTTACTCGCTTTGCTTAACTGATGTATGTATTTTGCATAAATGCCTCATCATATCTTTATTTGCATGATCATAAGTTATGCTCGGCATTGTGCATGTCATTTGCATTTTGCCCCTGCCTACGGGCGCATCTCTTTGTTATCTTGTATGCTTGTCTAAGTCTTTGGCCTTGTCGAAAATGGGTCGTCTCTGGGCTTTGACATTCACTCCCGTCATCTTATGACTTTCAACTTCTGTCAAAGAGGGGCAACTGTAGACACCCCATTTTTGACCGTCCTCAAGACTTGGATGTCATCGTTTGAACACTCGATGATCATCCATGCTCGTGTTCGTTTTGAGTTCCCGAAGGTCTCGGCTGCGCACCTTGCCTTAAGATCTCTCAACTTGTTTGTTTTGTGCTTGGTTATGGACCAAGGACTTGTGATTTTGCTTCTAAGGGAAGAGGGTGGCTTGTTGGCCATCCCTACCACCCATCGGCTAAGGCCTTGTGCCATCGGCCTTGTTTTCTTGCCATCGGCCATAAATGTTAGCTGATCGGCACTCTTTTTGGCCGATTGGCACTCTTTTTGGTCGATCGGCCATATTTTTTGGCTGAGACCTTTCTATCTACTTTCCCAAATATTTTTGTGCCAGCTGTGACAACTGGTGAGCACAATTTTCATCCTCCATACACGTGTATGGAGAGATTGAAGCAAGACTCAAGCTTGTTCAACAAGCTTGAGAATTGAATTTCTATAAGAAGGGACACCCCTCTCCCTTTCCAGAGGTTTTGAAAAATTGATATAGAAGATATATATCACTCTCTCTCTATATTCTCTCTCTCTCTCTCTCTATATATATATATATACACTTGTTTGTGCTCAAAAGTGTAATTTCTTCACACTTTTGTACTAAAGCACCTACTAGAACACCATCCTTCTGGAACCAAGGTCCCTAGGAGCTAGTTTTGAAGTTTTTGGATTGGTTTAAGCTCAGAAAAGTTGCTGGAGTTGTGGTCTTGAAGGTGTTCTTCAAGGGTGAGTCAACTAGCCTTTAAACCCTTGTTTTGGTTTAAGCTTTTGGACCTATTTGGATGTTGATTTAAGCTTAACTTTCTACTGTAAAACGTTCTAATTTTGCATGCTTGTAATGTTTGTTTAAGGTCACTCTTGTGTTGGGGGTACTCTACTCCCTCTTAGGCCTTGTTTGGTCTTGTTCTTGTGCCTTCCTTTTAAGCTATTGGGACCACCTTGTTTTGGCCTTCTCACCACTAAAACTCAGAGGATTTTCAGTGGTGGAAATGGTGTTTTGAGGTCCCAAATAGGAGAGGGTCATCCCCTCTCCTTGTGTCTTGTTTGCTTGTGTAGATGGCTCATCAAAGTAGCATGTTTGTCTAACATGTTTTGGTTCCATTTCAGCAAGTTTTTGGTGTTATTTTAGTATGCCTCAACTCTATTTTAGGTTGGTTTGATAGCATCTTGCATGCTTCACATCCTTGGAGTGCAATCTTGCATGCTAGCATAACATGCATCATGTGTTTGGACCATCGTTCTTGTATGTTTTGGCTCAACTCCAAGAAGCTTTTAGCCTTGTTTTACCATGCTTAAGCTTTGATTTGTGTTGTTTTGATCATGCATGCCATGCTTTGTGTATCCATAGTGCATTCTAGCTTGTTAGCTTTGAGTTTCCAAGCCACTAGCATGCATTACTTGGACTACTTTCATGATTTGGCATCATTTGAAATGTGATTTCAGTACATGTAGTGTGGCCATAAACTCACACGTGTCACTCTTTCAATGCTTTGGAGGGGTTATGCTTTATGCCTTAAATATGAGCCTATATGCATGCCTTTTTGTCTAAGCTTTTGGGCTGCCATATCAGTGCATTTTTGGTGTTATTTTGACATGCCATAACTCTAATTTTAGTTGGTGAAGTCATTCTATGCTTGGTTTTGGGAGGTGTAGTGTAATTCTCTTTGTTGGCCTAGTATGCTCTATGCTTCATGCCTATAATTCTAGCTTGTGTTGGCTATGTTCAAGCATGTTTTTGGCATTATTTTGACCTGCCTTGGGACTGTTTTGAGTCACCTTGGCCCTTTGGGGCTTGCTTGATATGGCCATAGTACAAGTGCCTTTGCTAGCCTTAAGCTTTGAGCCTCTTAGCATGCCTTATTTGTGATATATGCATGATATGACATCATTTGGAATGTGATTTCAGAGCTTTTGTCTTTGCTATACTCCCATGTTTATCACTCTTGCATTGCTCTTGCTAGATTCAGCCTATGCCTTGTTTGTGAGCCAATGAATGAGCATGCT